>JAPQRN010000009.1:15562565-15585416 GCA_037367275.1 Coranthus polyacanthus
TTGGTGCTGACTTGTCTCCTTGCTGCAAGAATTAAAACTACCTTAATCTGACTCCAGCGACTCTGTGCATTTCCTGAGTAATTTTTCTGACATTACAAGAACCAAATGCTACCCACTTGGCAGGACATCTCTAAACGCCGGAGCCCTGACTGGACATTGTGTGTGCGAGTTCTTACCGGCTGCAGGCGTGGTCCAGCAGCAGCGACACGGAGTCCAGTCCACTGTCCAGTTTGGTGTTGTGGTACAGGCAGCGTTCCCTCTGCAGCTCTACCGCCTGCTTCAGCAGAGTCTGCAGACGACGAGGCGGCAGCATCACCGACGGAGGCAGATATGCTGCACACACAGACAGACAGAGCTCACTTTATTTCACATGTTTTTAAAAACGACCAGCGAATCATGCAACTCATTACTTTATGTTTTAAGACTTTACTGCTTTACAGTTTCATCTCCCATTAAGCCACACCATTAAAATCTCAAAATACACTTGAGATTTTCTGATATATCTTCAACATGTCCAGCCCTGTCTTAAGTTGCAGATACATTTGCTTTTCACAAACATGTTTGTGTAAACACTGGCTGCAACGTCAGAGTCATTCACACACTCGCTTGTGTATCTGGAGGATGAAAACGTGAATCCACCAGAGGAAAGATTAGATCATTCCTGGCTGAAAACACAACATCCTGCATGTGGCTCACTGCCAAGATGGAGGCTGTGTAGAAGTTAAAAAGGACTTTCTGTGTCCTTTATTTTTCTCTACTAGGGATATGCATCTCCATCACTGAGGCCAATGCAATACTGATGCATTAAAGATACATATGAAGCAACTACCAGTATGTTACGATCCACCCCGACTGTGATGCAGTACAGTGTGACAGCACAATGTGATTCAACGCGATACGATGTCAGAATACGCTATGACATTCAATATGAGGGAGACTTATTTTATTTCTTTGGTTCTGTTACGTCATGTCTTTGTATCTCTAGTACTGCAACTCAGTGGGCATCTCATTTTTGCCATTTCTTTTCAACTTCTAAAAAACACTATCTTTTCACAAGTCCTTTGAAGTGGAAAAAACAGAGACAAGAGATAGCCAGGCTTCGACCTCGTTTTAAACCAGTCCTTCTTTCCTGTTCTGTCTCCAGTTACACTTTTATAAGCAGAAGCCTAAAGCTTTGTTTATATTCATGCAAGACTTGGCGAGAAGTGGAGATGAGAGGTTCACAGAAGAGGATTCAATCTACCTGTAAACATAAAGTTACTCGTCAAATATTATTGGTCACATTTCTAAATAATAAATGCACAGACCTCTACTAATAGATATATAGGAATAAATTAATTTTTACTGATGCTAGAAATGATGCATCTTGATTTTTTCCTGAAGTGTATCTGGTGCACACTTTTTAATCAGTGGACTTCCATGTTTTATGCTGATGCATCGATGGGAAACAATTATTCATTCCTCCCATATTCTCTACAAGTCATCATATCCACACCATCAGTATGAAAAATACCTGCTAAGAAAACATGAGGTTGCATATGGAATATTTATTGGAATCCCACTGGAGTACATCAGTGACACTAGATAGCAATACGCTCTCATGTCAGTGAATATATGGACACACAAGATGATGGCGGCACTAATAGAGCGTAGACTCTGTTTGGTGTCTGAATGAATGAATGAATGAATGAATGAGGCTACACTCACTCTGGAGTTTGTCAAGCAGCTTCGTTCTGGATGCTGTGCCTTTGCCTTCCCATTCTGCTTTGGCCCGCAGGTCCTCGGCATGGCTGCACATCAGGTACCTTCAAAACACAACATACAGCCACTGTCAGTTACACAAAGGTTTAACTCCGCCCATGTATTGACGGATTTATATCGACACATACACTTAATGAAGAAGAGACATTTATTGGCACTGAACACTAGATCACATAAATAAAAATTACATTTCTGCCTTTTGCTTTGTAAACAGAAACTGCACTGGGCAGATTTGACTTAAATAACAAAAAAATTTTAAGAAACGGTGACAAGGTTGACAGTGACAGGTATCAATAGAAGTGAAGCACCTTGAGATGAAGGAGCAACAAGACGTCATTAAACAGGCATCAGTTAAATCTTACTTAACATTTCTGTTAGTTTGAATTTAGCTCAAATAATTCCAAAAAGGCGATTATGTAATAACTGTAACAGGACGAGTCCGTCATGATAAACAAACTAGAAAACGATGACAATGAATCATCACTGATACCGATGTTGCTCAATATATCGGTGCATCCCTAAAAAGGAGTTTGTATTATTCTAAATTTTGACGCAGCGATTTGCATTTGTACTGCAAATGGAGAACGTATCGGCCATCCCTCTACTTGATTAATACTAATCAGCATCGGCTCCGAAAAAACTATATCAGTCGAGCCTTAATTCACATGAAGAGCAGCTGTTCTGATTTGTACAGAGTCAGATATTTGACTAAAGGCTGTAAATCCATGTCCGTCAGTTTGTTCCCTCAAACCCTCACCATCGGGTCGTGTCATAAACACTGCAGGCTCTAATATTTTCCTGTGCTGCAGCAAAAAGTGAGTCACATCCACCTCACTACTACTACTATTTTTGCCGGAGCCCTCTCTGGACGCACCCCCACTGCACCAGCACCGTGGTCTGAAACAATGAGATTCGTCACGTTGCCGGTCACAATGCTGGTGCTACCGAACACGTTCTCATCTTCTGAAAGCAGGTGGACTGACCCGCTGAGGATGTGAATCCGCTCTGTGTTGTACTTGAGGGGAGTGAGCTCGGCTCTGAGGACCTGCAGAGCCTCCAGGACTTTCCCGTCCTCCAGATACTCCAGATACTTCTGCTGCAGGAGCAGGAACTTCATCCGCTGGAAAAGACAAGATGATTATTATCCCTCATGGTGTTCACAGACTGTGTTCTGACACATTTATCCATGATCAAAATCAAACATGACTGAATTCGTAGCTTCATATTTTATGTTCTACAAGCTCTGCAGAACAAAGGGACGGAATATTTAGATTCTTTACTAAAATAAAGATTTAAGTCTCTAAGATTTAGAGATTTATAGAAGCATCATCATCAAAATTAAAGTATCAAAAGCACTCATTTGGAAGTATTTATGGTATAATATATTATTATTCAGTGTATAATCGATTTGTATGAATCTGTAGAAAACAGTAGGACCCAACACTTTCCCTTAATCTGACAGTTACATTTATGTCTGGTCGATAATTGTCAGAAATGTATTAAAACTGCGGAGCAAAAATATGATTACGCCCACAGTGACGCCTTCAGCTTTATTGTTTTGTCAAGTTGGTCCAAAACCCAAAGATACAACAGTGACAGTGTGTCATTAGACATGACATGGTGTTGTAGTCGGTGAAGCAGAAATAAAGGCATAAATAAAGAAATAAATACAGTTTATTATTGAAATTGCACTGAGAATTTCTTCTGTCACAAATGTTTGGTGGTCTAGTTGTTGTCCTTCCTTGTCTGTTGTTCTGCTCCTAAAATGTTGATTTGTTGCATTAGAGATATCAGAGTTTTGACACTCACCACTATAGCACTGGGAGAATGCATCAGAGCCTTCAGCTCGTTCAGATCACTTTCAGCCTAAATAAAGAAAAGGTAACATAGACATAGACTCTAGTGAGTGAGGACAATCACAAGACAAGCAATGACTAAAGGGGATTTCAAGCACCAGTTTTAGCAAATTTAAAAGGGATAGTTCACGTTTGATGACGGTAAGTAATAGTAGAAGTAAAATGAAAGTTTGAGTCAAAGGAGTCCGGTGGCTTTGAAGAGAGCGACGGCTTCAGTTCCCTGTTGGAAAGGGTTCACTGACGGCAAGATGAAGCTCTGAAAAACTCTAAACAGTGCACTTAATAAGATTTTAAGATGTTGAAAATGCATTATTTTAGATGCTGAAAATGCCTTTCTTTTAGTACTTTAAAATGCATTTCGTTGTTGAAGATGTTCTTTTTGGGTGTTGAAAATGAGTTTCCGATGTTGACATTCTACTGCTGCCTCGGTCCACAGCAGCATGTTGCTCATCTTCTGTGTCAGTTCTCCTGTTGCTTCTCCAGACCGGATCCGTTGCGACCGCCATCTACTGCAGGTCATTCACTGACTATGGATAAGCACCTCATACAACCGCAGTTTATAAATCCAAACTAACTCTTTAATCCACCTCATTCCATTTAGTTGGCCTAAACTAAGTGCACAGATTAGAGCAATAAGCAACTGCATTCAATATGCATTGAGATAAGTTGGTCCAACCTTGTCCCACTCTCCTTCCATGACATGGTTGCGGAACTTGGTGGCCGAGGGGTGCTCCAGTCTGCATCCGGACTCCTGCATCAGGAGGTCCACCGTCTGACTGTAAACCAACAACAGAGGAAAATCAACTTCAAATCACACTCGATGACCTTTGAATGTCTCAGCATGTTGCCGTGTGTTTTATTGATTACGGCTTTTGCTTTTGTTCTGTGTAGTTTATGAATAAATAAACTTCACTTACTTTTCTTACAATCTACAAGCATTGATAAGGAGTGAGGAGTCTGTGCTGAAAACATCAGCTGAGTTATGGATTAGAAAAGCAGCAGAAAATTAATCAACACCTCTGATCAGTCTTTCGCAGACAGAAATGTTAATTCTCACCGTTCCACTGTGTTCAGTGTACTTGAATTATTTTCAAACTTCGATTTTGGAGACTTGCTCTGTGATTTTCCCAACTATTTCCTGACATTTACAGGTTAAAAAAGTAATTAAAAAAAAGATGTTGAACACATGACTCTGTGATGAAAATGGTCCTTGGATGATTAATCTTTAAATCTCTCTACTTCGATAGTTTATTGCATCACATGTTACTGTTTGTACTTCATCACTTTCATTTGTTTAATGAGGCCTGTGTTTAGTCAATTCAGCTGAATTACTGAAACATCATCATAGAACGATTTAGGGAACCCTTTGTTTGTGTCCTGAACATGTACATATTACAGTTTAAATGAGCTTACAATTTAAAACTAGTTTTCCTTCCTCCAGACTCAGTGTAAACCTCTGTGTTCGGCTCGTTGTGGTTTAGTGAAACCAGGTGAAGCTTCCTTTAGACGTGAGTCAAAACTGACTGGTTTCAAATCCAACTAAAAGACCTACATGTTTATCATCGTTTTAAATTCATTTCCTTTCAAATCAACCTTGTCTGCTGTTTTGTTTTGGTGAGTTTTGAGATTTTCAAGTGTGTTTTTATTTTTATTTCGTTTTTCCTTTGGTTTAGTTTAGTTTTAGTTAGTTTTTCCAGTGCATTTAGTGGCTTTTAAGGAAACAATGGTTGAGAAAACTTGGGCCGATACCAAGTTTACTTTTGTTTACTTTAGTATTTTGTTGTTATTTCTTCCTGTTTTGTTCCAGGTTTTAAAGTATTTAATTCTTTAGAATACCTTTACATTTTTTTATTTTGATTAAATTTAAGAAAATGAGAAAAATAAACACTAACTCGTGAAATCAGAGACTACCGGTGAGTTTTTGTTCTGTTTCATCTTGTTACAACATTTTTTTCGTATTTCATCTTTTTCATGTCTTGTTACATCTTTACAAGGTTTTTTCATCGCGTTACGTCTTTTAAAATAATTTAAAACCACAACTAAACCTGTTGAAAGAAACAATGATTGACTTTTAATCGTGATAATTACTGATATCGACTGAATGTTTATCATGATGCCCTTGGTGTCCTATTGATTGCTTTGCTGTTTTTATTATTTTACTCTGTGTTTTTTCCTGTTTGCTTTTTCTGGCTCTTATCTTTTGTTTCTTGTGACTCTGTAAGAGTTCTGGGTATCGTAGGTCCTGACTGTGGCTCAGACGAGCTTTATTTGCTCCACAGTGGTTCATTACAGAGATAAAGGATTCACTCTGAGTAGGAGACAAGAGGTTGAACAGAGGCGTGGGTTTGGTCAAGTCAACCCTGTGTAATTGAAATGATCATCAACAGGACGTGTCTTCTGCTCAGTGGGGCATCGTCTGAGAAACTCACACGTCTGACGGGATTGATTTGCATCGACTCAATACACTGTATTCAAAGTGAGGAGTCAAACAGCTACGACCACAAAGGAGCAAAAGGTAAAGTGAGTGGGATCGAGGTGTGGCTCTTCACGACTAAAGATCTGCTCACATGGACGTGCTAATTCATGCTGAACAGCTTCTTACAACTATACTACTTTTAAATCGAATACAAAGATGAAATGCCTTTCCTCCACAGATTGAAATGTGCTCAATAAATAATTCACCTCACTTTACCTTTAAAGTTTTACAAAACGACAAGTAATCAAACTACTGAACTGCTGAGCGATTGGTTTCATTGTCGTTTAATCTGTTGATTATTTTATCCACTAGTTGTTTGAAAAATGCTGATGATTATTTCTGGAAAAAAAAACAAACAAAGATGACGTCGTCACATGTCTTGTTTGTTCCACAACCCAAAGATATTCAGTTTATTTAAGAAGCTGGAGTCAGAAGTTGAGCTTTTTTTTCTTAAACTGATTCATCAACTATTAAAAATAACTGCCAATTACTTTGACAGTGGAAAAATTATTAGTCAGTCATTGCATTTCTATGCTGAACTTCATTCTTGTTTTATTATTCTGTATCTGTTTGTTTTTTTCTTGGTAAAAGCTATTTATACTTAAAACTGTGATTTTTTGTTTCATTTTAATTAACTGTCAAACACATAATGGTATCTTAAACTTACTTTAATTAATGTAAATACTGTGTCAAGCAGACGTAGCTCTGCATCTGTGAAGTTTCTTCCTCTAATGATGGTTTTCAATAAAAACATGAAGTTGACCGTTTCCTCAACAGCACAAAAGCAACGTGTATCTGTACCATGTGAAGCACGCCGCCTTGCTTTGCTTTTAAACCTATGAGGACAAATAATAAAAATACAAAATGAAAGTCTTGGTGTCAGATTGTTGAACAAATTCAATGCAAAACTTTAACACCTTTAAGCTGAATGTCAAATCTAATAAAGTACAAGTCAATAATAATTCAGCAATACTGAACTGAAGGGATTAGAACAAATTTAAATTAGCAGCATATTTTTACAACTATTTTATCGGATATTGGACAAAAACAAATTCTAACACCGATCATTGTAAAAATGGGAATATAATCGGTCTGTCCCTGATAACAATGACTTAAATGTTCAGTTCAACAGTTAGCCAATTTCTAATAAAGTCAAAGTCAGATCATTTCTGACAAATTACAAGAGTTGATATCAGCAGATTAATCACCTACTGGCTTTTCCTGCCACAAATTATTATGAAATTGGCTTTAAAAATCCACTATGGGTCAATCTCTACTTATTTATGTTTAAAACCAATACATTTCTCTTTAATTGTAACTAATTCTCAACTATTTTCAATTTTCGATTCCAATCAATATGTCAAGTTGAGTTAGTTTTGAGTCTCAGACTTTCATGACAGACCATTTCGTTTTACATTATTATCTTATATATGACAATAAAAAACAGTCTCTCCAAGTGCATTGTCAGACCCAAACACTGCAGAAAACTTACTTCCATGGTGGTTTAACTGCGAGGCCTTCGTGTTTACTGTTATGATTAATATTGTGAATGAACACGAACAGATAAACAGCCTCAAACTGCCATAACTCATTATGAGGGTCGTGGAGCAGATAGAAGACAACATGTCCAAATGTCATTCATGAAGGATTTGAGTGGTATAATTCATCTGACAGCTGGCGGAACAGGCTCGTCTGGCTCAGAACGACACAGTAGATACACCGGCTCACTTACTTGAGACCTAAATCGTGTAAATGTTGTCCTATTAGCCGGATAACGTCCTCCTCCGACTGGGACAGACGCTTCTTCTTCTTGACGCCGGAGGTGACATCCGACGGGCTGTTGCTGTTGTTGGACGCAGACTGGGCTGACACTCCATTGTTGTTGTTGCTGACAGTGTTTCCATTGTTGGTGACTGGCAGAAGTCCGTTCGCTACCTCCGCGGAGGACGACTCACCGTTCTGGGCTCCGTTTCGACATGACAGCTCTGAATCTCGGTCCTGTCCTGCTCCGTTAGCCTGCATGTTCCCACGGTTTTAGACGGGTGGCGCGACGTGTATGTTAAAGGATGACAGGCCCGACGGGACACTGCGGGGACACCAAACCACCGACAGGCCCACTGACCCAGATGCAGCCCCGAACTACCCTGTTTCCTCTGCGGCCGAGTCTCCGTGTTTGTTTCGCCGCGATGGCCGCGACGCTGAACCGGTTTCCGACTCGGACGACGAAGAAACGGAGGTGGGAGTTACTTCGACGGCCGCATTTTGCGAAATTCGGCGGTATATGGCGCTGTCAAGTACCGTTTGAGCCGCGTTTAAGTTGTTGGTTAGGGCTTGTTATTGTTGCTCTCAGACAGCTGCAGCCCTGTTATGGACATATACGCAGTGACGTCAGCGGAAATTCCTTCACGTCTTTTGCGTGCGCTGCGTCACCTGTAGGGGGCGACGTGGAGCGGAAATGAATCTAAAACTAGTGTTCATAAAATCTGCTTTTCACTGAATATTAACAGTAAAAACACGACAATTCAGCAAACTTTTTCATCAAGAGGTCAAAAGTATACCTTCCTTTGTTAGGATAGTACGAAGCCCCTAAAGTCCCAAAAGGTGATTTTTTTTATCTTGTGCGATAGCTTACTTGCGGTATCTTGTGCGAACAAGGTAAATAAGATAAATAAGTTATTTATTATTGCTATTTATTTACTCAAGTAGAAGTCAGATATTTGTGTAAAAAAGACTAAAAGTAATAAAAAGTAGGTAAACGTAAGTACATGCTCTGAAATGCAGGGTACTCAAAATATAAAAGTAAAAACGGACATTTAAACCAACCGCTCTACCTTCGTATAAAATTAAAAAAAATACATACACGATATACAGGAAATAATGCACATTAACTCTATACTGTTCAGTGTCAGTAACTGAATACCAGACTTCCTTTTTATTTTTAATTAAAAAAAAAAGAAACTTATCGTTAAGGATAATTCCCCTCAAATGCATTTTGGTTGAAATGCAGTTTGGTTTAAGATACCAACTTCGTATTTTGTGCATATATTAATGCAGACATGCTCTTTCCAGTGATATCATTGTTTTTATGGTGGACCTTGTCATACATGAGCAATATGGATTCGAAATATGACGTCTTCATTTTTAATGCCTCATAAATCAGAACATTTATACAAAAAAATAAAATAAAAATTAGTCACCACAATAGAAACAAAACAACATGAGAAACAAATGCCAAAATTTGAAAGATCTGATGTGCTTCAATGTGGAGACGGACCTGGACAAAATTGGACATTTATTTTTTGTAGTTTTCATCAAGCTGTAATTTGGCAAATATTTAACTGTGGATCGTCTTTTAAAGAAGTTAAAGACATCTTGTACCTTAGAACAACTCCTGAACATTTCATGCATCTATCATGAATAGTTCAAAAGTAATGACTTCTTGAACTGAGGATCTTTTTATGAACCACTCGTTTTTTTCAGTCACGTTTATTTTCTGTGTATGACTATTCTGGAAATGTATTAACACTGGTCAGGAGCAGAGACATCCGGAATAATGACAACAAGACTAATTTTTATTGTTTTTTTTTTAATTTAACTCACCTTATGATGACAAATAATTGAAATGAAAGAGGGTACACTAACAGAGAAACTCTTCAACTTAAAGACCAGGATCAGGATTAATTGTTCAGAACAGACAAAGCAGACTAATTCAGTCCACTAAAAACTGTGAAGAGGAATCAAAATGGGAATTAAATTCGGACAAAATCTGAGCAGTAAGATCACCCGGAGCCACAGGATTGAATCGTTTTTGTTGTCTTTTGATGCCATCAGCTGTTCCTGCCGATCGGCTGTGCAGATGGCATTTCACTGTTATTGTGTTAGCTCAAAAATCTGCTGCGACAAAAACCTGGAATCTAATACAGAGTTGTCACATTATTCAAAAGTGCTATTTTGTTCCCAAGCCTGAGATTCTTTGAAAATACAAATCAGGAAACAGCTGTGGTCAGTGCTTTGGCTTTACATCTAAAGCCATTCCGTTTTCATTGGCACTTTCACATCTGTGTAAGAAAAAGGAAAGAAAGACAAAAAAACAAAACAAAACAACAATGCCCCTGTCATTTTCAATAAATAAATCTGACCAATAAACACTCTATAAGCTCTATGTACACTGAGGACACATTCTGTCCTCTTTCCCTTTCCATAAATACAACAAAATGTATACATTACATTATAAAAATATGGATTAAAGGGGAAGGAATGATTTTCCTTAAGAGAGGAGAGTGTCAAGTTTGTAGAAGAAGACACTATTGCACTTTCATCCCATTCTACAGAGACACTAATGGGCTTTACAATCAGCAGAGGAAGAGAACCTCACACATTCCCATGAAATAACAAACAGTCCTGAAGCAGTCGGGTGTGCTCGTTCTACTCAAAACCTCATGGCTCCAACGTCATAAGTATTCTCCAAACACTGTCATATTTGGATTCAAGTACCTCCCCCTTCATCGCCTTGTTTTTATCGAAGGACGCCGCCGCCTCAGTTGAAGGCAGGTCTAGGTTGTTTTGGGTTAAATTCAATGCAATTTAAGACCTATTTCATGTTCTGTTGCGATGCTTTCGGTGTAAATACAGAACAGTACTGGGGGATGGCTGGCGTTTGCTGGTGGCTTTGTGTTTTTCTGACTCTAATGCTTTTATACCCAAAGTTCCTAATTTGAGCATTTTCTTTCACAAGGTGCAGTGGCTTCAAATTCAAATGATTTTCAACCAAACAGTAAAAGAAAGACATTTTAAGGCCTAAAATTCAGATCATGGGATCTTAAGACTTTTTAAGGACCTGCAGAAACCCTGACAAACATGGACTTTGTAACAGCTGACTTGTCTGACCTGTGGGGAAAAAAGTGACTTTCCGACTTATACCGGTATCAAATTGTGGGATTTAAAATAAAGTTCATGATTAGGGATGGGAATCGAAAACCAGTTCCAAGTTGTCGGCTCCATCATGGTCGCGTTCCTCAGAATTCATCAGTAGGTTGGTACCAGACTGGATCAGATGGAGATGGAGGGATGCTCTTCTGCTGTGATTGGTTGTTTTCTCGAAAATGTTGTGCGGCAGCTAAATGCACATACAATGTGATAGATACGGGTCATGTGTTGACTTTGACAAGTTGCTTAATGTTTTGTCAAACTGCTTTGCTCCTGACAGCAGGCCTAAATAGGCTTCACAAACCTCTGTTTGAATGGTTTCAGGACTCTGGACCGCTCGTAAAAATTCATAAAATACTCTCAAGAGTCTCAAAGTGACACCATTACAATGGTTCTTTGACCAACTAACAACCCAAACCTTTAAGATATCAAAATGAGTGAAAGGAAAACCAGCAAATTCACACATTTAAAACACTGGAACCATGGAATGTTGGTATTTTTAGATGAAAAATTACACATAAAATATTTTCTAATTGTCAGTCAACAAACCAAACATTTCATTTCTCTAATTCTATACACAGTTAAATCTATAACAAAGCATTACACAACACTGTATAAGCTCTTCATACATTTTGTACATCAACATATATAACTCAATTTGTAAAGTAACTAACGCTGTCAGATAAGTTTAGTGAATCCCCCCCCCATCAACATAACAACCAATCACAGCAGAGCGTCCCTCTGGCTGATCCAACCCAGCACCAACGCCATCAGCTCCTTTTATCGATGCCGGCATGGTTTGAACATCCAAAAACAAAGACGTTAAAGTCATGCATCTACACCACTGAGGAGTCATGGTGGAGAGGAAGAAACGCACCAAAGTGTGGCTTCATTTCACAGAGAAAGACGGCAACAGGGCTCGTTGTAATGTGTCTGATCTGAGAAATGCCATGTAGTTTTTTTCCATTTTCTTCCTTTTTCCTCACACACAGAAAATGGATCTGGAATCAATAATTGAACACATGACAAAAAATGGACTGATAAGCAGAATCATCAGCAGCAATTCCCATCGCTCTTCATAATGCAGCCTCGTGTGTAAATGTGCTCAAATTAAATTACAAACATACATCTTAAAGCTGGTGCTGTGCGGTGGCAGAAAGTATTTCATAAACTGAGACAACAACAGATCAATATATTGGCTTAAAGTCAAGGGGAAGTCGAGTCACATTGCAGGGGAGTAAAAGGCAAATCCTTTTTGTTTTTTACACCTTGTCCAGGACTCAAGTGTCCAGCTCTGGTTGAAGCAGACTTTCTGAAACTGTACTTTCCAGAAATAAAAAAATACACAGATCATAACCTACTGCAGAAGAAAACTGAATATTGCTGATGCTGTTTCTCAAAGTCAAGGATCGTTCCTTGGTGGTCACATTCTTCCTACTGATCAATACATCCATGAATGGAACAGTCTAACGAGAGCAGAAAAGGTCCCGACTCCAGTTCATTGGTTCAGTAACACATTGACACACACGACTAGGATTTAGTAGAAAACTAAGAGCAATAATAAAGGTGAAGCGGTATTTAACAGTTCTGCTGCAACATGGAACAAACAGCTTAGATTAACCCCAAATGTAGACATTTTAAATCAAGTCATGTGCTTAATTATTATTCACTTACTGTTATTTAGTTCTGAATAATGTACCGTCTTTTAATCACTTTCATAATTCTTTAAATATATTACTCGATTTTATGATTTTATGTATTCTGTGCTTTCTTTCCTCAATGTTTCTATCTTTGATGATTTTATTTTCCTTTAGGTGTTATATTTATTTATGTATTAACACATTAAATTACCTTTGTGTATGAAATATGCTATAAATAAATAAGTTATATAAGTAAGTAAATAAATGTGTCTCGTCCAATAAGATTGGCTAATAATTCTAGTAGTCTTCGTTGAGGTTTTATTTGCAGTTGTTTTTTTTTGTTTAGTGGTACTTTTAAAAGACTCATGCAGAGGATTGTGGGAGCAGAGGAACCACAGAAGCATCCTTGAAAATTCTCCAAAGGAAATCTGGTGAAGTAGCTTTATGTAAATGACGCCTTGAAGGATCCTTCCCTGACTTTGAGAAACACTCTTTGTGACTTCTGAAAGATGAAATAAACCAACCTTCCTGTTAAAAATCACGCTCAGCTTAAAGAAATCAGGGTTTTTACAGTTAGAGTCTTGCTAGGTCGATCTGATGATGGTTACTGTTAACCGAAAAAGGCAGTCATGATAAAAACCTGATAGTTTTGAGTGAATCCAGTAGTGTTCTTCTTTGTCTGCCTGTAGGGGGTCATGTTATCACCTTCAGCTCAAGTTAAAACATGATCTCAGCTGCGATAGGCACTTCCATCTGTCCACAATCACTGTCAAAGTTATATTTGTCTGTGCTACTTTCTACACACCGCCGTTTGGCTGTCTTAAATTACATTCACACACTCACACACAGTTCAGATGTGCCCGTAATCCTTCATCATGTTAAGAACGGCGTTGAGCAACACGATCGTCCAGAAGCCGGTGGTGCAGTGCGCCGCAGGAGGTCCGGGAGCGCAGAGGAGGAGAGGACTGGACCCACGCAGCTGACCTGTTCTCAGATCAGCGTCAAAAGTGTGAAAAATACTTTAGACTGTGGAAAAAGACCCTCTGAGCAACGCACACCCACACACACATGGGCAGCAGCAGGTGGCAGATCAGTCACTCATTCCATCGCCGGTTCAGATCCTCCTTCTCAGAGACAGTCGATCCCAACACTCCGCACATCAGCGCATTTTGTAAACAGGAAAAATAAAGTCTGAACTTTAGGCCAGCTATTTCAAAGCCACGAGGGGTGGAATCATTTAAAGTGTTTGTGGAAAGATAGAAGCACCATCACTGTGTTTGCATCTGTTTCCATTACTCACCTTAATTCACAAATGTCACAATCAATCAATTTTCTGTTTAATGAATGGATGCGTTAATTGAATCTGATTAAATGTGTATTTGACAATTCACCCTGCTCACAGACACATCCTCCACTTATCATTAAGCTACGGAATCAGTTGATTTTGGGGAGTTGAGGGACGATGCTGTAGGTGTTTAACAGCAAATGTCAAAAAAAAAAAGTGGTGCAATTTTTCCCCCCACTAAACAGGACATAACTGCATTAGGGGTCGATCAATTAACAGCCTATCAACACTTAAATGACAAATAAAACATTTATTTACCATGACTAGTATTATATCTATTTTAGGGGAAGGGGGTAGTATTTGCAGTACTACATTCACATCCTACATGGACTTTGTTGTTGCTATCACTACCTCACCTTACTTTCTATTTTTCTGTAATGTTGTGACCTAAGAGAATGTCAAAGTTCGTTTCTCACAAATTTAAGACTTTTGAGTTTTTTCGACCGCCCTCACATTTTTATAGACCAAGAAATGAATCGATAAATGAGAAAGTAATCGTCAGATTAATCGACAATGAAAATAATTGCCACTTGCAGCCCTAGTAATTATCACTATCGTATTGCCACCCTAAAAAAACCCAAAACAAAACAACCCATCGATCGACACCTAGTCTGCATGATTAGATACCAATAGAGATAGGAGCAAATACAATGTGTTATGTGTTTTGGGTGAATTGACCCTTTAAAAGCAATAACTTTGTGTCAGTGGCATTGCAGATCAGGGCATCTCTGATTAATTAATTAATAAGTGTAAAAGTCTACTAGAATTATTCCAGTATTCATCTCTATTCAAACACAGTCTCCACTGGTACCTTCATCTTTCCACACATATACATCATGTATGTTTGCGTGTCAGTAGTATTTTCAGATGCTTGTAAACATTCTGTTTACAAGAGTGTTTCAAGGTTTCAGGGTAAAATTCCAAAATCTCTCTTCTGTCTCATCTGTCTTCACCAGTGTGAGTTCTTCCCATCGAAGTGAGGACCTCACCTACAAAGTGAGGACATTTCGGCCGGTTTTCACTTGTCGGGACTCAAAAAGTCACGTCCCCTTTAATGTAAATTATTACATCTGAGGGTTAAGACTTAGTTTAAGGGTTAGGTTTAAGCATGTTGTGGTTCTGGTTAAGGTTAGGGTCTCCAGGAAGTGAATGTTATCCAATGTTAAGTCCCTTGAATGCATGAAAACCTACCATGTGTTTGTGTGTGGGTGGGTGTGTTTAGTCCTTAGCTGTCCACCACCTGGTGTGGCAGAGTGACAGAGGAGCCGTTGATAAATGAGCCTTGTTTGTCTCTTCCCTTCAGGAAATAAGTGAGTAACTCCCCTTTCCCCTTCACAAAGATGGGACCCCTCCTCACAAAGCGGAAGCCATACTCCTTCAAGATGTTGTAGCAGTCCTCCACCACCTGGGGGCAACACACAGACACACAGTATAAAACGAAGCTCTCAGACTGTCTCTGTTTAAGGATTATTTAACTAACTAAAACCCCGCAAAAATCATTGGGCCTCATGTAAAAATAACTCACACAGACAGATTTGTTCTCAAATGCCACATTCATACAAGTATTTACTTGGTCTATATATGGTAAATTATAGTATATATCTGGGTAACTGCTGGTACAAGAGTAGGTTAATGGGCTTTTCATGTACAACGGGTCCAGTGCACTGTTCATGGAGGACAGAGCAAAACAGACAGCGTTTCAAATATTATAGCAGGACTACTTTACTATGTTTTCTGTTGTAATAACACATTCTGTATAAAAGCAATACATCTTTACCTCTGTTAATAAAGTTTAATTGGTCTGTGGAGCTGCTGAAGGGAGCACATGACACACACTTCCAATATCAGGCTTTTTCGACTTTTCCCTTGTTGGATGCCTCCTCATCACAGCCGCCAATGTTCAGCCTAGTTGAACTTTGACGAGCCGCGGAAGTCATTGAAAATAATGGGATTTAGAGTCGCGTTGTATGTGAAAGGCCCATAACACAGGTAAATTATAAAGCTAATTGAACTATGTTTCATTTGGAATTTCTCTTGAAGTTTCCTGTCATTCATCTGAACAGGGTTCAACATGTTGCAGAAGCCTGGGCTGTACCTGGATGTTTCCCATCACCCCTGTGGACTCCATGCGACTGGCCACATTCACAGTGTTGCCCCAGATATCATAGTGGGGTTTGCGGGCACCGATCACTCCGGCTAACACTCCGCCTTTATTCAGACCTGGAGGTGACATGAGCAAATTAATGTACACGCTGCTATCATAGACCCAACCTTTACTTGTAAGTACACAAAAAAAGAACGGCCGTACTTGCAATTATTTTTTTAATGCTGTTATCTCAAAATCATATGTTAATTATCTTGTCGTCTCTAGAAAACAAAAGGTCGATGTCTCGAAATAATGAGACTGATCGGAACGTTATCTCAGACAGAAAGACACAATTTAATTTCAGCCTGTTTAGACCTTGAAGTACAGTCTGATGTGCTGATCAATCATTGGTACTCCTTGATTTGACATTTTTCATGATGTCTGATAAACATGAGAAGAAATAAGAGAAAGTTACTTTTGTTTTCTTGCAATAACAGGTTGACTATGAGGACAGCAGAGCTTGTTTTCTCGAGATAATTAAGTAATTTACCAATTATCACGTGAAATGTTATCTTGAGAAAATAACATAATTAACCTGTGGTCTCGTGGTAATGGCATTAAAAAAATAAATGAAAGCACAACCATTCCTAGGTTCCATATGTAAGAGCCAGGTTAGTTTCTAAATTCTCAATAAAACCGAATTTAATCTAGCTCTAAATGAAATTCTTATGTATTTTTCATTGCTTTACCAGACAGCTGTAGGTTTATTTCCCTGCATCATTTATTAATGAAATGGAAATCAATTAGCAGGCTTTTAAACCTTGCTTGAGTTGTGTGACACATCAGTGTAACCTTAGGTACAGCGCTTACCGATCCGCAACATGAAGTTGTTGAATGACTGGTAGTTGATGTTCATGAGTGTGACCTTCATGGCCAGAGCGAAGTCTGCCAGGTCTGCAAGGTGCTGCCAGCGCTCTCTGTCAGACAGCTCCTCCTTCTGCAGAACAACAGCAACAACATGACAACAAACACATGATCAGTAAAGGAATTCTATCTATTCTATGATAGAGTCAACACAGACTGTAAGAACATTATGATTCAATGTGATCACGATGGCCTTATTAGTTCAGCTCCCCCATTGTGTTCCTCTTTTCATATGGAACCACAACAAAGCAGACTTCTATTCACTCAGATTTATCAAGTTCCACTTTAGAGACACACACTGAAGCTTTGTGCGTTCATGTGAGCAGACTAACCTTCATGCAGGTGTAGCCGTTGCTGACGTCTGGGGTGACACCTGACGCAGCCATGTAGGTGCTACCGATGGTCTTGATTTTTGTGATGCAGCGAAACTGAGGTTCATCCAGTAGCTGTCACGGAGAAAGGGTCAGAAGTCATGTTTCATGTACTGAAGGTGGAAGTCTGTAACCACATGTATCTAAACAGCCAGCGTTACAGGACACTCTACAGGCTTACAGATAAACATGGATTGACAACCAAACTGAGGCAAACTATTGTCATTTAAATGTGTTACATGGCTTTGCTATGACGCTATTTCTGTCTTATATATGGTGTTGAAAGAAAATGCAATTTAAATTAAAAAAAGAGTTTCAACCACAATAAACCATTTGTTCAACATTCAAATCACACCTGAAAATACACTTAATGATTAAAATCAAACAAAATCTCATTCCCATCTGTACTGTTACTTTTTTATGTTTCTTCAGCTTCTCATTTTAATTGTAGCTAAATGATTATAGTGTTTAACCTTGTTGAACATTTGTTTTTGTCGTTGCTATACCATAATTTTCCATGAATTTCATCAGTGTCAGGCTGATTGATGCTGGTCTACCTTGTCTTTAACACTTAGTTAAGTGAGGTTCTTTAGTTCTCGACTCTTTTAGTCCAGTCTTGAGCCTGTAAAATGGTACCAAAACAAAGAAACCAGCTTACACTGTCAAAGTCTGAGATGATCTCATTGAGGAATCTTAAGCATTCGATTCCTCCGTTGTTGATGCTCTCCTCTGTGTAGAAGTCCGAGAAGTTGGGGATGGAGGCAAACATGACTCCGATTTCATCATAAGACTGACTGTACAGCTCCTGGAGGATGGAGAGAGAAATAACAGAAGTGAAAACACAGCTCTATGAATGTGTGTGATTACAAAACACACATCAATTCCCTTACCTCGTCCCTTTTCTTTGAACCCAGGAAGTGACGAGCGACATGTTCAGGCAGCATGTTGGTCACCAGAGCTTCGTTCCAGCGCCTCATTTCGTAGACTTTCTCCTTCTGCTCGTGGACCTCGATCTTCCATAGGAACAGAGTGCGGGCCAGTTTCTCCACCTGCAAAGAAAAAACAGAGGATGCTGTTAGTGGTTCATCAGTGTTTGAATCTGTACTATACAAATCCATAGTATTATATGATATAATATGATATTTTGTGCTAGTGTATACAAGCATGTTAATGCAAGAGATACTAATAACACATAATTATACAGGATACAAACAAATCATATCTAATTAGACATTAAATTCATCAAATAATACAAGACTTTAAAAACCTTTAACATGTATTTTTCAGTAGCACTTTACATCCAGGGAATAACATTGTATTAGTGGGTAATAGTTTGATAATAAAGAGGTAATTCATAGCATGTAATTACCAAAGTATAATATAAGTATAATAGTGGGTATATCACTGTAATATCAGACTGAAATTTATGTAACAGGGTAATAACGGATGAAAAAACAAAGGGTAATTATGGTGAAACACATCAAAAATCACAACAAGACAAAACTAATGCATTTCTTTTTTATACAGTACAAATGATGTTTAATATTGTGACCTGTTACCTAGAGACACCTGTGGTAGTTTCTGTTTAATAATGATAAATCAGCGCTACAAAGTCCCAAACTACCTCTTTCTATTTAATGTCATAGTAATATTAGGTGAAACCGAGATTAGTACAGAAAAAAACAATACTCGTGAACTTACATGGCGGGAGAAGTAATAGAAGCTGACCATCATCATGAAGATCATAATGGTCATTGTGAACTTGGAGGGAACCAGATATGACCTGAAGAGAATGAATGCACATGTTCTGTTAGGACGTCCGGAAATGAGGTAAATGTGTGCTATATGTGTACACAGATGATGATGTGAATTTCACAGCACTTTCAGACTTGAAATAATGACGTCTGGCTTCAGATTTCAGTCATTACTGCAGGCTTGTTTTTACACACTATTATTAAGTGAGCCACATTTACAGCAGTTTTATTCACATATTACTCAGTCGTGGTGTAATGTGATGTCTTATCTGATAAAATTTGTAACAGTGGAGAAAAGGGGACGGACCTTTCAAATTTTTCTGACATGACAGAAAGGTGGATACATGACTTGTACAAACATTATGTCGGCTTCCTTTTGCTCACCTGTAGTCCTGGAAGCGGGCCATGTCGTAGCGGTCGAAGATTTCCCTCCAGCTGTAGATGTTGACGATGCCGGTGGCCACCGTGATGAGCAGCATCAGTGTGAGCTTCACCATGTGACTGACCTGAACCAGCATGGTGGTGGCCATGAGTGCCAGCACAGCGACGTAGCTGTAATATTTTGGGTTCTCCACGCAACCGTCAGGACCTAACCAGGTGGAGGAGGAAGAGGATGGAGCTGCTGTGGTGGTGCCTGAATCAGGGACTCGGGGCAGACAACTCAGCTGGAAGGAGGAGAAAGATTTGGATTCAATGGGAGAGCATCAAATGACTTGTCCTAGATCTGTTGGTTGCAGTATTGGTCCCAGTGGACTTCTTTAGCAAGTGTTGTCTTTAAGCCTTTTGGATGTTGCTTATTTATTATCCACTGTAGCTTTTCCAATTTTTTTGTACACAGATATTGTAAGAATATTGGCCCAAAATTATACAAAATGTATATAATTTTCTTATTGAAAAGCACAAAATTTTCATACAGGACCTCTAAACCCCACACCCGCACGCCTAAGTCTTCCACAAACACAGGAACCCAGAAAGCACCTAAATCCTAATATGTAAGCTGTAATAATAAATGTAACGTTATACTAATGCTTAGTCCTGTAACTTTTTATAAGGCAGTTTTTTATAGTGGAGGTATTTTCTTAAGTCATTTTCTCCTGCACAATTTTCAAACTTTTTAAATTCTTTCTATCTTGTTATATGTATGTGCAACTAAACTAAACTAAACTAAACTATTAGAAATAAATATTTGAATTAAAACGAAAAGGTCTTAAGCTCGGTCTGGAGATTAATGTCAAAACAGCAACAAACAAAAAAAAGGATGAGCACTAAATCCTGTAGAGCTTATCCACATTCCAGCAGAAACCAGAATGTACGTGCACATTCCTGGCTCTAATTTTCTGCGTCTTATTTGGCAAAGCAAAGAGGAGCTCACCATATCCACGATGTCGGCCATGGTGAGGATGAAGATGGCCGCCATGGCCCAGGTGTTGCGAGCCCAGCGGGTGTGGTCGATCCACGTGGAAAAAGACACCAGTTTCTTGGGAAAGACCTGCAACAAACGGCACTTTAATGAGTGTCATTAATATGTACTGTTGTCATTCTAACATCTTTTTGATTAAATGTGTGTGTTTTCTAAAAGCAGTGACAGCGACACACTGACTCCTGTGGCTGGACAGTGAACACGATAATACTCATGCATTTATGTTTCAGTTTCAAGACTCTCTAGTGTCCATGGAGCTGCTTCTGTGGGCTTTTGACATTGTGATATTTGATGAAAAGCGAAGAGCCCAGAGCTTTATTAACAGTGACTCTGCGTTTTCACCATCCATGCGTCTGATTGCCCGACTGTGTGTGTGTTACTGAATAACCAGGGATGAGTGAGGACAGAGCTCAATACTGGCCTCCCTCGTAGCTATCAATATATCTGAATTTCCATGAAGAGGTTGAATCCAAAGTACTGAACGCATGCCAAAAACACAACAAGTACTCTGTACACTGAGTGGGAGCTCCACTACTGCTCTGACCTTCATCACAATACGCTGCGCGATCCTCAAATGTTAAGAGTGTTGCCAATGTTACTGTGGAACAGCATAGCTCCCAAACCTCTGGACTGACAGTGCTCTTCGGTTCTGCACCTGACACAACTTTTCCAAAAACACACCGGTATTCTGGAAGCTGCTCTGTGTTTCCATGGACCCTAACATTCCACTAATAATGGGAATAACAGCACAATCAAAATAAAACTGCCTCATATAACTACCTCAATCAGAAGGTCTGATCTGGTCCTTCAGTCGGGATGAGAGGGCTGGTTTGATAATCCTTTCAATAGAAACATATTGGCTCCTAATGTGTGATGCGTCTCCATGTAGCATACAAACGTGGAGGTAGAAAAACAAAACTGGTCTGTGGCTGGTACGGTTTTTGTTTTTTGTTTGCTTGAAAAAGATTTAAGGAGAAAGGAGTTGTTGAGACAACTGTTTAAAAAGATGAACAAATCCAGCCACAATTCACTGATTAACCAAATCGTAAACTGCTGGACAAGTTTGAAGACTGCCTAATACACGGCTAAACATCAAAACGGCAGATTAGATGCTCGTGTCAAAACAAGTTCTTTATTAAATGCTTATTAGACCACTTTATTTAGCATCCATGTAAACAGTTAAATTGAAATCTCTACTCAGAATGACTTTCACGTTAAACAAATATTGCCCATGCAACCGTAGCTACTGACTCATTCACTACTCCCTCTTTTAATAAACAATAGCTCAGTCAGTATTTCATTAGTGAGACTCTTACTCATCATCATCGTGTAGAGTCATAACTAACAGCTGTGGAATTTCACAAAACTAATTTTCACATTCATTTTAAGTAAATATGAGTAATGTGTAATAAATAGGGAGTGATTCTGGACAGAGCTCGAAGCATCTCTGAAGTGTGAAATTTACTTGTGACCGTGTTTAAATGATTAAATGTGTGTTAAAATGTACATTTTCTTTGTTACAGACTTTATTTTAACACTAATACTTAAATGTTTTGCTGTAAGTGAAGGTCAAGGACAAGGAGAAGGTCAGGAAAAATGAAGACAGAGGGAAAGAAATATTAAAATTACAGATACAGATACAACATGCATGCGTGCAATGTTAGCAGGCGGACTGAGACGGACTACAGAAAATAAAAAAACCTCATGTTAACTCACTCTAGGGAAGATGGCAGCCAGAGAGCAGATTGTCAAGATGAGCAGCAGGACTTCTCCCACTGCGAAGGTGATGTAGTTTGCAATCAGCCTGTTTCACATCACCACAGAAAAAAACACTTATAACAACAGTGACAGCAGTCGACAAGACCTGGTTCTCTGGTGCTAATTCATTAGTAGCTGTAGAAAACTGAACTGCAGTGAAGAAGATGACAGGAAATGTGGTGCGAAATGCTATAAAGCATATGTGTCAAACTCAAGGCCCGCGGGCCACATCCAGCCTGGCGTACAATTATATCCGGCCCGCGAGATCATTTTATATAGATTTATTATTATTGTTATTAATAGCCTGGCGATATGAAGCGCTGATAACACACAAACTACAGATCCCATAATGCAGCGCTTCAGCTGCCATTAATAGCAATAATAATAATACACACATACATATATACACACACACACACATACATATACATATACATATATATATGTATATACATATACATATATATATGTATATACATATACATATATATATGTATATGTATATACATATATATATGTATATATATATACATA
>JAPQRN010000009.1:15602220-15623298 GCA_037367275.1 Coranthus polyacanthus
TGCTGCAACAAAGTATTAGTTTAAGGGTGTGCATATTTATGCAACCAGGTTAGTTTTTTATTTTTCCCCTTTAAAGGGTTGCACATTAAAGGTGGGAAAAGTTGAAATTATTTATCTTGGTCTCCATTTTTTTTAAAAACCTGGTATTTGAACAGGGGTGTGTAGACTTTTTATATCCACTGTATATCCCGTGACGATAGAAAAACATCTATTTACATCTATCTACATCTATGTTTCATATTATGTTCTGTTAATTATAGTCTGCTTTTCAACCCATTTGACCACTTTGTGTTCTTCCACCTGGAGGCAAGCATGAAAGTCAACACAAACAAACATAGTAGAAAATAAACATGACATAGACCAGGGTGATTCTGATCAGGAATTGTTTGTATGGAAGGTTCAGTGCAAGGTACAGTGCAACCAGGGCATTCATCTACCTGTTCCTCTACTCAAACCCTCTTACCTGTCTACCGAGTGCCGCCCCCTGGATATCCTCCTGCTGCTGCTGGGCGATGGTAACCCCCAGAACCAGAGTGTGGACCCCACATGACACAGTAGTAATGAGCACGATGGGTGTGAGCCTCAGAGGCAGAGTCAAAAAGAAGGAGAAGCTGAAGAAAGCCTGCCAGCCCACCGTGTCACTGGCCTGGTGGAAACGGGCATAGTTCAGACCCAGGTAGCAGAATATCTGAGCCGCTATGAGCACCCACAGGGCGTAGGGCACCACCCGCCGTGAGATGCGGTCTGGCAGCAGACCGTAACGGCACAGCAGGTAGAGGATGACGTCTGCAGCCAGTCCTACTGAGGCCACTAGCACCGAGGCCAGCTTGTCACTGGTGTAGACCACCGCGCACATGACAATGATGTAGCTGTCGAAGAGGGCCGCGAACACCACGAGCACCAGCAGAGTCTCGTGTCTTTGCCGTCTGAAGTAGGTCTGGTACAGGTTTTCCAGAGACTCGGGGGCAAAGGTGAGGCGCATGAATCGCGGCAGGCAGAGGCAGCATCCTGAACTCCGCACCGTCACCTCGTGTGTCCGTCCCACCGCCTGCCCGGGGTCGGAGGGTAGCGTCACCGAACAGTCAGCTGAATACTCCGCCGAGTACTCCGGCTCAGAGAAGGCTCTGTTCCGAGGCATGGCAATCATTCCTTTTGCTGGGGGGGAGCTGTTTGTTGTCCTAAAGAAAACTCTGCTCTAACTCAAACATACATCATCTGCTTGTTTCTCTTCTCCTCAGCGAGCACCTCCGTCCCCTGAGAAGCCACATATGTGACATGAATCACAAGCGGTCTTGATTGTCAGAACTGTACACTGGAGAGATGTCTTCTTACATAGCTGCACCCGCGGTCACTCCATCTAATGCTGCCACTGACTCAGTTAGTCCGGTGTCACACAGCGAGCGAGCACGCCTACTCCTCCTCCTCCTCCTCCTCCTCTTCCTCTGTAACGCAATCCAAACAGTGAGCAGCTTCCTCATTCAGCTTCACCAGCCTGTTTCCACCTTCACAACTGTGCACCATGTCAGAGTTGCTGAATTCATTAGGTCAACTCTATTTATGTTTGCATGGCTTCCTCTGTATTCATCATTCATCTGGGCTGGATGTTGGCCTTCCATAGTCACACCTCACATGGCCTAAATAAAGAGGGAGAAGTAAAAGGTTGGGGGGGGGGTTGGACACATTTATATAGATATATGAAAGAGATAAAAGGTAAAGAGTTTATACAGGAGAGGTTAGATACCTCCCCTGTTAAATAACAATCACAATAAAAAAGATTAAGCAGCAACACAAGATGATTACAGGTTATGATACACCTCAATGAAATGCGCTCAGACGTTTTTTTTTAATATTGATAATGTATGAACAGGTTCCAATGATGTATGGTATCACAGCCTTATTTCACACACACCATGGTTATTACAACGTAATTTTGTTAACTGAAAAAGGAAAAAAAGTGAATGATGGTTTTCAAAAACAAGGAAACTAAAACTAAAAACCAATGGTTCAAACTAAAACTAAAGATACTCATGCACTCCAAACCAAACTGAAAGACCATTTGCTAAAACCTGATGATCAGGTCCAGTACAGTCCTAAATCCTGCACCTGGCTAAGCTCACTGTGTCCTCTGTGTAAACAAAACATCCATGTCACAATAGATGGTTTTTAATGTTGCCTATTCTCGGCAGAACGTGGCTTAAGCTACTTTACATACTTGATTTCCAATCCACCAAAGACTGTCTCATATTTCAGTTTCTGTACCAATACGCAAATGTGCATATTCAATTTCCATATATGAAAGAAAAACAGTTTTGTATTTCAAAGACCATCCATTACACCGTGTTTTTAACAGACCTAGAAGCTTAGTGAGCGACAAGAGACGCTTCAGTGTTTCTACTGAACAAACCAGATCTTTAATCCTAGAAGCATTTTTCTATGAACACATTTTCATCTTTAACACGATTGAGCTGTTAATCACATCTTAAATTGCTCTTTATGGCTTTGTATGGATGGTTGCAATGTCTGTATCATCTGCTGTTGTCTGTGATTTCAAGTTTTATATTGTTTATTGTCTTCATGAGGTGAATTGGCAGCAAATAAGTCTCCCCATTGGGTATTAATTATACACTTATTATGGGCCGTAACCCATGCTTAAAATCAATTGTCCAACAGCCGATGCTGACACAGATGTTTCTCATGCAGAGAAACACATGTATTAATATTCATTATAAAAATATCAAACTAATTTTAAAGTCTTTCAGCTCTTCATTTCACTACCTCTGAATGAATTAGTGCTGCAGCGATTATTCCATTAAATCAATTAGTTGTCAAGTATAAAATTAATCGCCAGTCATCTTTTGAGAAGAAAAAAAAAAACTGACTGCAGCTTCTTAAATGTGAATATTTTCTGTTTTATTTCCTGAATAGACCAAACAGGACATTTGAGGATGTAGCCTAGGCCTTTGGGAAACAGTGACTGATCACCATTTTCTGGCATTTTATGGATAAAACTAATCAATCAACCGAGGAAATAATCAACAGAAAGAATTAACAGTGACATAGTCATTAGTGGCAGGTCCAGAATGAACACAAATTCAATCATACAAATATATGAAACAACATTTAATAAACCACAGCATGTGAACACTGAAACGTGTCAATCGGCCAATGGCATCGATATATCGGTCCATCCTTAGTTTTAATAAATCAATTTAATAAATGTCTAAAGCTGTCTCATCTAAAACATATTTGCACAAACTACATATTTAGATTAGAAATGCTAACAGTTGCATATATTGACATTTCTTTCTATATATAGTATACACATACATTTTACTATAGGGGTTTCTTGTGTGTATGTCCTTATAGGTAAACATAACCCATAATGACTCAGATAAAGGGTAATATATGTACATTTCCGTATGGGTTAGCATCCCTTTCTCCATCTTTTATCAAAATATGGAGGTGAGGGGTAGCTGAGCCTAGATTTAAATGCAAGCTTTTTAGTGATGTTAAATGTATGCTGAATTGAAAAAGAAGAGCCTTAACGTGTAAAAATGTGTAATATTTGACGGGGGAGGCAGTGTTAAATTGTCATTTTGGCAGTGGAACTTCGACACAGGGGCCTACCTAGCTACATGTTGCGCGCTGAGGTTGTGAAAAAACACATGGAGAGAAAAAAAGAGGATACACTGATTTATTGTTGATGTCGCTCTCACAAATAACCACAACGTCAAGCGTGTAAATAGACTGAGCAGCACAGGAAGTGCTCAGGTAACACAGCTGAAGCGGTCACTTACTCATTAAACAAACCTGTTAAATGGCTGCTTTAGCGTCTGTCACATAATAATACCTGAATATGGGGGTTTACTTAGAGAGGCTTTCACTGTCTCCTCGCTGATTTACATTCACATCCTCAGCTGGAAGCGGGTAGTTTGTGTGCATTTCTTCCAGCTGCTGTAAAACCCGTGTAAATAATCTGGACTGAAGCATCATCTTACCGTCTGTGAGGCACATTTGGTGTCTGGAGGTGCTAACGTTGTTCCCTCAGACAGATGTGGGTGTCATCAGGCCGCCTTTAAACACAGCAACCCTCATACATTCAGCTTCGGTCTGGGAGCAGATTTAGAAAACACAAAGTCGCCTCCACGGATATACACAAGCCCCCGCTCCTGCTTTTTAGGTCTTGGGTGTTTTCCACAGAAGAAACACACGGAACAGATTCCACATTAAGCTAGCTATCCGCGCTATGGAAACGACTTCCGGTCACTATCAAAGTAAATGTCTGCTTTCAAACGTTAATGTGTTTTTCAATTATTTTTTTTTAAATAAAAGAAGCGAGAAATAATATATGTAAACAATTTAAACACAGTAAAATAAATTTGCATTTTTGCTCTGTTCTTTGTTTTTTAATCATAGCTGATCACTAGAATCATGGCACATCCTCCTATGTGACAATATAAAGACATATAGGCTTAAATATATTGGGAAATATTGTAAATTTGTGTATTCATTGATTAACTGACAGCATTGTATTGCATGGATTTACCAGGAGTCCAGTTATTTCAAAATCACACCTGGACAAAGGTATCAACATACATATACATATACATATACATATCATACATATAAATAAACATTAACATTACATTATGTAATACATCTAGGCCTAATGTATAAGAAAACATATTAAAATGGAGCTGCAATAAAATATGTAAATATTAACTTCCAGTCCATGTATGTTTTCAGTTGATTTAACACACTGATTTATATTTCGGCTACAATAGGATACATCTGTTTGGTAAAATTTTTTTGAGATACATTTGATGTTTCTTTATGATATCTTGTAATGTTGGGAAGTGAATGCATTTGCTTAAAAGGGTTTAGCCTCTGTTGGTGTCATTTTTGATGTAAGAACAACTGACAGTTGCATCTTTCTTCAAAACAACCTCTAAATGTCACAAGGAAGTAGCCTATTTAAAACCAAGCTCAGAAGATTCAGAAGACGCTATTCTCTTATGAACACTAACATCACAATATTTATTTTTTAGGAGTCGCTTGTCATGACCGCGCTGACTCTCGTGCTTTTATTTGTGCAAGTCCAACAGCTTCCGCGCGCGTTCTCGTGTTTTCTGCGTAACTTGACGCGTCCGCTTCTCCATCTCCACATTTTCTCCCCTTCAGTGTCCCCGCCTCCTGTATCCATCAGCGCCTCCTTCCCCTCGTTCTCCTGGATGTTATGAACAGCAGCCACAGCTCTGTATCGTATCGTATTAACTGTGCTCGTCTGTTCCCCGTGGTTCTGTCTATGAAACATCATCAATATTAGAAGGAATGGCAGCATCTATGGTTCACACTGAGAAAATAACTTCTTTTAAGTAAAGGTATGCAAGTATTATCAGCAAAACAGCCTATATGGCAAGACACTGCTGTAGATTTAATGCTGAGCTCATTTGAACTACTTTATAAACTGTTGGTTGTTTAATCTGCATCATATACAGTTCATCATATTCTGTAAGATCATCATATGTTTGTAGTGCTGTTGTCCTGTGAGAACCAAGTCAACGTTTCATGAGCTCAGAAAAACAGGCCTGTTTTCAGCTTTGTGACGATGCATTTTCCAGCTTAAGTATAACGTTGCATAAAATGGAAACACTCAAGTAAAGTACGTTACCTCAGTGCTGAGAAACTCAGTATGACGGGTCACAGGAGCAAATAGTGATACAGAGATGCAGTTGAAAATAAAAAGCAGAGAAACACACACATGAGCTGCAGAGTCAGACAATAGTAAACGAAAGAAAAAACTTCATGAGACATTCTGCTGAAATTTAAACCAGCACTTTTATCAGGTTTTATGAGAGTAACATCTACTGTCAACTCTGGTTTATAACGGTTCTGAAGGCAGTGACATTATAATATATCTGGCACATTCAACATCACTTTTGCAAGAGCTAGTCCCTAATCTGGTATTGTGATGATGGCAAAGCGCTATCACTTACTCACACATCACTCAAACATCTCCTATAGGTCTTCAGTTGGATCAAAAGTCAAAAGTTTTTGTCATTTCCCAAAATCAACATCAACTGAGCCTGTTCAACATAATTAATTGCTCTACTGGGCGACAAATTAAATGACAAACCAACATAAAGTGTCTTGTTGTTCCACCATGGACGACTATGACTCTAACAAAACATATTTTCTCATTTGATGTTTTGATGATGGAGGTAGAGCGCGTCATCTATCTCCAATATGTACTAGCACTAGAAAAATAGCACTGAAAACACCAGTACCGTTTCTAACTTCTGATTGGACGGACGGCTGACAGCTCCAGACAAAGGCCTCTTGTTAACTACAGGCCCTATTTACTCTATTTATTTAAAAGTTCCTAAACCAGGATCTGAGTGTGAAACCCATACACTCACACGAGTGATAACAGGTCGGTCTTTGTGTGGGTCAGCAGGTCCATGCAGGAAAACTGAATCCTGCAGGTGGACGTCAGGTATAGGGATTGCATGTTGTGCACTTTACTGCTGAAGATGAAGATATTTGGTTGTAGTTTTCATGTGTTTATTGACAGTGGATCCAACAAAGATAAAAGAGAAGGAAGGGACAGTGAAGCAGGTCAGTAAAATATGTATTAATAGTATCCTTTGATGCCGTTTACTTAATATTTTTTGTATTTCTTTCTGTGGTCCGTTGTTTTGAGAGAAGGTCATAGGAAATATTTATTTTTTGTGATGAAAATTAAAAATCGTCAAAAACATATATAGGATCACCACTTTTCTGTAATTACTGAACACGACTCAAAACATTTGCAGTTTAGATTTAGTTGGAGTTTTACCCCCTACATCCATTAACACTTATAGGAAAATATATGATTGATCAAATAAAGACAATCACAAGAACCCAGAAAGAAATGATGCAAAACATTGTTTATATGGCACATTACATCCCAGGTGGAAGCACAATGGGCTTTAAACCAATCCAATATTTCCTCCCCTCCGTCCTAATCTTGCCTAATCTGTCAAACGATGCAGCCGACTCTAATCCCACCTGTAATCTGCCTCCATCGCAGAGGAAGCGTACAGTATATTAATTATGGCACTGGCTGTTCTCTGTGGTAATCCTTCTCCCATAGTAACATCATTAGGGAAATCCAGAGGTAAATTAATTGCTGTTGGTGCATCCATAAGCCTCTCTAAGGGCTCCGGCAGGTTAATTTAACACTGTAACTCAGGCTAAAGGTGACATGTTTTCATCCTCTCGTGGTTTTTTTAATTCACTGTGTGTGTGTTGCACTGCCCTTGACATTTAGTTAGGGACATTGAGATGATGCTGATGAAATGTTTCTGGTTGACAGCCAACAGTCTGTTTATTGATCAGACGTTCAGAACAGGGTTTCTGTGGAACAATCGATACAGGCCTAGTGGCGGTGTTGTGTCACTGAAAGGGGCTGGTGTTGACAAGTTCCATCTGTTTAATGTACCGTATACCAACTCAAGGCTGGATAACCAGTCATCTGCAAGTCATCAATCTTTAATTCGAAATCAAAGTGGGACTGTAATTTGTATATACGTTATCAGATTGCGTGATAAACTGACTGGACAGTCTGGACATCTCATTCTAGTTCATCTCAAAGGTTTTGGGTGGGGTTGAGGTCAGGGCGCTGTGCAGGCCAGTGAAGTTCTTCCACACCAAACTCATCCAACTATGCCTTTATGGACGTTCCTTTGTGCACTGGGGCACAGTCATGCTGGAACAGAAAAGGATCTTCCCCAAACTGTTCCCATAAAAGTTGGAAGCATAGAATGTTATTGTAAACTGAAGCATTAAGATTACCCTTCACTGGAACTAAGGGGCCAACCCCAGAAAAACAACTCCCCTCCACAATGCAGTCAGGCAAGTAACGTTCTCCTGGCATTTGCCAAACCCAGACTCATCCATCAGATTGCCAGGTAGAGAAGCGTGATTCGTCACTCCACAGAACACGTTCCCACTGTTCCAGAACCCAGTGGTGGCGTGCTTTACGCCACTCCATCCAACGCAATGCGTACGTGGTCTGTTACTTCGTGGATGAGTTGCTAAATGCAATGATACCACTTACAGTTGATTGCGGAATATCTAGGACAGAAGAAATTTCACAAACTAACTTGTTTGCAATGATAGCATGCTATTACAATACCATGCACGAATCCAGTGAGCTCTTTAGAACGACCCATTCTTTCACACGTTTGTAAAGGCAGACTGCATGGCTTGATTTATACACATGTGGCAATGGGACTGAATGAAACACTTTAGTCCATATAGTGTATTATGAATGAACTCATATTGCATATTTTATTTTATATAAAAAACATAGCATTTTAAGATGCTATGTTTTAAGATGCTATGTTTTTGACAGCGAAAACGTGAGAATTCACTTTTACAACAATATGTTTATTAGTACATTTCTGATTTTTACGTATTTCATCCTGACTTTAAAAAAAAGAGCCCTCTTACGCGTTGACGTCAGTACGCAGCTTACGCTTCATACGCTGCTGACGTGTAGGTAGGGAAGTGGCTGTTGAGCTGTCTTTAGCCGTTAGCTCGTCCTGTTTACCTTAAACCTTTGTGACAGCTCGTAATGAAATCAGCTGTTGTAGTGTTTAGCTAGCTGGTAAAAACAAAGGAAGAGACACTGAAGCTATTACACAGGTAGGGGACTGTCAATGCTATCTCCAACTGAGCTAACAGACTAGCAGCTGTAGAGCTAAGTGTAACGTAGCTGCTACAGTCAGACGATGATGTTGACAAATTGGCTACAGTTAGCAGCTGCTATAAGACTGTTTTCTGACGTTATTGACGCAATAATCTTTTACAAATTGTTCATACTTCGCATCAGTGTCAACCTGAGAAATCCACGGTCAGGTAGACAACTGACATGTGATCAATCGTGGAGAAAATACTAGTAAAAGTACAGCGTGAAAATACTCTGTTACAAGTACTGCATTCAAAACCTTTCTCAAGGAAAAGGACAAACGTATTAGCATCAGAATATACTATAACCCGCATACAGATTATGCTAAAGTACCAGAAGTATAAGAGCAGAATGGCCCGATTCACAATCATGCATTAATGTGTTTATTTTTAATGTTGCAGCCGGTAATCGTGGGGCTCATTTTATTTACTGTTTATACTGTTGGTTATTTTGTATTATTAATGTGAGTCTGCAAAGCAACTAAACTAAGGATTAGCTGATACACATTATTAGTATTGAAGGTAAAAATAAAATTCTTAGTGTCAACTTTTAGAGTCACTCCAACACCAAACCTCACTGAAAGATGACTGTCACATTAAGGAAGCACAATTCAACAATATTTCAAGAAAACATATCACCAGTTTTCACAGGAGGGATCATAAATAATATGTACTACTAAATAAATAAATTACCTTTTCTCTTTTCAACATCAGGTAATCATAAAATGTGAATATTGAAGCATATAGTTTATCCCAAAGCTGCATTTACTTGTAATAAATGTATTAGAGTAAAAAGTACAATATGAATTAAAACAAAACAAAGTGGTCACAAACAGTCTGTGTGCTTTCTGCAGGTGTGGTTTAATGCAGCGGTTTTATGAAGAAGTGTGAGTGAAGCAGAACACAATCATGGGGAAGAGGAGGGTTCCAGATCTGTACAGAGCCCCCTTTCCCTTGTACTCCATTAAAGTGGACCCTACCACAGGGCTGGTGATCACAGCAGGAGGAGGAGGAGCGTCCAAGACCGGCATAAAGAATGCAGTGGTAAGTTCTGAACTCATTCAGTGTAGGGAATCAGGAATCATGTTTCCAAAAATCATGAATCTTTTAAGACACATGCATTTTGGATTCTGCTTCCGTTCCTAACTTATATTTCCAACAAAATTACCTAAAGTCACATCTTGTGTTATACAGTATGTCAACAAACTATGAGAGAACAGACACTTCAGTTTACATCCTGGACCATCACTAACTTCAACAAATGTTTAAAGGCTTAGCTTAGCTTCACCATAAACAAAACACACCTGCAGTGAGGATTTTTGTACAATAGCCAGTGCCTCCAGTTAGACTGCTCTTACTTTGCATCATTATAATAATGGTCTCCATTCTCATGTATAAAAACAGCTGGATGAAACTAACATAAGTGTCATATTTCCATCACTATTTCCACATCATTTTGCACCATTGTTATGTTTAACTGATGCTCATATCTGTATGAATTATTTTACAGTAAATCTTCAACTAAAATGTCCTTATCGTGACAGACCTTCCTCTAATCAGGGCTGACTGATAAGCAAAAAAAATCATTGTGATTCTTTTGACAGATTGTCATACGAGTCGTGATTTTAGTGGGAATAAATATGATTTATAGATCTCTGTAGCACCACAGTGCTCAATTTATAATGGGATGCTGTGACACATTTGACCTTTCTCAAAACATTGCACCTCCTGTGTTTTGGATATTGGACTTTCGATTATATGTTGACGAATAGTTCAGCCCTATCTTCAATATGACAGAAGGATTTACTTCAGTATGCCATGAATCTGAAAGAGGGCACCACATTTGCTCCCAACCCTATTTTAGTGGTTACACTCTAGAAAAGAGGTTGTAATATAAGGACATGGATGTATATTTTTCAGGAATGGTAGCAGCATGTTGTCTCAGACTTATGACTGCATGTATTTCAGCACTTCCTGGACTTACAGCTGGTTGGTGAACACCAGTACAGCGCCACACTCGTTCACTCTCATGACACCGACACACGTGCCACCATGAACATGGCTGTGAGTAATGGTGTGATCGCTGCAGGCCAGGACGGGACCTGCTGCCTCATGAAGTTCAAACACTGTGGAGCCAAAGCAGCTGCTAAAGATGGTGAGTTGTTCCTGCAGGTTATACTGATGCAGCCGTGGTGAATATGGTTTACACGTTTTAGTTTACACATTGAGCAGCAGTGGAACATGTATGTGTCTACACTGGAGGTGTTCAAGCTCCATAATGAGCATAGCTGTTCTCAGAGCCCTAAAGCACTCAACAATGTAAAAATGTCTTTAAATTTAATAAAATGTGCACTTTATTTGATATAATTTGAGAACCAATCATATAATAAAATGATGAAACTGATTTTCTAATAACATTTTTACTGATTGTGAAATCCCTTTCAGGTGGTTTCTTTTTCTTTTTCAAATGTGATGATGAAATAAATTTGTAAAAATCACTGTAGCATGCAAAAAGCAAGAACATTTACTTGAAGTGTAAAAATAGACTTCTACAGGCAATACACAAGTGACATGTGCCTGAGACTGGATTTAAATGTGGCTTCACAACTAGAGGGTCTTTAGAAAACCCTCACTGTGTTAAACCTTAATTTTTTCATCGTGTTTAATCTTTGTCACCTGTGCAGCTGGGAACAGTGTGCAGCAGGGAAACGCCAGGCGGCGAACTGGGAAAGGAGACCGTGGCGGAGCGGACGGAGCAGCGGCGGTTGGAGATGCATCAGACATGAAGGATGAGACTGCGCAGATCTCTGTAAAGGGCCTGGCTGAGGTGCAGTCAGACCTGAACCCTCAGGACCCGCTCCAGAAGGCCGTCAGGTTCAGTCCTGACCTGAGCCTCCTGCTGACAGGAGGCACAGACGGACACATCCGAGTCTGGGAGGTAAACAGCTCTGACCTCACGTCTTTCACCTCAGTGTAATTTTCTGGAAATTCTGGTTGCCATTTTCAACCTTTCAGTTCTTTGGCTTCTGTAGCTGATCCACAGCAGGATCAGAGTTGATTCATTGATTTAATTGGTCAAACTTTTAGGATCTTTGAAAAAATAAATCTTTTTTAAATTGCATGACATTTTGTGTTTGATATGCAGGAAGCAATTAAACTGTCTCCTATCAACATCTTTGTATAATAACGTACTTGCCTTGGAGGATAAAGATATCTAAATGTATAAACATAAAAATAAGAAGTATTCAATAATTGTTTTCAGATGTCTTTACAAGTCTATCATTAAATCAACAAGTAATCATCAGTCTCTTCATTAATGCAGCCATTACATGTTATCTTACATATAAAGTGGTAATACATTGTGTTTTAATCGGTCTGTCCTTGTCCTACAGTTTCCATCCCTGAAGAAGAAGTTCGACTTCAAAGCACATGAGGGGGAGATTGAAGACCTGGATATGAGTCCAGGGAACAAGGTTTTAACATTAACACTAACAGCCACCAAAAATAACACATTTGTGATTGATTTATTCATTGTTTAGTAATAATCCATATGTTTTCTGTGCAGCACCTTGTGACGGTTGGCAGGGACTTTGCCTGCAGTGTGTGGAGTGGGAACCAGCAGGCGATGGTTCTAAAATGGAACGAAACCATGCCGCAGATCGCTGACAAGACTTACCGCTACATGGCTTGCAGGTAAAATACACCTCATGTATGTTTCGTCTTTGAACCAGCTGTTTATTTGATAATGCTATTTACGATACTCTGACACTGACTGTCTGTGATCATGGTTCAGGTTTGGAAAGGTAGAGGACCAAAAAGACGCGCTGAGGCTTTACACAGTCCAGATCCCCCATAAACGAGACAGAAAACCTCCTCCCTGCTACCTCACCAAGTGGGACGGGAAGAGCTTCCTGCCCATGCTGACAGCTCCCTGTGGCGCCGAGGTCATCTCCAGTCTGGCTGTCAGGTACCCGTTAGGCTCATATGACTGACCTCTGACCTTTACAACCATGTAAATTAGATGAATGAAACAGTGGACAAAGCAACAGGTACCAGTGTCATGTTATGTATGGTCTTGTCTGTCTTTGCACAAAATATTCTGGAGTTTGCCCTTATTTTCTGAAAAAGACCACATTAGTTCTTTACATGACAAATGAATAATCCACTAATATTCCTGTTTACATGCTGCTGTGTATACTCCAATTAACGTCAGGAGCAGCTTGTGCCACTTTGCTTCTTTGTGTCGAAACAAACATTTTTTCTTCTTTAGGAAACAGAAGGGGACAGTAGATTTGAACGAAACAGCTCCTTTGTTTAATAGCATTATCAGGAATAGTATTTCATCTTTTTCTCAATAAACGTATCATAGCTTGTTGTTACTCCAATGTATGTTCTGACATTGAGAATTTTAGTTTTAATAATGGTGTTGATTGAGGTTTGTGAATTAAAACATAATTTAAAAATGTACATAGTAACATGTAGAATATCTAGTTTTAACAATAAGCCCATATGTGTTTTCTGTGGATTAATTACACTAGTACTAGTTTTGTTTGTAAAGGATCAAACTATTCACTGTCTTGTAAAATGCCATCGTTGTCCTTTTCTTTGACAGCGACTCTGGAACGTTTATTGGTCTTGGAACTGTGACTGGATCAGTAGCGATCTACATCGCTTTCTCCCTCCAGGTACAGTCACTGTGGACTCAGATACTTAAATCATAAATCAACAAACGAGCCTGCTGTGTGACGATCCCTTGGTCTTCATCTGTGTGTGTGTTTGTAGAAGCTGTATTATGTGCAGGAGTCCCACGGCATCGTTGTGACAGATCTGGCCTTCCTGCCCGACACTGTAAAAGGCAAAAACATCAAAGGGAACAATGAGACAGCCCTGCTGAGTGTAGCTGTGGACAGCCGCTGTCAAGTTCACACTGTTGCCAACCGAAGTGAGTCCTGCACCATCATCTGCAGAACACCCTAACCCAGGGCAACGTTTTAACAAAAAGCAAATCACATTACACATTATAGGACAGATCTTACTTATGTTTTTCATCTTCTTGGCATTTTTATACACTAAAAGCAGCTTATAAACCTATTTACCTTTTAGCTCTTTAGTTTCATGTTTCTTTCATTTTTTTCCATTCAAAGCAGTGTTCTAACAAAAAACTATTTACCATGACTTGAAGTTATTTGTGTGCAAAATTTCAGAAAAGCTAGAGCAGATAAAGAAATTATGCCTCAAAAGTTTAAAAACAAAACTTGATAAATACGTGCACTGGGAACTGCAGCCATTAGATCTGAAAAAGTCATTTTAGTTCATTTTGATGATCTCCAAACTGATTTTGGCTGAGGTGCTTAAGCCTTTTAATGGAGGGAAAACCCTGCGTCTCAGCAGTTCGGTCAGTCGGTACCCAGCCCTACCCGAACCTCATGTATTATCATCTCAGAGCCCTCATTGTGCCTATGTTCTGTTTTTCCTGCAGGATCGTTCCCCGTCTGGCTGGTGCTGTTCTTCTGTGGCCTCATGGTGGTGGGAGTCGTTCTCCTCCTGCAGTACCTCTTTCCAGGATTTCTTTGAACCGAGTGTCATCAGGCTCAAGGGACAGATCTTCACGTGACTTCAGCAGTCGTCACGTCCATCGTGTAAACCTGACGGTGCGGCAGCAGAGCTCCCAGCTGCACCGCTGACACCAAACAGCTTTGACGAAGCCCTGAAACCCCCCCCACCCCCAGCTCCACCCAGCTCGTACTCAGGGTTGTTCCTCTCAGACCTGTTCACCAATGGAATCAGGACAGACTGGGGGATTTATTTGCTTTGTTTGGTCTGTTTGTTTGACAGTTGCAGGGCTCAGGTTCATGAATGTTTGAAGGGGGTGAAGGAGCTTTTATTGGAATATTTAAAGAACATTGTATAAATATATGAATGATTGACACATGATGTGTCTGATTTAGTTTGTTTACACACAGACACTTTGGATTTACCATTCTCTGTGAATAATACATGTATCCACTAGTGGGCAGCAGAGACCAGACGGAGGCTGTTTGAGAAGATTAAAAACTTCAACTCATCATGTTAAATCTCATATTCAAATATAGAGCTGCACACTCTGTACTAATACTCCTAACTTAACATTTCTATTCAATGTTGCAACATTTTCTACACAAGAACAGTACTGTGTAATTAATCTATAGATATATCAATAATGTTGCCGAGCAGATGTGCAAAAATGTGAATGAAAGTTAGAAATTAAGCCCTAAATATTAATAAGAACAGCTGCAAAAGGAAAAAAATGAATAAAATTGGGGTTTAATCTCATGTCAAGTCTATTTTTATTTATATACAGCTCTGGAAGTCATTATGAGACCACTTGTGATTTTTCTGTAGAAATTCAATATAACAACCTTTTGACACTGGTGGATAGATCTTTACAGTAATTTATGAAAAGGCATGTAATCTGATAAAATACATAGAAATTATGTATAAAACATGACGTATAGATGTACTAAGATTTCTAATATTTACACTAGATGACACCTTTATTATGCGCATCAGCTGCATCGATAAGGTTAAGATAATACAAAGTGATGAGGGGAAGGTGGCCATTTTGGACTTGGAATCAGTAAAACGTCTGTCCATAACACACTGCAGAAGAAAATTCAGTTTAACTTTATCAAAATCAAAAGGAAGAGGCAGAAAATGCATTTCAACACCACGTCACACAGTGGAATAATAATTATTTCCAAAGCTGTATATCTCACATTTGCCTGAAGGGGCTTTACAGGCTGATGAGGAAAAAGAAAGTGAAGAAACCTCATGAAGAGCAATAGAAGAGGGATCCCTCCTGCAGTGTGGACAGATGCAATAAGAAAGAAACACACCTATATCCATCAATATGTAGAACCTAATCCAAGAGAACAGATGTAGATGAGGTGGAAACAGACCTAAAATAGACTAAATAAGAACATACACACTCTGAGGTAATTATAGGTGCAATAAGGATGTATGAACAGATAACAATAAACACACAAAGGTAGGAAAAAATATGTACAGAGAAGGAAAGTGGAGGCAAAAGTAGAAATTTAGTTCAGTTCTGAAACACTGAGCTGAGAAATTATACATTAATATGAAAATATGAGACAATGTACGCTGATGATCTAGAGCTGTGTTTCCCAAACTTAGGGTCGGGATCCAAAATGGGTCGCAGAGCTGGTTTTACTGGGTCGCCTATTTGCAGAGGAAATGCAACGGGACAAATCGATGTAAAAAGTGTGAAAAGATTAAAATGACACAAAAGCTGCAACAAGACACAGACAAAGACAAGTGTTTTGACAGTGGAAGAGTCAGTAAAAATGTAGATATATGGCAATTCATGACGCATTTTTATTAATTTGGGTCTCGAGGAGACACCAAATTACTGTTTTGGGTCTGAAAAAGTTTGGGAACCACTGATCTAGAGGCATAGAAAGCACTGAAATAGAAGCTTTAAACTGGGTCAAGATGAAGGTAGAGATGAAGCTGCTTCTTCGGTTTTACCTCGTCCAAACAGCACCGAGGCCTTCACAAGTCAGAGTCAGTGTCCGTCACAGTGAGAATGATTTCCTTAAAATACGTACAAGTGATTTTGATATTGCTGCTTATTTGCTTCACAGTGATGGGTGACGAGGTTTACAGAGACCTGCTGGTTCTGTTTATCTGCCCGAGTGAGTCAGCCTTTGAAGACGAGAGTGTTATGAAAACCAGCAGGTCTGCTCTGAGGACGGAAACCACCGACTCTGAGGATGCTTTGACTCTGCACATGTCGCATTTTAAAATCTTTTTGATCGGAACCACCTGGGCAAGAACCTGGAGGTCAAACAAGTGAACTCTTTTCTAAATATACAGGAAACAGAAGCGCACATGTTTTTCACTGTTATACCTTTATTTTCCAACAGGAGGCGCCGTGTGTCTGCTAAATGTTCTGCAGTGAAGAATTGATTTACTCTACATTTGGCTCAGAAGCAGCTTCCAGTTTGGAATGTAAATAAGTACGTTTACTCAAGTACTTGTACTTTACTTGAGTATTTCCATTTTCTGCAGGTTTATCCTACTACTCCACTACATCTCAGAGGCAAACATTGTACTTTTTACTCCACTACATTTGTCTGACAGACACTATTCAGTGAACGATACAGTCTGTGGCGATGTAGCGTTAATTCGTTGGTGGTTTTGGTAGTCATGGTGCGTTCTGGTTCAAAACTTCCCCCTACTGTTGATAGTTTGGAACATTAATACTACATATAACCCCTTTAAGTACATCTAACTAAACTTTACCTAGACTTTAGAAAAGATAGAAATATCCAGGCACTTTTTTAAAATCTTGGTGAAATATTTAGTAGATCTAACTAAAATTAACAACATTTGATTTTAACTTTTTAAAATACATTTGACTTGTATTAGAACTTTAAATCTTCTCACTAAATGTCACTTTGTTGCCATGCTTTCTTTTAAATAACCAGTGGTCACATTTTTACAAAATGTAAAATGTAACATACACATTAATGCAATGCAGTAAAATTAATCCAAAAACATCATATATAACAATAAAACACTGACAGGGACCACATACTTTGACATACTTTAAGTACATTTTGTTGATAATACATACTTTTATGTAAATAAGGTTTTGAATTTCTCGGTGTTGTATTTCTACTTGTACTGAAGAAAAGGATCTGAATACTTTCTTCCACCCCAGGCTTCTGAGAACATATGTAACCACACGACATAACAACAGCTGCTGAAAACCGTCTGGGTTTAACCTCATTATATTTGCATGCGGGAAAACTGCAGACATTGTAACGCCACAGGTCAGCTCCTTCGTACGTCCTGAATACAAATGTAGGCACACACACCTCCACCTCCACCTGTCACCAAATTGTGAGCCAGTTTTCAGACGGCCGACAAACACACCTCCACCCAGTCACTGGTACTGCTGTTCAACAGAGAATGAAGCCCTCGCACAGGTCACTGTGTCAGGCAAACCTGCTTGAATTACTGGAACTATCCTCACCAGAGAAAACATGAACAGGGAGAGAAGTTCCCTTACAAAAATAGATGCACACTTCCATTTCAAGTATGTTTCCCAAGTATACTTTAGGTTAAACTATAAAAAAGCAGCATAAAAGCAGTTTTTTGCTCTACATGTCTCATAGTGCATTGTGAGACCAAAGTTTTGGTGTGGCGACTAAAGTTTTTGCCACATTTCTCAACAACTATGATTGTGTAAAAGCTGTAATTGCACATAGTTGCTGTATAAACGTGGTGACACACTCATATCCGATGGCTACATTTGGTATCGTCTTCACAATGTGGTTAAACTTTAATCCGTTAAACGTCAGCAGAGACAATCCACTGGCTGTCACACTTATATATCTACATTTTTCAACGCAGAGCCATGTGAATGTGTTTGCTATGTGGCAGTCTGTTTACTTGCCACACAAAGAGTCGGTTCATGTCGACGTAAGCAGCATGTTGACGTGTGTGCTGGAATGATTGTGGTGTAAAACTCGGCCCACCTGGTACAAACTGGCTTCATGCTGTGGTTTTGGGACCATGGCTGTTTACTGTAATAAGCACCCTCACCCAAATTAACTTATTTTCACACTTACCCCAAATGTCATAAAGATTTACTTCACACTAGAAGTACAGATACAGTGGTTGTAAACAGTGGCACCCAGTCCATAGGGGGCACTGTGGAGCCACCCCCACTTAAAATTTCTTGGAAAAGAAGGGCTATTTAAACACGATATTACACATATTACTTTTAGCAAAAATGTCTCGTCCCGTGCCTGTAGTTCATGTAAACATTTATTACCCACACCGATGGAGTCGGGCTGTGGGTGGGATGGTCGGTGTGATTATGTCAGCATCGTAACTCCTTAACAAATAGAGCTCAGATGGCCAAATTCAGCAGTAATGCAGCAGTAACTGTACTTAATTTCTGTGCGAATACTTCCTGGTTATGTATTTATGTATACATAACCAGGAAGGTATTTCTCCTACAACCTTTGGTAATCAGGTGACGTGAGGCTATACTCTTAGTGAAGGTTTAAAGAATCAGCTCGGCGCACATAGCCAGTCAGAATTGGTTTTTATTTTCTTGTCCTTATGTGATCATCTTGAGGAGCAGAATGTACGTGAAGTGGATGCTCTAAATGTCACAGGTAAAAAAAAGTTTTTGTCCTATTCAGCCTGTTCCACCTCCGTTTAATCTTCTCCACCTCGAAAAAGTGTATTTTAAAAACTCAGTTCCAGCATTTTGTTTCATGAAACAGTGCCCCGATTAACCCGACCTCACTGAACCCAGTCTTTACACTGACTACTGTACACATCTGCTATGTGTGTGTGTGTGTCTTGAAAAAAACAATAGCAACAGAAACAACAACAAATATAAAAACAGCCATCTGTCTCATGTCTCTCCGCTGAACCTCAGATGTAAATACACACCTTCCCAGTTGGAAGCTTCTCTGTTTATCACTTTTGAATGCTTTTCAAAAGGTGTAAGATGGGAGTCATAAAACATGCATGTTTCTAATTTGAAGTTCAAGCAGCTGAAATTAGAAAAAGAAGAAAAGCTTCTCTGAGATGAAAAACATGTCCCGGGGTTAAAAGCATATAAAAACACCAAACGTCTATTAAAGGCAGTTTGTTTAAGTGAGCGTCAAAGCTAATATGGAACAGATATTACCTGGCAGTATCAACGGAGAGTCCACAAAACAGCATCTTTATTCTGTAAGACAATATTTTTCACTCTTTTTTCCTTTTTCTAAAATAAAATGAACAAATTCATTAACAAAAATCGCTGATGGAAAGCCAAGTGTGTTTTGTTAGTGCTGGTTGGTGCTGGTCCGACAGACACGGACCACTGATCATACGTGATCTAGTTTTACATCACCGCATGAGGTTGGAAATACATGTTCCTTTTATCTGTGGAATTCAAAGTTAAGCCTGTAAGACTTTGAAAGCAAACTGATTGCTGTAAGAGTGGGAGGAAAATAAAGTGTGGGCTCAAACATGCTGAAGCAATAATAATCTCTAATGTGTTCCATCTCCCATAAAGAATTGTACCTGGTGCCACTCTGGCTGCCCCTGCACCTCCTGCCATTATGCCTCCGCTTTGTACAGCTCAGCTTCCACACACACACACACAGACGCTCACACTCGTACACTTCATGAAAATCCTCTCAAAGTAGTGTCCTATGTTTCTGGTGTAACGAGATGACAAACTCCAGAATCATCCAGCGACGTCAGGAATGGAGCCGATGCAGAAGTATCTTAAAGTCAGTCGTCCACCCAAGCTAAGGTTACTCACGGTGTTCCACAGGGTTCCATATATGGACCATTTCTTTTTACTTTAAACAGGCTGCCTTTAGGTGACATCATAAGGAAACACGACATGAGTGTCCACTGCTATGCTGATGACATGCGCCTGTATTTATCTATGAAACCGAATGAAGCGAATCAGTAAAACTCCAAGCATGTCTCAAAGACTTAAAAGCCTGGATGATGTGTAATTTCCTTCTCCTACAGTTATTGTATTTGGCACTTTTCACTTCCTAATGACATACTTAATCTGGACGACATTTCTCTGGCATCCAGTGCATCTATGAGGAACCTGGGGGTTATTTTTGACCATCATTTAAAACATATAAATTACCTCGGACAGCTTTCTTTCATCTCTGTAACATTGCCAAAATTAGGAACATCTTGTCCCAAAGCAGAAATACTAGTCCATGCATTTGTCAGTTCCAGGCTGGACTACAGTAACTCATTACTATCAAGATGTCCAAATAACTCCCTGAAAAAGCCTCCAGTTTATCCAAAATGCTGCAGCGTGAGTACTAACAGGAGTCAGAAAATTCGATCATATTTCTCCAATATTAGCTTCTCTTCACTGGCTTCCTGTAAAATCGTTTTCAAGCTCTTGTCTTACGTAGAAGAGAGGATGGAGAATGAGAAATGGTCGATGAATTGATGTGTGATTATGTCCTTGCATTCCTCTGATTTGATGGGCTTTTATGAACCATCTTAAATCCTTGTTAATGTTTCTTTGCAAATTTTGGCGTACCAGCTGTTTATTCCTTTCTTTAAAATCTCTTCTGGACTTCCCATTTGCATTTACTGTCTTCATTCTCTTTTTGTATTTAAGGAATTGTTTATTTTGACTCTCATGTCTCATGCTGCTTTTTGTCCTATTGTTTTAAACTCTTATCATCTCTGTCTTCCATTTGTTTGGCCTTATTGTTGTGGACTCTCTGTTGTTGCATTTTGAGTTTCCTGTCCTTGCTTTGCCACATTTGTTTTTAAAGGTGC
>JAPQRN010000009.1:15623732-15634057 GCA_037367275.1 Coranthus polyacanthus
AAGTTATTATTCCCATGTTTAACAGTTCACTATGAACTGTGGGTAATTCCCTCAGGCATAGTCTTCAGAAGGTGCTGCCTAATGGAAAGTGGACATAAAGTGCTCAGAACGTCCCTGAGAAAGCCCTCGGTCACTTCATGATATGACAGTGGTACAGCTCTAAGTCTTTAGTTTTTCCACTAAGAAAACATATTTTGTGTCAGTGATTTTAATTGTGTTTCTTTGTTTTTCAATATATAGATGTCAGCTGCCAACAGCCATCTATATTTCATGTCATGTAATCCCATGGGGGACATGACACAGAAATACTCTCTGTGTGTCTTTATCTACCGTTGCTAATACAACAGTGCATATAACCCACATGCGTCCACTGAATATATACAGATGCTGCCTGATTACCTGTTACCATGGTGAATGGTAGTATCAGAGCTCTGCTGACGATGGCGCTCTTCACTCAGAGTGGATTGAACTCACTCTGATCACCTGTTCTGGAGCTGAGAACTCTTGAGTTTGACAGCTCAGAGTTCATCAACTTAGAGTTCAGGGATAACTTCAGAGTTTGTTAAGGGGATTGTTTGGATTGTAAAGTGGGGTTGTATGAGGTACTTATCCACAGTCAGTGCATCACCTACAGTAGATGGAGGTCGGCACTCGTCCAGGTTGTAGCTTCTGTGTCAGTTCTTCTGTATGCTTCTCCCAGTGTACTGCTGCAAAATAGATTATAGTTACCAAATAAGTTAAAAAAACAACTCTTTAGCAGTGACATAAAGCAGTTCAAATATTCTAAATATAGCATACATTTTGACATTGTGTTTGACATTTGACAATGACTTCAAAGAATCCAAACTCTAGCTTTAAACTTTCTGTCTGGAATATCATGCATCAACACCATGCATCTGACATTGGCATGGTGTTCATTCACCTCATTTTTAACTTCTTCTGTCTTTGGTTAGTTTTTCTATTGTCTTTTGTGATGATAGCCCTGCAATTGGTCTGAAAGTCTGAACCATCCAAAAAGTGTTTTCACACTGTGCATGACCCAAACCACGATTCAGCTTGATCCGGGCTGAGACCACCCCTTTTGATTGGACCAAAGACAGGTTGTCAAGATATAAAAAACATAAAATTATTTGGAGAAATACAGTTGTGAGATGTGATGTTCATTCATTCTATGGTTGTACACAAGGACAACTTAACAAAATAAAACAGGAAACAGGAAACAAAACCACAAACCATGACAGATGAGGACCGTGGACATTATAAAGTCTTCCTGATTGTAATGTGGTCATAGTCTGGCTCGTAGGACGTACAGAATATACATGGCTTTTTCAGTCATGCAGCAGCAGCAGGATTGACATTCTCTTTCCTTCCGCCATTGAAAGTCCACCTTGCTACGTGAAAGAACAACAACCTCTGAGCTGCAACTATGCTAAGTTTTGACACTCGTCTTTTTATGTGCCGTTTTTGTTTAGGGATTGTCATTTTAATACCATGACGCACTTCCTCCAAAACTTCTATCCCAACACTATTTTGCAAAGACCCTGTTGCTGTGTCCTGTGATCAGCATCGCCCAAGACAAGTGTGATTCCTTTAAAGAACAACCCAAAAAGTTTCTACCCTTATTTCAGAATGATCATGGATGATCCCAGCACTGGCACAGTGTTAACAAAGTGTGACAATGGGTCTAGATGTGAGACTAATGTGGTCCTACCTATCTGTCCAGCTGGTAACTCACTAGTTCATGAGTGAGATAATGGTGGCATTGATGTACAACACTGAGGCCTCTGTCGTTAAATTGTTCCTAGTGTCTCTAAAATTTGCCAAATTGAATGTGATTCTGGTCACAACTCTTTCTAACTCATGGCTGTGTTTTTGTTTTTGACCGGTGGCCTAGCTGGAACACACTTCCATAAACTGACCCAGATGCGTTTAGCGGACTGTAATTGCTGGGCCCCTTAATCTGCAGTGATTCAGCCGCTCTGTCTGCGACACACAAAGTGAGTCACTTCTCAAACATGGATTCTTCTTCAGCCCCTGCCATGCTCTGCTTCTTCTCATCCGGTCTTTTTTTAAACACCGCTGACCCATCTCACCAGGCTTAGGGTAACCGGCTTGGCAAACACACAAATATACACACAGAGATACAGGACATACAGGGTGGTCCTTTTGTCAAGGTCTTAACAGGCCACATTGGGATGTACCTGTTTTAAAATATAACTGATGAAATATTATGACAGACTGAGTTTACTCTCATACATCACTTTAATGACGTGATGATGTTTTTTGTTTCACGTGATGCTCTGATTGCAATACAAAGCAGCCAAAAAAGAGAATAGTAAAATTAGTAATCCTGAAGTGTAGGTCATTTAAAGATATTAGTAATTGAAAATCAGGATTTATCTTCAGCGAGGAGACTATCAGTCCATTCACATATTTTTTTTAAAAGGTGGATATCAGATTCTAGTGTGAACTGGTCGTAGCACTGAATGTTTATGCACAATGTTCATTTACCGAAGTCAGCGTTTATGGTTTCATTTATTAGGTGATGTGCAGTGGAAGCCAAAAAAATGATAATGAGGATAATGAGGCAAAAGACAGACATATTTCTCCACTTACTTACTCTTGCCAGCATAAATTTATGATGAATGCCTAGAGATGAACTAGAGTGACTTGAATCAATTCCAATTAGCGATCTCACAATATTAGACAATTTTATTTGACATTTAATCTGCATTTCAGTGGAATACATAATCTGGTACAGATCGTGTCGTTGAATAATATATATCCATAAGCATAGCCCTAATTCTAAAAAACAAAACAAAACAGATTTGTATCTGCTAAAGGACCAAGTTCAGATTTTGTTCACTTTTCTCTGCAGTCTGAACGTAGATTATGAACAAATATTATCAATGCCATACATCCCCTTCCTGTCTTTCACTGTGAACCTGTGAAACGGGCAGATAAAAGAAAAAATTCACGAAGCTCTCAATAAAAGATTGATAAAAGCAACAGTGGTTGACAGAACTGACAGAAAGGAATTTAATGAAACAGAGCAGAACGAGTGTAGGGAAAGAAACAGACAACGAGACGAACGGCAAGTATCGCAACAGGTTATAAATCGACTGGTAGAGCAGCAAACTGACGGGTAGCAGAATCTACGATGTGTCGGGGTGGAAGTGGAAGAGCTGAATATTTTTGAAGTTCTTGATTATTGAACAGGTTTCAGCTGGTGAAGCTCTGCACGCCTGTATCCACTCACACAATCACACACAGACGCAGGTATTTTTTCAAGACTCCCTCCCTCATGAAAACACAATTAAAGCGCTGTCAAGAGCACGGCAAACCAACAGGTGGCGATATAGCTAGCCTGCGACTTAGTGTTACCGTTATGAAACATAACTCTGTTAACATTCATTGAGTTGCTGAAATTACTTGGTGGTTTTTAACATGACAGCGTTAGTCGATGTGGTCTGTGTTTTCAGTGAGTTAGCGTTAGCTTGATGAGTTTCACCCGTGGATGTACGTGTTAGATATTAATTCCAGACCCAAAAATTGACAGACGTTGCTGTTAGTTGGTGATGTTTCCCTAAACATATTTAATGTGCATTTTAAAATTTCGCATTTAAAATCTTCATGGAAATGGTAAAATTCAAAAAAACTTCCCAGATTTGTATTCTTTTTTGAAAAAGAGACAAACACAACACCAGTTTATGGAAACACACATAATTCACAATTTCTTTTTTTATGACTTTTCAAAAGTTAGCTTCAAATTCACTTGGCATTTTATGGAAACACAGCTATTATGGTCTATGTGGAAAATGCTTTTTGGGCTGCAGGAGATTTTCTCCTTGCTTTACCACGACTGACTGCTGGAATTGGCAAAATGGTCATTTCTTTCCAAATAAACCACAAATCGACAGCCATCTTGAGGCTTCACAAACCAGTGGCAGCAGCTTCATCCGGTCTATCATAAAGACACACACACTCAACAACAACACTGGGTGACATGCTTTGTCTTTAGAACAGAACAAACGCCTTAGACTTGACACACAGTGTGGTTTTGTGAGGTTATGTGGCTCATGGCCTATTGGATTGCAGTCTTTTACAGTCCCTGTGTGTGTGTGACCACACTGATGCCCAGGTGGTTTGTGGGCCATGCTGCTCTTATTCTCTGTTCAGGGCCCGTGGCTGTGAATTAGATGGGAGTTCCAGAGAAACCCCTTCAACCCACACACACTCACTCACACACCACACGTGTCTGCGGAGCTTCTGCACACTGACATCAGATGTGGAGCATGTTGGCTCTTGATTGGAGTGAGTGGGAAAGATGTCACGGTGCTAAAAATGGACCATGATTACACATCCAAATAGGTCATATTAGGTCATACAAACACAATGGACCTCATGCAAGAAGATACTTTTATCCTAAAGGTTTCTTGCCTCCATTACATTTGCTCGTGTTTCATGCTGAATTCACCAGACTCTCTCACCTGTAAAAACTTATTGTAACACTTGTTTTAGCCTGACATCCACCTGTTCAAGGTACACATGGAGGACGTTTCATCCCTACAGTGGCCAGGAAACCTCAATGCACTGCAACTTAAGAAGAACATATGCAAACAGAAGAAGCAATAGCAAACTTTTGACAACACATGCACTGCAAATACAACACAACCAAATCCACAAAGATTTTGCATCACATTTGTGAATTTGTTGTGAGGCACTGGTTAGTTTGACTGACAAAGAAAGTGAGGATGAGAGAGAAGTATTTGGATACCATGTGTTTTTTTAAGTTTCCTTATCAAAAATAAATGTTACGCGACACAGTCTCTGTCTTAGTGCAATGTTTTGGAATGGAATAGAAATACAATGCATTCATTGTAGCCTGTATGATCAAATTTGGCAAACTGTGTTATAACAATGTGATGACAAATTTGTCCAAGCTCCTTTAAGGGCCTTGACATTGACAGTGAAAACAGCAGAACATGGATCCAGTGTTGTATCAGAATATTTTGGCAAAACTAAAGGCCAACATTCACCAAATGTTACAAAGAAAGAGAAAAGTGAAATTTGATGAAAGGCTTCATAGTTTGTCCTAGAACTTGAGTCAGTGATTTCTGGTTTTATTATGGACATCACACCCTTATGTTTACTGAATGTCTATATTGTGGTTGGAGACGGTCGTTTTTTGACGTTAGCTTACTACATTTCAAAGCTAATGGTATCTAGAGGCTGTCGCTGCTGTAGAGGAGCAGGAGAGAAACAATGAAGAATCTCAGAGTGGCCATAAGGATTTTCACTGTCCCAGTCCTCTATAGAAATCAGTGTACAGGCTGTTATCATGGATGTAGGCAACTGATCATTAGCTTAGTGATGGAGGGAGCTAACGTCAACACTCTGCCCAAAACAGGCTCTTTAAACATATGATTTGCTCAAAATTAAATATTTTAAACTATGAATTTTGTGACAACTTCTCATACGTCCAGTGACACAGCGCAACACTTATTGCATGTGACCATATATTAATATATAGCAGCTATAACATACATTATATCATTTTATTACAAGGGTTTGTTAAATTCTCGACTCTCATTAGTCACTGATACAATTCTACAGTCTGTTATTTCTGTACAACAGGTTGATGTGCTATACGCAGATCTAACTGTAATCTAACAGACTTATATCAGAAGCAATAGAATCGTTTCCAAATAATTTTAATATCAGTATTTCTTGTCAAATTATGGATTTATTTAGTACATAGCCAAGTAATAGCAGGATAAAGTACAACAAGCTTGTCATTATTGAAAAAAAAGAAGAAGCAAAACCCCAGACAGGGCGATGCAGGTCTTGATCACTCTGAAGGGTACATTATCCCTGACATGTGACTCATTTCTTTCACCCCGTCATATACTGACCTTTTTCTTTCTAAACCTGTTGTGTCTTTGTCTGGCCCTGACGTCCTTCCCTCCCATCTTACGTCCTCTCTGTGGCTCTGCTGGTCAATGGGGTCACTTTAGCAAAGGTCAGGGGTGTTCGTTTGAACCAGAAACCCTTCATTTTGATCTCTATTTTGGGTAAGTACGTGTCACTGCGGCAGACTCATTTTATTTAGCACTACTGGGCTAAATTACGCAGATGATGGGAATTTTACCACGCACACGCCCCGCTACCATTTTGGTGTAATATAAGCAATTCTTCCGACAAACATGGAAAAGCAAACAAGTTCCTATTAGGAGGAGGCTTTTGGTTTCTGACAAAAGGGGCAACGAGACAAAGAAAATGACAGGGCGAGTGGAACAGCTATGGTTCTGTGTTTGTCTGGGGCTGACTCCCTCTCTCTGTGGGTGACTTGAACTCTCCCTCACCACAGAGCGGTGACTTAGCTCCTCTGAGGCCAGACAGTGGGAAAAATGATGCTCTGACAGAGTAACTGGATCATCGAGCACCACATGTGCCACTGGCAAACATGTCTGAGGCCTTTTAAAACTCCTTGTGTCTTCATTTGTCAACATTTACAGAGGCATGTATGACTGCGTTAGTGGTTATTTCTGGTGTCTCCCACAGACCATCAAAGACACACAGTCTGCCCTGATAACTGGCACTGATGACAGAGATGTGGTTTGACTTTACTCTACTTCCCACCAAATTTAAAGTTCCACCAATTTTGTCAACGAGATTCAGAAACTCAAACTGACCCGAGATGAAACCATGGTATCATACGATGTCACCTCAGTTTTTATGACAGGAAGGACAACACCTTAAATAATAGAACCGCCACGGTGCTGCTTTTAAATATGGGTTTCTTCATTGACTCATTTCTCAGTTTTAAGGTTTGAATTTGAAATAGTTACATATGGGTGTCCAGTGTTTGCCACAAACGTACTGTGCCTTCCAGATGCGTCCATGGTGCATCTCTAGAAGAAGGTGTCGCTGGTTGGTCCCCATTAGGTTTAACATGCAATATCTCTGGAACAGTTTGACAAAATGTCACAAAATTTGGCATAAACGTTCACTTGGATGCAAGGTTGAACTGAAAATAATTTGGTGGTCAAAGGTCGAAGATCAAAGCCACTGTGACCACTGTTTGTTCATTCTTTTGAACTTCAATTCTCAGGAAAAACTTAAGGGAATTTCCTCAAATTTGGCAAAAAGGTCAGGGTTGCTGTGACCTCAAAAAACACAATTTAATTGTAATAATAGAGCATGAATAGATTATGATGCAAGGATATGGGACGCATCTGATTGAACTTACAGTTATTGTTCACTTGATAAGTTGTACTTCATTAGTTCTGGTGCACCATATCCCCTACAGGATGTTGGTTATACAAAGAATTTTGGTCTTAAACGGAATAATTCACAATATGATATTAACTATTATTTGTTATCTTTTTAAATTTTAGTTTAATTTATTAAGAATCATTATTAGGGATGTCTTGATCCGATGAGTCACTCATAGTCATCACATTCTGCCACGTGGTCATGAGCCCTTGACATACATTTGTTTTCAATGACTGGGTTATCTGGTACGCACAGGGTACCAGATAGAAGTCAATGTAGTCCTTAGATGTTGGAAATTGGCGACATGGGCCAGGTGATGTCGGATCAGGACTTATTATCGGAAGATATTCAGTAATGACTCGGATCGGGATCAGGGGCAAAAGAACCTGGTCTGTAATTATTAGTTTAGATCAACTTTGGTTTTGAATTTTTTTTAGGTAAATTATTTTATTTCAGTTTACAAAAATATTTAAAAACTGAAATTTCTTAGCAGCATCTTAATCCACTACTGAGTCGATACACTCATGTTCTGAACAGTTTAGCCCAGTGTTGACAGAGGTTTAAAATGATCATATTTTGAGGAAAATCATTGTATGCAAGTCATTACCAAGAGATTTGCACTTGGTAAATGTATTATTGGCCTGTATTCTGTTACAGTTCTGTTTTCTGATTTGTACAGAGGATTTCAGTTAAGGACAGCTGTGCTTGTGAGTTGCATTAATCATCACAACAAGCACAATTGGTTGGAAAGACAAGTTACGTGACAGCAGATGTGTTTACAGACATAGGAATCTATGACAGATTACATCTGCTAACACTGTGTCACAATGCGATAACATTAATATACATTTGGCATTATTGTTTGTAATTCGTACAGAGGACGAAATTATTGTATAAATACAGTAATTATCTTACATTTGGCAACGCTGGTTTGGCCCCAAACTACACTGTTTTTCAAAGAAACTCTTAAGTGAAAGATAATGACAGAAGCAGTACATTTAGCCATATTTTGTTGAAATAAGAAACCAAAAAAGAAAAGGTCCTGGCTCCTCTATGCTATAGATTTTTTCCCAAAGAAGTGGAGTGTTTGGAAATGTTAGAGCTGTCATGTAATGTCTAGAGGTTGAATCACTTCTGTGTAATATCAATCAATGATACAGCATAGCCCTGTGTACACATATGGAAATGTACTTAACCTTTACTCTACATATACCTAAATACTAAAACTGTTTTTTCCTAGACTTAGGCGCTCCTACACAGCGCTGTCACCCTTGAAGGTTTCGAAGGCCTGACGGTTCTCACAAAGACAGTAAAAGACATCCATCCCACACACACTGTGGGATTGCGGTGGGGGGCTGCCTGCTCGCTGATGGCATCACTCTCTCCACCACACACTCTGTAAGACTCAAATTATACGTCTAGGCCTCAGGGCGAACTGTGTGATTCAGCTCGGTGGAGTTTGGTTTGAGCGGGTCAGGAGTCTGTTTGTGGCGGTTCCACGAGGGAGGCTGAGCCGGGTTTGCAGGGGGTTTGGCACGACTGACGTATGTTACACTTTAAAGTGCTGCGGCTTTGTGAGAGGGGAACTCCCACATACAACTGTAGGAAAAATTCATTAGGGGTGAACACACACAATTATTCATCAGCTGACATCATTTTATTAGGGTCACCTGATGTTAAAGGTGGTTCATAATTAAATCTTGAACATCAATATTATGAGTCACTGTCAGTTTAATGGCTTCTTAATTATTTGGTTGAATATCTTGTAAAGGCAAACAAACAAGCCACAAAAACAGTTGGGTCTGAGTTTGACGCTGGTACAAATTCCTCACATGGAATGATTACATACAACGTCATTGCAGAGATGTGAGAACATGCTAGTTCATGTGCCTCCACTCAAGCTGAAAATGTTTCACCTCCTGTGAAAAATATGCATGAAGCTCCTTTGCGAAAGTGAGTCAGAATTGAGATTCTCCAGTAACTCAAATATAGAGAGTTTAAATATTATGGAGTGTGGCTCCTCTGTCATTACAGGTACAGAAACCAGTTTAGCTCTGCTTTCCCCATTGGTTTCTCCTTTTGACAACATGCAAAGCATCTCTCTGTGCATTCACCTATCTTTGAGCAACACAGGGACTGTCACCAACCCAGCAAATCTAACATAATACATGTGAAACTGAACTGTAAACATAATGGAACAAAATGCAGAATGAGTCAGTGTAACTGTATGAAAATAAGCAGAAGGTGTAGCTCATGTCCATGAAGTTTGCAACTACAACCTGCCAACTGTCCCGACGTCCCCCTCAGCACTCGAGATTATTGTCTCTGTTTGTGTTCACCTGGAGCTCAATGATTCAACTTCTGAATAAAAAAGGAAGAAAAGGAGATGACTGGAGAAAAACGAGTGAAACTGCAGGATGTTCTCTAAGTTGTGAAAATATGTATCTTTTACTTAATTCCAGCTAACAGTTGTACTCTCGAGTTAGCACTAGTGTTAGCTACTGTAGTGTTAGTTCCCAAATGTAGAAAACAAAGACTCGTCACTCATCTTAAACCACATGGAAATTATTTTGTCTGAAGGCTCTTTTGACATTTTAGAGGCATTACACTGGCTTTTAATTCTTGACAAGTGACTGCAGTGTATTACATAAGAGGTCAGAGTTTTATGAAGAGACTAAAAATAAAATGAAAGCTATTTGTCTGTTAAAACAGTTAGCAGGCTCATTAACACCGCACCCACACAGACTGTGAACGCAGTGCCAGCAGCCAAGGCAAATAGAAAACAGTCTGACTCAAACACTCTACTGTATGTTTGTGGGATTAGATGGAATTTCACATTTTAAAAACACCTACCTACCTACCTACCTACCTACCTACACACCCACCTACCTACGTACCTACCTACACACCCACCTACCTACGTACCTACCTACCTACACACCCACCTACCTACCTACCTACCCACCTACATACCTACCTACCTACCTACCTACCTACCTACCTACCTACCTACCTACCTACCTACCTACCTACCTACCTACCTACCT
>JAPQRN010000009.1:15637210-15651010 GCA_037367275.1 Coranthus polyacanthus
CCTACCTACCTACCTACCTACCTACCTACCTACCTACCTACCTACCTACCTACCTACCTACCTACCTACCTACCCACCTACCTACCTACCTACCTACCTACCTACCTACCTACCTACCTATACACCAACAAACCTACCTACCTGCCTACCTACCTACCTACCTACTTACACATCTACCCACCTACTTACCTACTGCATCTGAATAGTTTTCAGTTTCTTAACAGTACAGGGAACTTCTTTTAGTGTCAGTATAAGGAACTGTGTGTTGAGGGCATTTGCTTTTTATATGAGACAATAACTTTGTTTTGAAGAGTGATTAGTTCAATGTTTTGGGCGGGTTATGACCTCTTGCAGACGAGCTGTTCCATAAAAACTGTTTAGACATGAGCTAAAGCAATTGAGAAAAACTGTAAATGCCTACAGAACATTTACTACTAGTGAAACATACAGTGGCAAAACTGATCAGTAGATGTTTATTTGGCCTCAAAGTTTTGCGTTGTGTCGGCAATGACTCATATTACTTATACCTCTAAAATATATTAATATTACAAGTGTCCTCTGAGCTTTCTTCCACATGTTAACGAAGGCTAAAGGACGCCTTCAGCTGGTTGTTATTTCTCTGTGCTCTTCTTTTTTTCCCCAGCTGTTCGAGGCAGATCATCCTCAACCTGGTTTCTTCCCTTTAAAGAGAGTTTTTCCTTCACTCTGTTGCCAACTGCTTGCTCAAGCAGGATTTCTTGGACTTCTGTGACTTTTCTCTCTGAATTTTGCTTATGATTTGGCACCATGTGAATAAAAACTGAATTGAATTGACCTGAATTCAGTGCAGCACATCTAAAGTAGGACATAGCAGTGTTTAGCCCATCAGAGAAGAGCCTGTTCCCTGAGCTGTGCATCACATCCTCTGGCCCGGCAGTAGAGCGGTGCTCAGTGTAAATGGGCAGGGCCCTCAACGGACTCTCAAAGCACAGAGGAACCACTGTCTCATGGCGGTAAGAAAGTTATCATAATATATATGTTGGACGAGGGCCCACTTTTAAAGATGGAGTCTACTCAGGGCATTTGTATGAACTTCAGAGGGCTTGCAGTGTCTCTCTGTGATGTCAAAGGCCCTCTCAAAAATCTAAATTCAATCACTGTAATAGATGAGAGGCGAGATTGGGAACAATAAGCTACATGAAATTAGATTTCCTCATGTGATCAGGTTCCACGCTTTCACTTTCAAACGGCAGCCATTTTGCACTTGGAAAAGAGGAGGAGGGGAAAAGTCCTTGCGGTACTTCATGATTTGATCATGCTTTGAAATGTTAATAGGACCAAATTTGAATGTGATCCCTCTTCAAAATAAGCAGGGCTGGGGAGGGGCATATTGTGATTGGAGGAATTAGTGTTTATCCTGCGTTGGGGCTCCGATCTCTGCTTCAGAAAGGTTTTCTCTGGCAAGGATGATCCAAACCAGCTCAAATAAAGGGCTGCACGGTTCAAGAAGCAGAGCGAGCTTCTGTCACCCTGAGCACTTCAGCAGCCAAGCCCCCAAAACAGCATAGGAAAACATGGCAGCCCCTGCAGGGCCCTGAGTCAACAGGCCTCCTTCCTCCACTGGACGCCAGCGGCTGCTTTTCCAATCACAGGAAAACCTATCAGCAGCAGACTGTACACTTCAATCTGTATCACTGACACACACACAAGCGGTGTTTCCATGTGTTTAGGGGACTTTACATTGACTTGCATTAATTTCCTGGAAACAAACCCCAACCTTAACCATAACCACAACACACCTATTAAGAGGATCTCAATTTTGTTCCCATTAAGAGTCAAATGACAAGTGACTGTGGAAATACAGATATATGTTACCGTAATGCAAGAAATACAAGGCCACACACAATGGTGGAACAAGTATTCAGATCCTTTATTTCAGTAGAAGTACACACAGTGCAAATATTACAAGTTTACAACAAATTCAAAACATTGTTTGAGTCATTACCCTGTAACTGAAGATGAACGGGATATTGTTTTCACTCTTGTCCATCTGCTGAGATTTTTGCTACTTAACTACGCCACCTGATCCATGTCATCAGGGTTAGAAAGGGTCAGGGTAAGGGCTAAAATAAAAAAGATAGAGAGAAAACACAAACATAAACACAGCGGTTTTATCTTCTGTTGGACACAAATCCTGGCAGATCCATCCCCAACTGCCTCCTACTAAGGTTTAACGTCTCCTGCCTTTGATAGATTCCTTACATATTTGAAATTGATGACAGACTGCCCTGCACGTCAAAACCTGATGCTATAGAAGCACCCAGTACGTTGATGCCAAGGAATCATGACCAAGTGTCAGTATGTGACGATTTGGAAGCGAGAACTGGTTTTCATGACAGGTAATATTACCTCCACACCTCCACAAATGTATTATCACCCCCACACACACCAAAATAATAACAAAACATATCATTCTTTAAAAAAACTACCACTCGGTCAACTCAGAGCTTCATGAATTAAGGTCCATACCTTGTGAAATTGTCCTTTCAATACTCAAGTCATATTTAATTCCTGAAGAGAACAGAAACACGCATCCAGGTGTGATCGTACTTTACACAGGAGACTAAAACAAAGCCACACACACATTTGTGTATTGTTTTTGCTGTTATGTGAGTTATCATTGCCAAACCATAACATTAGCACATTTATTTGGTGTAGTTTTACATAAACAGAGCACAAGTTTAAGGCCTTGTTAACATTGTGTTAATGTTCATAAAGCCTTGTATTTTGGCAACAGGAAAATGATAATTGAATTACTGCTGTTTTGATGAGCTAAGCTAAAACAGAGCTTTAATGATTTGTGTTTGGCAAAGTGCCTCAGAGATGGCGAGGGGGTGGATGGGGTGTAATTTTAGGAAAGGGGCGTGGTACTGGATCCGGGCCAGCGTGGAGGCTCCTGATGGTGTTTGTATGCTGCCCTGAGGTTAAGCAGCTAAAATGTTTTCATGTCTTCATATTAAAGCACCTCTTATAAGAAGGACCCTCTGAATGTCAGGGTGGTCTGGCAGACGTTATTACTGTTGACTGAATGCCTTCTGCTGACATCTGACTATGAGTCCTGGTACTTTCAGATGACAGGAAGATGAGAGAAAAACTGAAAAGCAGTGAAGACGACGAGTAAAAACATGTTCAGAAAACACAGTAGTAAAATATCTGTTAGTATATTTACATTACTGTTCATATAAACTACAAAAGACTTTTACTCAAGTGTTCTTCTTTACTGGAGTATTTCCATTTTACACAACTTTATACTAGTACCGTATTTTCCGCACTATAAGGCGCATCAGATTATAAGGCACACCTTCAATGAATGGCCTATTTTAAAACTAGTTTAAAACTTAAACTGAAAAGTAGTTCAATTGAGCTCGACCTTAAACATGCCGGAAAAGGAATCAAAAAACATAATATATAATGGCAAAACACTGAGATAGATTTACTGCACAATAAACACTTGACTTTAACTAATTTTTACCTTTACATTTGAATATTACATTTGAATGTTAAAATAGGACATTTTATAAGAAAAATAACAGGCGTTAACACAAAACCCAGTTCATGTTGAAAAGTGGTGAACAGATAAGAAATGACACATAAAAGAAAACATATTTCTTAAATGGTCTTCAACATATACAATCAAGTAATATAATGGGGGAATTAGGTCAGAGTTGAAAATTACAACAGGAAAATCATTGCATAACGGCGCATCAAAAGGACATAGCTGAGGCTAATTCAAAATGAAAATATATTTAAATACAGCAACTTTGACTGCACAAGTAAAATTAAAGTTTGAATGTGTTAGATTGTGTAAGGAAACTTAAACTGTATGTTACAATTTTTGAAATAAAACATGGTTTTAAGATTTTTTTCAGACAAGAATCTAGTTGTTTAGACTCAAATCTGTGGTTGATTTATCAAGATAGAAAATTTGCTCTGATGTTTTCAGAGATTTCCCGTTAGCTTAGCTTGGTGTCCGACATCGCGACATATATATTGACACATATGTATTGATGCAGTGACGATTCTAGATTTTACATCAGGTTTGGTATTGCTTTATTTCGCTTGAAACCTCGACGAAGGGGATACTAGAAATAGTATCTGATAGTACCACCAGGTCCCTGCTATCATGTGATGGAAATGCTGAATTGAGGTGAGTTGAGCTGAAAAGCTGCATTAGTTACATTTGACTATGTATCCATATACTTATGGCTGAATAATATCTCCAATTACAATTGAGCATTTATCAATAACATAAAAACAGCAAAAAACACTGCTTTATATTCTTCATATGAACACAACACAACCCGTGTTTCCATAAATGTAAGTAAGTAAGGTGACCAGTGGAGAAGTGGAGAAGGCTTAGAAAGCACTTGGGACTATTTTGTTTCCCTTTCAGTTAAAGGGTTCATCTGTAGCTTTTTGACAGGCAGTGTTGTTTTTCATTCGTCAGCTTGTTTAGAGGATCACGGATGATGTGTGTTGCAGCATTTTCAGTAAATTACAGAGCATTTGTCCTGATCAGGTGAAAGTGACGTTGACAAACTCTCTGCTTCTGACATCTCATGCCACCACAAAACTCCAAACCAGCTGTGAATACAGAACAATAACAGTTCAGAATAAATTGAGAGTGAACCATGCTCCACTCCAGACAATTTGTGATTTAGAATTGGAAGAATTTAGGATTATACCACACAATCTTTTTTTCCCACTGTCACGTGATCTCACTTTGGACACATGAAGCTGATGGCATGTGTCACCTCAGCCGTTGTCATGCACCGGTCATATTAAGACATGACTTCAGCACATCTTCATCTAACAGTCCTTATCATGCAGACAGATGAATAAAGCCTTGATAATGTGATCATCCCTTCAGCTTGTGATCTTTATTGAGGAGGTGCGGTCAGAAGAGCGATCTGGAATCTGTCAGCACCTCAGCTCCCTCGGCCGGGAATTCCTTCTGTAGCCCGGCCGCTCTGGAGCCGGTCCACATGGAAAGTACTGTGCAGTGGAAACTGGCAGCCAAAAAATACTCAGACTCTGCAGTCCGCAACTCGGCCAGATTAGCATTCCTTCCCCCTGACACATCGGGCTGAGGACAACATCATCATATGACCAATAGGGGACGCACTTCAGGCTGCGGGGTGAGGGATATGGAGGATGAAAGCTGCCATTATAATACATAAATAAATACATAAATGAATGAATGAGGACAATATCATCATATGACCAATAGGGGATGCACTTCAGGCCGCAGGATGAGGGGTATGGAGGTCAAAAGCTGCTGTTATAACACATAAATAAATACATAAATAAATGAATGAATGAATGAGGACAACATCATCATATGACCAATAGGGGATGCACTTCAGGCTGCAGGATGAGAGGTATGGAGGACGAAAGCTGCCGTTATTTATTTATTTAGTGTTTATTTGTATAGGGACAAGTGTGTAGCATAAATTGTTGCCACAGACAAAAACATTTATAGCCTAAGCTAATTTGCAATGCCCGTGCCTAGCTGGGCTTTTAAAATACATAAAACTCAACTCAACATACATAAGGACTGTATAAAATACATACAAATTACTCAAACACAACAATTTATAATACACAGACAAACTGGATTACAATAAAATGCAATAAAAGGAACAGTGAGTTATTCATGACAACATGATTGGTCCCTCTTTAAAAACTGCTTCAGATTTATCTGGTTATGTAAGCATTTGTAGATGAGTTTTACATTGGGAAATTTAATGAAATGTTTGAAACTCAATATATGTAATTATTTAAGAACATGACAATGATGTGATTTTATTGGCTTCCTGTCCAAGATTTTATTTGCTCGATTGTATATCATGGTAAGAGGCGTGATTGTTGTAGATGTTGCTCATGACCAGGAAGTTACTCAATAATTTAAATGAGAGAAGATCATGGTGTCCATGAAAGTATTTGCATCATGAAATGGTAGACAATCTCTAATGAGTCTGAAAGTGTGTAAGTTTGCTTTTATAACCCTGCTCACCATTTAAACGTGCTTTTCAAATTTTAGGTTGGAGTCTAATATAAGGCCAAGATATTTTACCTCTGATACCTGTTCAATAAGTTGGCCATTGATCTTTGCTTGATTTAACTGCTTGGCTTCTACTGAAGACCGACACATTTTTTAACATTGAGTGTAAGACATGATTTTTGAAACTATGTAGCTGTAGACTATAAATGATATGACAATTGAGAGGAGACTGAAAGAGTATTTTTACCTGATACATATATAACTGTATCGTCTGCTTACATCTGAAAACCTGCTCCAAGACATGAATGCGGGAAGTCATTGATATATATAGACTAAAAAGAAGTGGGCCAAGGACAGAACCCTGCGGGACACCTGTTTTAGTCTTTAGAAAAGATGGTTGGTTGTCACCATTAATTACTTATTTAACACACTGTTCACGCTTGGAAAGATATGACTTAAACCACTGTAGAGTTGTGTCAGAAAAGTTGAATTTGGAAAGTGGATGAATTAAAATGTCATGATTTAACGTGTCAAATGCCTTTTTAAGATCCAAAAAGACTGCCCCGACTATTTCATCTTTATCAAACGATGTCTTTAGCTGTTCAGTGAAGTAGGAATTAGCTGTCTCTGTAGAATAGTGGGGGTGGAAGCCAAAATGTAGTGGATGTAGATAATTATTTAATTCAATGTACTTAAGCAATTGACTCGCTACCACTTTTTCCAAAACCATAGAGAATACAAGTAGGATACTAATTGGCCTGTAGTTGCATGCCTGATCAGCTGCTCCAGACTTAAATATTGGTATAACTCTTTCCTGTTTCCATTTACTGGGAAAGCTTCCACTAGCAATGGAAAGGTTAGTGAGATATGTTAGGGGTTTAACCAACATTGTTTTAACTTTTTTTTAGAAAAATGTTATCAATATGAAAAAGATTTTTTGAATGACTATTGGGTAATTGTTTATTATTGCAAGGACTTCAGTCTGATTTGTTTGTTGCAAAGTAAATATAGTGCTTTTGGCGCATGCATTTTTTGAAACAGATAATTCCATGGTGGAAATTTTGAAATTACTGCTCCTCAAAAGAGGAAATGAAAAAGCTATTAAATATAAATATATATATAATACTATTAAAATCATGAGCAATTTCTTTGCTACCAGAGACTAGCTGATCCCCACTTTTAAGTTATATATGTATAATACATAAATAAATAAAAAAATAAATGAATGAGGACAACATCATCATATGACCAATAGGGGATGCACTTCAAGCTGCAGGATGAGGGGTATGGAGGACGAAAGCTGCCATTATAACACGTAAATAAATACATAAATAAATAAATGAATGGATGGATGAGGACATCATCATATGACCAAGAGAGAGGTGAAGTCCTGCCCCTTCCACTGGGCCCCATGAGACATAACTTTGAAAAAAACATGGATGGTGGTCAATGGCGAGGGACAAATAGTACTTTGATCCCAGGCTTCACAGTGAGGGGTATGGACGACAAAAGCTGCCATTATAATACATAAATGCAAATATGCAGGAATAAATAAATGAGGACAAGACAATCATATGACTAATAGGAGATGCACTTCAGGCTATGCAGTGATGGTATGGAGGATGAAAGCTGCCATTATAGTAAATAAATACATTACTATTAACTATCTTTACGACAAATTGTGAGTTTCTTGACTCGTGAAATTATCTTTTAAATGGACAAACATCATATGTGTAAATTATGTTCAAACAGGATCAAAAAATTACTCGTCTCTCACCATTGACTGTAATAAAATTCACAATACAAATCGTAAAAGTGATCTGAGAGGAAACAAGAATTCAACCCATTTTTCAGACTGTAGAAACTACAGACAGGTAGGGGATTAAGTATGTGATTGACAGTTGGAATTACCGAAGCTTGGAAAGGCGTCTTCTTTTTTCCACAGTGAGAGGAGAGAAGCTGTATAAGGAGGGTGCATATTTTAAAATTCTGCCATATTTTTCTCCAGATTTCATCACCTGCAATCTGAATCTGAACATCTGACACAGGCATCTAATAAGTCATCCAATAAAAATCAATCAATCAATCGATCAATTAATGGATGTAGAAATACAGAATTAAATATACACATGTACAATTGCACAAATTGTCTTTTTGCTTATTTATTTCTCTATTATAATGACAGTTGTAGCTTTCCATAGAGGGTGGAGATGAACGAAAACTTAAAAGTTCAAATAGGATGCAAAAAGGAAAGGAAAATGTAGACGTGCAGCACATTACACATCACTGTAATCAAACTGAAATAACACAGCAACGCTAACATTAACTGATTGGAAAAAGTCACAAATGGGAAAACACTTGTTGAGTGAAAACAAGAGGAACCCAGTTGACGCAAAACTTTTTTTTTGGTTTTCTCCCCTCAGTTCGGACTAAAGATTAGACCAGAAGGAGCCCGTCTTTATTAGCTCCAACAACTCTCATCGTTAAATCATTAAACGCCTGGATGCCTATATGGCCAAGGTGGACTCAGCCAGGGAGAGGGAGGTGCGGGGAGGAAGGGGAGATGAGGAGGGGTTTGCCAGTTCACCAGTGGGGGGTGTTGGGTGAGAGCGTTGCTGCTGGCTGCTCAACAGTAGCATTCTTTCACACATAGCTGGAAGTAATCAGCGATCGGGGCCTGAACGAAACTCTGAGCTCCTTCTGTTTGCTTTGGCTGCACCTCCCTCCTCTTCCCTGCGCCTTCACTCTTCAGGCAAAGGCCCCATTTGCTCTCCACTTCAGCAGGAGCCCACCTCCTCATCCTGTCTCTGTGCAGCCCCCCCCCCTCCATCCGTCCATCCACACCAATCCACTCCAAATGATCTGAACATTGTTGCCTAATCAGAGTACATCTGATCCTCAAGTTTCCCTCCTTCCTGCAGAAGAAAAAAGAAGGTGAAGAGAAAGAAAAGTATGTATGTATGGTGTCAGTGTTGGGGAAACTACATGGAAAGCCACGACTTCACACTGAAAAGAAAGACGTCGAAATACAGTAAAGCTAAGGAGATTTCAAGTGTTGTACTATGTTTGAGTGTGGACCAAAGTTCGACAACGCTTCTGGACACACTTAACATAAGGTGTCCTTTTGTCTCAGCAAAGTTTGAACTGGCATTTGTGGCTGTAACTACAACTACTACTACTAAGGCATGAGGACGATAGCAGTTCAAAGTTAACTGTGTTCGGAAGCGTCGTGAACTTCTCTGGACTCAGAGGCATCTGGGATGGACCCTCACTCAGTGGAAACATGGACTGTGCTCAGACCAACCACTACCCAGGTCTTTTTGGGAAGAAATGAACACCATGTGTTCTGGACCAAAGATGAAAATGCTGTACAACTGGTATTTGTGGCTGTAACTCCGTATTGTGGAGCTTGACAAAGGTTTGCCACAGTAATTCTGAGCCCATGTGGTTTTATCAGCTATAGATGAATGACGGTTATTGATGCTGTCTGAGGGATCAGAGATCACAGTGTTCAGCTTAAGCCCTATTCATACAGGACTAGTACATCCTGGGGACCTCTGGTGATTTAGAAATGTACCCTCATTCGCACGGGTTAAGCAAAGTCTGGTCTTAACTTGAATTTACTAACATTTGATGTCAGGGCTCACTATTAATACTCTCCACTCTCCAATACCACTCTAGCACTGTTGAGTCTGTTGAAAGATGGAAAAATGTTCCTTACTCTGTCATGCATGTCATCTATCCCAAGAGACTTCATTCATCTCAAGGATTTAAGTTTGCTCGTTCAGTAAATGTCCATGCTATATCACGACATAATGCTCCTGAATTTGCACCAAAACACTTTTAAGACTTTCATTTATAATGATCAGCGCAGCCTCCATAGTTAACCAGGAAAAAGGCAGAATAAATGCAAAGAGGAAACAACAGGAAAAATCGCAAATCACTCCAAATGACAGAGATGTTGTTTTGCATGGGACTAATATCATCACAAGACCTCTGTGCTGAAATAGAGGAAGTAATTTGCAGTGGAATTTTCACTTTACAAATTACAGACATGGCAGATTCACATGGGATTAAGATCACAGAAGATGCAAATAACCAGAGGTCCACAGGTAGTTCTAGGCCTTGTCTCGTCTTGAACCCTTACCCTTTACATCCAGAATCCTTGAATCTTTTCATTCTCTTCTGCACCATAGAGACTAAAATATCCAAATAACTTCCTATCTTTCTGTGAGAAACATTGATTTTAAACATTTCAATAATTTTCTCACACATTTGTTGACAAAGTGACGAACCTCGGTCCATCTTTGCTCCTAAAGGACTAGACCTTTCCTGGATCACCTGTGAACATCACCTGTTTCAAATCACATTATTTCATTATTTTAACTCATTATTAGTTGTTTTCAGGTGATTATCTTGTGTGATTATACAGTGTTGAATGGAAGAAAGACACCGGAAAAGTCTACATTGGGTCACGTCATTAGATGCGTATATACAGCTGGGATAAAACAGATACTGTACGTTAATACTTCCTTGCTGATGTTGGGAGCAGGATGTTGCATAAGTCTTAAATCCATCTGAATTCAAATGACCTCATTGGCACAATAAAAGTAGGCTGTGGAGCTGCCAGAGCTTTTTGGACCTTCCGTTTATATGTTGGAATGAAGACGGCCGTGGCTGTAGTAATAAGTGTTTCACTGCAGCGCAATACATTGTTTATGTTCATGTGCACGGCCTCAGCTACAGTATGTTAACTTCTCATGATGCTTATGAGCCAAAGTGGCACATGAAATCACAAGAAACACTCCTTTAGCATTAATATCTCTGTTTGAACGACTTTTTAACTGTGGCAAAATGAAACTTACATATGAAGGAGGATTAGGGACATCGAGGAAAAAAGAAACATCTGATATTTAGAGAAAAAACTCATAATATTACAAGAATAAAGTCGTAATATTTGAAGAAAAACGTCATGATTATACGAGAGAAAAAGTCATAATAGAAAGTGTTGTTTTTATAAGAAAAAGGCTTAATTTTTCCTCTTTTCATAGTGTTTGCAGTGTGTCATTTGAAGATACAATTTCATAACTGGGACTGGGTGATAAAACAATAATTACTATTAAGCATATTTATCACAATATACATTTTTGTTTTGCCTTTTGGGGTTTATTTTCATCACATTCTCAGTTAAAAAACTTCTAAATGTTTCACTGTTTTGTTGTTTTACATTTTACTCATGTATGTTTTGATGTTGAACAGTTTATCATTGCAATAGTTTTGAATGTTCTACCTCCCTATTTGTGAAATGTTTTGCTGTTCATGTTCTGACCATAAAGTCTTTAAAACAATTTAAAATGATCATTTTCATCTTGTTGAATGAGCAGATTTTGCTTGTTTTTTTGGGACTACTTGTCATGTCTCATTTTATCTTTTATCTCGTCTTCGTCTCGTTGCGTCTTTTACAAATAATTTCAAACCACAAACAGCCGCCTGTGTTTCTTCAACTCCCACTCAGAACCAAAAAATACGTCTTTAAAGTTAAAGAAGTAATGACTTGAGAATTATTGTGATAATTATCAGTATGGGCTGAGATGAAAATATTTATCATGACAACATCTTTGGCCATGTCACAGAGCTCTAGACGTTACACTGTTGTGAATGCAGTGGTTGCTTTTGCAAGAGATTTGTGCAGATTTGAGTTTTTGTGTTATTTGTCGTTTAGGAAAATGAGCCCTGCTTTCAAACATGCATTAGAGAACTGTCACGGCAAACAGATATTTATTGTTACTTATCAGCGGACATGTATCCACTCATACAGGGTTTGTGTGACACGTAAATAAATAAATAAATAGTTCCATGAGTGTGGTCCCTGGGCTCCTCGTATCAGCAGCTCACCAGAGACTCCCTGACCTCATTCACCTATATCTCACTTCCTCTCCCTCCTCGACCTCCTATCTCAAGTGGCCTCTCAGGGCAAACCGTGAAGTTAATTAAAGGGGAGGGGTGTGGCGTACATTCAGGAATGTCAATGTAAGTGTACGAGTGGCTGTCCGTGAGGCTGGTTTCTTCAGACGCTGCCCTTTCACGCACCACCTCAACCGCTGCCACAACTAGCTTCATTAAAGTTACACACATGCTGTAAAATCCAACAAATAAACACACCCTCTGAGCAAGTTTTACTTTGTCCTTTTTACTAAAATCAACAGGCTGCATTTGTTGAACTTTTTCAGTTTGCTTGTGATGTAATTCAGTGTTTTACTCTCTCTTTTACCCAAACTGACTGATCATCTTGTGAGTTAGTCTCCAGGTTCAATGTTAACAAGTTCAACACAATTTAACCCCAGACAAAACAAAAAAAAAGTGTATATGTGCTGTGGGAGAGTGCACATTGGTCTGCTGAAAATGTGTAAAAAATATTTACTATGCAATACAGCATTGCTGTAAGAATGAAAGTCTCTTGATGCCTGCATTTGGAGACATAAAATCGATCTTTTGGGTCTTTTTTGGGCACTGTTGCCATAAAACCACTTAAAACACGAGCCAAGGATCAAATTCACTACAATAAAGAGAACTTCAGATACTTTATAAAGTGTTAAAATGATATGCATTGTTTATTGGTGTTCCCCGGAGTATTAGGCAAAATGGAAACAAACCGAGATCACAGCCACGGGCAAAACAGGGGTAAAAGGTTATATAAACCACAAGAAGGAAAACACCATTTAAGGAGAACCACGGTATGTGATAATAGAAGACTAAAAAAATGTTGGCCCCGTTGAGTCAGGTAATACATTTATAAGGTGGAGAGAAAAGGGAATAACAGCTGTCTGTACACTGACTGAGTAGAAAACCTTCAAAACTTTTGAAAAACTCATTAACTGGGAAAACAGGGATTTGTTCAGGTATTTACAGCTAAGACATTTTTATGACTGAGATGAGATTAAAAAAAAAGACCTGTTCAGCAGAAGGAGATGAAGAGGATGACATTTTCACGGCTGCATACAAGCAAAGCTACCACAGACTGACTCTAAACTGTGATTCTTTACAAAACAACAATGGAAGAAACTGCCGTGGGAAGCAGAACTGAACATTAAACTGTCATAGGGTTGATTGACATTCCATGTGCAGAACATAACAAACGTCCGCTCACTCTAAAAGACGGAGAGACAAAGAGTTTGGCTGGAAAACTCTACACCCCACATAAAAAGTAAACAAATAGGAAAACAATTAGGAACACAGAAGCGAAGCTGGAGACTGTGTGGGCGCATGGATTCCTGTTACTGAAATGTTTTTTGGTTATTTTAGGAGAGTTTTATTCAGATCTTGGATGTATGTTAAATGATAGGATTCCCAGGGATCCCTGTGATTACAGGGGATTAATACCCCAGGATGAAATAAAAAGGAAAATCATCTACCTCTCAATTCTTGCAATAAGAAATGGATGAAATGGGACCTCATAGGATCAAAGCAATGGTTGGATACTGAAGAGGAAATATGAAGAAAACAACCCATTACATCAGGCCTAAAGCTTTGAACAATAAAGGAGGAAATGGACTTTATTCATGATAAAGGCAAAAAAACAACAATTCATGTTTCTGTTGATTAATGAGCTCTGTCTTTGTCAAATAAATCAATAAATTAATGAAGGAAAATGACAATACAGACAAAGAAAAATAAATAAATAAGAAAGAAAGAAAGAAAGAAAGAAAGAAACAGACAAATAAAAAGAAAGAAACATGGGCTTCAGGAGTGAAAACACA
>JAPQRN010000009.1:15651110-15662139 GCA_037367275.1 Coranthus polyacanthus
AAGAAAGAAAGAAAGAAAGAAAGAAAGAAACAGACAAATAAAAAGAAAGAAACATGGGCTTCAGGAGTGAAAACACAATAATTAATGTACATATAATGACAACCTCAAGCACCAAATTAAAAAAGACGTTTTTATTGACAGAAATGTGTACATAACTGAAACGCTGCCTCCTGGAGGTGGGCGGCGTCAGGAGCTGACTGGTGGAAGTCTGCTGAGGATCCAACTCTGCAGCAGCTCCATCTCAGGCTGACACAGCTGGTGGTGGAGTCCAGGGAACGAGTGGTACGTGGTGTTCATACCGGCCTTCTTCAGCAGCGCTGACGTGTCCTGTCCCCACTGGTGGAAGACCAAGTCGTCACTGGTCCCGTGACACTGGAACAACTCGGGGAGGGACAGTCCTGCTCGGACCCGGTCCTCCGCTGCCTTCACAACACAGAAAGGAACCGTCACGGGAGACCATTATGAACATTGTGCCAAATACATGAACTGAGCCACACCAAGCATCTCCTTTATTGTGAACACTAATGTGCATCTAAATGAAAGCACTCTGAAAACCTGCTGATAATACGTTTGTTTTGGTCATTTAGGACATTACACGTTGTCACGCTGTCATGTATTTTCACCTCTAACAGAGCGTCATTTTCACCACCCGACTCAGTTACTCGTTAAAATATATTGAGCTGTGTCACTTAAAAAGAGAATAAACTCTGCCTCATGGATTTCTTTCACTACGTTGTTTTGAACTTCCTGTGCCGTAATAGAGATACTTATGAGTATGACATCTCAGGAACACTTTGAGAGAATGTATTTTTAATTTAGCACAAACATTGTGTTGGACTCAAGGCAACTGATTAGATTTTGGTAGTCAAAGGTCAAAGGTCAAGGTTACTGTGACCTCACAAAACATATTTAGTCAGAAGTACTAATAAACAGATGATGCATCAGAATTAATTTTCGGTGTCTACATTTTCAGACTGGACTGAGTTGTACGGTTTTTCCATGTAATGTATCAACTGGACCAAATGTCTAATCTATACATCAAAGAATACGACAAAGGTTTATTGTCATGCTCTGCCATTCCTCCCTCACCAATCAGACTCACCGCTCACGCCTGGCCACACTCTGCTCACGGCAATCAGACTCATCTCGTTCACCTGCACTACCAAGTTGCTCTTAATCACCCAGCCACTACTTATGCTCCGTCTCCATACTCACTCTTTGCCAGATTGTCCTCTGTATTCTCATGACTCTCCAGCACTTTTCTTCGGACTGATTCTCGGGGCCTGACCCTGCCTGCCCCCAACCCTCGAGCCTGTCTCCCTTCCTGGATTTCAGACCTGCCTTCTGTTCACCAACCGCTGTGCCTTGCCTGTCTACTGGTAACCTGACCTGCCTTCAGTCCCCGACCTCCGAGCATCTCCTCCTCCGTGGCCAACCGAACTGTCTTCTGACGCTGATGACGACTGTGACTTTGCTATCCTCCGTGGTGGTTCCGTGGCTACTGAGCACCATCGCCGCACAGCGGCCCACGTACATGAGTGCCTTCTCCCTGTCTGTGGCGCTCTTCTGCCTTCACCTCCTTGCTCTGCTTCTGCATGAGCAGCCAGCATCGTCTGTGGCCGCCTGGCCTCCCTGCCCCCTCCACGGCCCTCACCGATCCACGCCTGGTGCCCGGCTGAGAGAGTCACCTGTTTCTGTTTATCTGTTCAACTAGTGTTCAATAAATATCCACTCTGTGAAATCGCCGGTTTCTATTGTGCTGCATTTGGGTTACCATATGCACCGTGACATTTATGAGGTTTAGAATCTGATACCTGAAAAGCAACAGAGTCCTTGTTGAGAAAGCTGGACAGTGCAAAAACTCCTGCTACGTCCGGGTGGAAGCGACACGCCAGGTGCAGAGCCATGGCTCCTCCCATCGAAAATCCCCCTGCGATTCCAGACAAACAGAGAAAACATCGACTACTGCATCAGCTGGAAGCATCAACTCCAGTTCTGGGGAAAAAATGGTTTTCCTTCATAAAACCAGGCACAGTATTAGTAAATAAAATGTCATAAAACAAAATGTCAAACGTCATGTGTTCAACTCATGAGTAACAGGAGCTTACTCTAGGTATTAAATGCAGTCAATGGTGGAAAATATTTGAGTTAAAAAAAACATTAAGATGAATAGGACTTCTCAGTTCCACATCATCAGCCTTTTTTTTTTTCTCTTTTTTCTTGCTGCCTTGGAATAAGAAGGCGTTCATGAGTCTGTCCTTAATCTCACACATCTGGGTACATGTTGGCACAGTGTGTACATCTGGGAAGTGTGAAGTACCCATCATCCTGTCAGAGCGAGGGAAAGAGGAAGCGAGTCAAGGAGGGCTGGAGTGGAATTTACATGCCTGATTCAACGTGTCCAAAGTGACACGCATGGATCTGATCTGACTCTGTACTGTTTAATGAAAGCACTAGATTGTGTTTGTGTGTGTGTACGTACGTAGTCAGAGTTTGAAATGAACCTGGGTTGATGCAGCAGCAAATTAAAAAACATACAGAGACAGTGGTAAAGGAAATTTGACATGAGTGCAATAATGACACAATAACTGGGAATGTCGATATCGTTGGTGATGGCAAAAACCAATTTGTCAAATTGAGGTTTTTTCAAATTTTGCTTTTTTTCCATAAACATTTTCATTTGAGATTTCAAAATGTTCGTAGAATACGTTTATGGAAATGTACCTATTGTTGTCTGTGCAGAGTTTGACGCTCTTTTCCAGTTTGGTTCAGTTCAGGAGCCATGTTTCCATAGAAACAAAACTAATTTGAGCAAACTTTTTGAAAAGTCACAAAGAAAGAAAATGCAAATGATGTGTGTTCATCCAGTTCTGTATATAAGAAGCAGATGGAGCTAATGTGACGTTTCCCCCAAATTTAGTAGTTTGCATTTTGACTGTCGCCATCTTGGAAGTTACCATATTTGGACGGAAGGGCGGAGCTGCAGGAGCTTAAGGGGTCGTGGGAGGGGTGAGCTAATGCTAAACACTAGCTTTCTGGAATGGGAAAATGGTAAACTTGATCAAACATTCACATAACAAAGTCATCAATCACTAACGGTCTTGTTAGTGTAACTTCAAAATGCTTATGAATTAATGTTATCTGTGCAGAGTTTGAGGTTCTTTTCACCTAAAAAAGGATGTATTATTCACTTTAATAAGTGCATTGTTAAATCTTGAAGGCATCACTTCTTACATTGGAAATGGACTTTTAGGAGAGCAGGAAACATCTGGTGTCCAACGCTTCAATTTCTGAAATGAACAATATTTTCATATTCAGAACATATTTTCAAATAATTATTTTATGTAAAAACCGAATCAGAATCACATAATTCAGTACAGAGTATTTTTAGGACGTGTTATAACTTGACTGGGAGGGATCTTTAATTTGTTTTAATGGATTTATTTGTCTGATGTGTGGAGCTTTTGGCGATGTTTTGTTTTTAAATGTGCTATATAAAGAAACTTGACTCGACACTCATACTCCCAACTGCCTGTGTAACGGCTTGGATGCCTTCAGAAACTCCCTCCTCACACATTTCCAATGTTGGAATAGGCTGCATCTGACGATTTCTGTAACTTTCTACAAACATTCACACCCACGCAGTGACTGATCAGCTCTGTGGAGGTGAGACCAGAGCCAGGGTTAAAAAAAACCTGCTCTCTGCTCTATTTTTTCAGGAGACGCTATCTGACAGCATTTAAAAGATATCACGGCTGATGATGATGGCCAGACACTTCCCGACATCGTACAAACCACTTATAACCTGGCATTTTGTCTTGTTAAACAGTAAATTCTTTCACATCTTATTACAACAGAATTCCATAGTCTGAGAATATGAAAGCTGTGTGAAAAAGTGTGAACTATTCACATCCGGTACAGCAGTTAACGGTGAAAAAAGCACACAAATCTGCAGTGTAAACTAAGTGCTGGTGTGAACTAAAGATGTGAATTTTCACAGGTCCGTGTGTCACATTGACCTGAACAGGTCTGAAGCGTGTGTGTCTGTCTGAGACTTTTTTTTTCCCTCCGCATGCTTAAAAACATTAAGACAGCAGCCTGCAGCAGGCCTCCTCAAAAACCTTTTCCATGGAAAGTTCTGGCGCTTGTCAGTCCGTCAGCCCGTGGAAGTGGACTCTGGGTACACAGCGCTGCGTTGCTCCAATACTGCCGAGTGACTCCAGCGAGTATTTATAGTTAATGACAAAATGTTATGATTTAGTAAGATAATATTTCAGCAGTTTCCCAGGAGCATGTGTTTTTTCACTCACTTTCTCTGGAGTCGAGTTTAGGGGCTTTTCTGGCCCTCGACACAGAATCTTTCACACAATCTTGTCAGCCATCCCCCCACTTACTACTCCTATATACTTATACATTTCAGGGCTCTGAGGTTAACCCCTTTCCCACTGCTCTCAGTGGTTTCCCCTTTCATGTGCAGCCATCACTTGCTGACGCTAAAACACCCGATGGCCTCCCGTATGTTTCCTGTGGGAACTCTTACCTTGCTTCAGCCATAATGTTTATAGTACTTGATCCGAGTGGTTTCATTTCATTGTTATTTATATGTGAACTTGATAAGCAGAATATTTGAGGCAAAAAGCTTTTCGGGACCTGAGAATCCCCTCTGAAAACCCCTTTTTTTTATTCTCTGTTGGCAGCATATGAAAGGACGCGGTAACCTGATGAGTTGCATCCTTCGTTTTATATCATGACAGAGGGAGTTAGGAGCAGCCAGGCTAAGACGGACTGAGGTGTGTGCGTGTGTGTGTGTGTGTGTAGGAGGAGGAGGAGGAGGAGGAGAAATGCAGGAATACAGAGGAAAAAGGATCCAGTGAGAGAGAAAGGGAGTGAGAAAACAGAGACAGTGAGGGAGTGGAAGGCTGACAGATGGCATCTTCAGCAGCCTCCGCAAGAACTCAGAGAGCTGCTGACACAGAGAGAAACAGGGGGGCAACTGTATAAGGCTTCTGTATTGTGTTGAACACAGTCCAGTTCAGTGCAGTTCAGGAGCCATGTTTCCATAGAATTTGAAGCAAACTTTTGAAAAGTCACAAAGAAAGAAAAATAAAGAAAATGAAAAGTGTATAAGAAGTGGATGGAGCTACTGCGACATCTCTCCCAATTTCAGTACTTTGTGTTTTGACTGTCGCCATCTTGGGTCTTTGGGGCAGGAAGTGACTATATTTGGAAAAAACAGTGATGCTGCAGGAGCGCAAGGGGTCATGGGTGAGCTAACGCTAAACACAAGCTTTCTGAATTGGTAAAATGGTAAATTTGATCAAATGTTTGCATAACAAAATAATTTACGGCCTTGTTAGTGTAATTCATTAACTACAGCTACAGTCATGCTGTCTTTTGGGAAAAACAATGCTTTATTGCATAAAAAGAAACTATGAGTCAGCTTCAATCAAGACAATGATAGCCTTCTATTCACCCTAAAATCTAGTTTAAAAATGGAGCAGAACAGGGGTCAGAATAGTGACTCCCGGAAAAAATGTATTCACTTAGTATTTTTTAGAGAGAAGTTCAATAGAAGTCTATGGGAGCCAGGACTTTTTGGAGCAGCATCTATTGGCCATCAGCGGTATTACACTATTATTACTATTTATATTTCCACATTGGTACTTTGGAGCCACGGTTCCTGCTCTTTGGTGTTTCCATGAATGGATTTCGAGCGAATAAACTAGGCTACTAGTGTCATAGGCTACATTACACATGGCTGCAATATACAGAGTAGAAGAATAATTTGGACTTCTTCAGTCCACACTACCTGTTACTACTATCAGCCATGTTTTCACACTTTAGAGGAAACTGTAACTTTGACTTTTCATACTTTAAGTATGTTTTGTTGATAATACTTACATACTTTGCCTCAATAAGGTTTTGAATCCAGAATAAACCATATGAAGTAAAAGCATGTATTATCAGCAAAAGTATCTTTGCAGTGTGATATTAGCACTTTTACTTCTGATGGATTCACAAACATTCCAGCCCATATGGAAGTAGAACATGTGATTCCGAACCAGGATTACATTAATGTGCTGCTATAAAAGCCTTTGGTCATCTGGCTTTTGGCTTTCAACCAGATGTTGGGACCTGGGTGCAAGGATTTACTTCATTCAGTGAGGCCCAGACCGAGGAATCGTTTGGTCTCCTCATCAGTCCACACCCATCTTGCTACTAACAGTCATGTTTTTACGCACTGTGAGAAGATCCGATCAGACAGCTGATCAGTCATGTGAGTTTTAAATGTTTGCTGACTTTCAAAAAAGGCAAAACCCAACAAATCAGGCCAAAAGATTATTAGGAAAGATTTTTTTTCATTTTCAGCAGCAGAAGGAGAAAATGCCAAGTGTGAAATAAATCTGAGGAGATAATATGTACATGTTTTAATTTGAGACTTCTTAAATGTGAATATTTTCACCTTTTTCTGACACTTTACAGAGCTAATCGATTAATTGAGAAAACAGGCGACAGATTGATCAACAATGAAAATAATTGTTAGTTGCAGCTTATTGTCAAAAGTCTATTCATATTCATATTAGCATTTTTCCTAAGTTTGTGAAAGACAATGTGCACATTTTTTTTTTTTTGGGGGGGGGGGGGGTTCCTCCTGCATGAAAATGTTACATTTTTCAATAAAAAACATATAATTTACCATCATCTAAATTTTGGACTATTATTATTACCATGTACTGATATACTGCAGAGTTCAGATGGACTAGAAACAGATGGGCTTCTGTAATTGCACAATTAAAACACAATATTACATTAAAGATATCACTAGTTGTACTATACATGATATAGTTTGTAGTTCAGGAGTCTTATTGAAATGCTCAGTGGTCAGCATTGTCTTTGTTTTTGTTCAATTTATGCAATATATATATAATTAATTTGATTAATCAAATTTTTGCTTTTCTGAAATTATGAAAAATGCCTAAATTGCATTAACAAGGTTATTATTCTGGAGACTTCTGACATTCTCCTTCAATGTGAATATGTTTCTCCAGTCATATACGGCATCATGTGGGACACAAGGAGACTTTACTTCATGTCAAAGAATCACAAGCTAAAAGGTTTGGGGCCTCAGAAATCAGTGAGTCAGCAGCTTCAAATACACTATGGGTGACATTAATCAGATGTTTGACAGTAGGAAACATGGAGTCACATCCTTACCGATGATCATCCTGTGTTTGGGGACTCCGGCGTTCACCTCGTCCTGAATGATAGTCCCTAAGGTGCTGCACATGGCGTCGATAGACTCAAGGTGCTCTGAACAGTCCCTTGAGATCTTGTGACGGTCGAACCAGACATTAGACAGAGCCCCTCGCATGGGTGTGTATGGCCTGAGAAGACAAAGGTCAGAGGTCGGTGTACAGCAGTCAGCCCTTCAGTAAACTGCATCTTAACCTGTCTGGTCACAGAGTGCAGACGTACTGAGCTGGAGCTGTGGGGTAAATAACTCTGATGTGGGTGAAGGCCAGGTCTGGCACCGTAACGTCTCGGACCCAGGCTCTCAGTCCCTGCCCAGTGTCACCTACACATGAAAATAAAACAATATTACACTAATGTTTATCACACTGCCAAGGCAGATACATTGTGTGCAATTAGGAGAGAACAAATTAGTGTGAATGAAAGATATTGAGTAAAAGTAAGTAACACCAGAAGAAAAAGGAGAGGGCGTAGCTATAGTATAGTATATGCCACTTTTTACATCAAAAACAGGATATACTTATATAATATGCAGGCACCTACTATACAATTTATCTACCAAAAAGTGTAACATTAGCTCCACATTGATGTATATACTTTCATGGATTCATTAGTGATAAAAACAGAATAACTGGTCTATAATAAAACATTTTGAAATAAGTATTATAGATACTTTTGATACTTTAAGTATGCTGTTTTCCTGCTAATACTGACTTTTAATAAAGTAACCTAATATTTAGCCTGAGTAAAGGGTCGCAGAACTTCTTCCATCTGTTTGTAAGTCATTTCATAAATCCTATGTATACATGAATGGAAGATAAGTGCAGGGGGCAAAACAAGGGACTGACGGTGCAATATTTTAACACAAAGCGGATTCAGCTTAACAGTAGTGCACGAACTTATCCGTGACAAGTACAAGAAGGACAACTATCTCAGGTTTATGAACATCCCACGTCCACTTGTGACATTCACTCTCAATAACAACAGACAGCCGAAACCTCCGAGTCGACCGACAAACTGGGGTAAATGTCTAGTATAGTCTAATGGTAAAATCATCAGAAAGCTCCTGAAGTGAGTTAGAGAGTTCAAGGCACCTGAACCGTGGAGGAAGATAACCGACGCGGAGTGTTTCCCCGTCGGAGAAACAGCACAGAGCTGAAGCTTCCTCACGGCAGCCATGACTGCCCGGCGGAAATCACGCGAGAGTTTCTGAGAGTTCCACAACAGTAATAGGATAGGACGGTTCATTTGTGTCTTGAGTAAAGGATTCTCCCTGGTTTTCACATGGATTTTCAGCAACATACAGCTATTGAATCTGCGCATAATACAATAATATCAATAGCACCATATTATAATATGATTCCAAAGTAATATTATAGATTATATCATCAGTATTTTTATTGAACAGATATCAACTTACAAAAGCTTGTAGAGGATGAAAATACAATATACATATGAAATAAAATAAAAACATAGAAAGATATAAGTTATTTGAATTAAACATATAAATAAAACTCACATCTTCATTACTTGGCACAGATACATAAAAAGAAAGCATAAGTCAAAACAGAAGGAAATGAGCTACATCCCCCCTTTTTTCATCATACAAACATCATCATAAACAAAACAAAGACGGCCATACTATTTCTCCATTTTCTACCATTAATATGCTATTTTCCCTCAAATAATTATGATATTACTTAATATTCATTCATTCATTCATTTCTGTAACTGCTTAATCCTCTGGAGGGTCGCGGGGGTTGGGGGGTGGGGGGGCAATCCCAGCTGACATTAATATTATTTAATCAAAATTAATATAATTTTTTTTGTATTTTTATATATTAATTATATGAATAATACTGTGCACTTGCAACTTGGAATAATATTCTAATAGATCATAAACTTGCTTAATTTTTATCCTTATTTACAAATGAAATGAATTTTTTTTTTTTAATGAAAAAAAAATCATGAAATAGGTTGTGTCCATACTGTCTACAGTGAAATGAAAGCCCAAGTACAAACCCTGGCTTTATTATAAATGAAGCCTTCATCTCAAATATTCCCAGTCAAAATAACAGTTGAATGAATGAAACCACAAAATTGGGGGAACAGGATGAAATACAAAATACCATAAATAGTAAAAAAAAAAAAAGTAGTATAAGACTGCTTCTGAATACAGTCTTTGAATAAAATAAATATTATGGATTAAAATTAGTCTAAATAATTGGAAAGCTTTTCACATTATCTGAAAGTGACATAAAGTGACCTACGCAGATGAAGTAACACTACAGGTCATAATATCTAAACACAATATTATTTTGTGCACTTTCTGTGGCAATATGTGCCTCCCTGCCGCCGTTATCTCGATAAATAGAGCCTGTTTTCCAGCCCTGTGTTACAGTATGTGGTGATCTAATGGAATGTCTGGATCTGCATATCAGTTTAAACACATTTAAGGGTCTTATCTTGTATAAACCGAGGCCTCTTTAACTTGGATTCTGGTCATTTTCATCAGATTTGAACTCACAGGACCACACAAATAGTGTCCCGGCCCTGAACCCCATTAATGACTGTTGCTTCATCAGGCCTGAACCAAATCTTCCAGTTACTGTTTGCAGCCACATACTTCCAGGATATTAATGCATGGATGTTGTATTTCCCAAATTAAAGTTGTGTAACATCTTTTTGTGGCTTATGACATCACACTACCAAGTCACTGGAATCATTTACTTTATTATAAACTGCATAAATGCTAAACTACGACTATGATGTGGGAGAGAGGATTGAAGTTTTAGTGTTCTGAGGATACGTCCCTCGTGTGTAATTACATTATCTCTTAAATAAATGGGTACAAGTAATGCAATTTTGACATGTTTATTTAGCATACTTTGGGGAAGTAACAAAGAATAAACACTTTGTTACTGCAGTTAAGTAGATCTTTCAGATATCTGTACTTTAGTTGATTATTTTTCTGACTGTTTTGCCCTCAGTGCTACAACAGATGCAGATACCTAACTTTTCCACTGATGACACATGAGAGTAGTTCATGTACTTTATTTCAACATGCTGGACAACAGACACAGTGAAAACTGAAATAAAGGAATAAACTAGCCTCAGTAGCCCACATATTATTCCTCTGAAATGTTATAATAAAATAAAATATTCACTTAGACTGGGCAGTCTCTGGAAGTATATACAGTATGTAATGAAACAACCAGACCATGCCAGCGCTAGCTAGCTAACTAGCGTGGCAATAAGAGAACTGATAGTCTACCATGCTACCATGGTAATACTAGCGGGCTAAGTAAATTTAAGTACATTTCAGACTGCCAATAAAGAGGTTGAATCAGTACTTCTGCTTTTATCAGAGTCAAAGAAGTTTCTTACACCAGTACTACTACTTATATTTGAGTAAAGAATGCGTTGACACTTCTGAGGGCTAATTATGGTAATTGTATAGTACTAATATTACTAAAAAGGATGGCATTTAGGGTTACAGTAAAGGTATTCTTTCTTTACTAAAGGGACATTATCAGTGCCTCTTAAATAGCTGCAATGTTCACAGTTCACTTATAGCTGGACACTTTTGTTGCATGTCCGATCTAGTGTTTTGTTTTTCACACTTCACAAGAGCTAGTTCAGTTTACACAGATTAGTGGACTCCATGTTCATTACTTCAGTTTTTTAAGCTGCTCTGAGCTCTTGTCCATCCATCCCAGCCTTCAATCAATCAATCAATCAATCAATCAATCAATCAATCAATCAATCAATCAATCAA
>JAPQRN010000009.1:15680854-15691381 GCA_037367275.1 Coranthus polyacanthus
GTTTTTAGTTTGGCTCAAGTCCCATAGAATAATATGTAAGGGGCAGGATTTTTGACCTATACCACAGCCAGCCACCAGGGGGCGATCAAGATGTTTTGGCTTCAATTTTAAAGTATTCACTCAGTGTCCATTGTATATAGAATCTATTTTTGCATTTTCTCTCTTTGTCCATCTTATTTGCATTCCCCAACCCTTTCTTCTTAACCCTAAGTCTTTTTCTATCTCTAACCAAGGTGTTTTTATGCCTAAACCAAATCAAACCATAAACTTGACCTGCGTCTAGACGTATTTCGGACAACCCTGTGCGGCAAAAAATTACGCCCTAGGGCTGCCATATGCGTCAAAATGTGACGCCCCTATGTGACGAGTTGGGAGTGAGAATGCGTAGCCACAACAGAGGTAATAAAAACTAATCCTGAAACTATTTAAAACATTGGTCCACTCAGAGGTTGGAGTTGTGCGTGTGTTTTCAGATACAGTGTGTGTACAGTAAATGGGGTAATCTAATTAGAGATTTGCTTAGAGCTCAGCTCTCGTTGGTGTGTGTTTGTGTACACTGGTGACACAGGAGCCCCCATTCTGTTGGTGGAACTTTAATGAACAGACCTCCACTGTGTGTGGATTCCTTAAAAACTGCCACATGTAGCCCCGTCTGTTTGGGGGGGAAGGGTTTACATAGGGTTGGAGATCCTCAGAACTCTTGGTCATTTCACCCCCTCCTTTGAGACCCCCACTCCCCTTCTCTGACTCCACAGAGCCGCCCTGTACACGTTTGCTGAGTGAAGGAGTGCGTGTCTGGGTCTGCAGAGAGACAGGGTGGTACTGTGTCACTGTGGTGATGTAATCTCTGTGTATGTTTGGGAGATATAAGACCTTGATTCGGTGTACACCAGGCACATTGTGCAGAAATGAAAGGAGGCTAAATATGAGAGTCATTGGCCACTTCTAAGTTTAAAGAAAATAAAGACGTCTGCGTTTTTTAAAAAAAGTTATCAGAAAGTTACGACGTTTAAAAGAGATTTCAAACAGTGACATCTGATTAGGGCTGTAATGGTTAGAAGAAAAGTGTGCTAAAGGTTGGATAAGAAACAGGATGTGCACATACACGATTGATTTGATTTGTCTGATTTTATTAGTCATGCACAAAATGATGTGCCCAGCCCAAAACAAGCTCGCAAGAGAAACCAGAGCCAGAGTAGCAACATAAATTACCATTAATACTGAACAAATAAACCATCCTGATGTTTTTTTTTCCTCGAGAAGCAAACGCAGCCAACTTGTAAGCATTAAAATTCAACAACTGTTCCATTCTGTCATCATTAGAAAATCTGGATTTTGAAGACCTTTCATTTAACAAATAAATATTAGAATTCAGAAAGGATTTCTGTTATCAAGTGAACCCCTAAATATGAATATTACACCGTGTGAGTTTGGGGCTGTCCCAGATGAAAGATGACAAAATGTGGTGATATATAAAAAAGGGTGGTCCTACGTCACGCTAATCAACTAAAAATACTAACCTCAACCCTCACAATTGTCATCTTAAGTTGGCGTCTTTTCCTGAGTCACGACCGGGTCCACATTCTCCACCTGCTTCTCGACTTTTGATTTTCTTCTGTTTACGTAAAAGAAGAAAATCTGCTATGTAGGAGCCTTAAAGACTTCAACTCCTTGATATGTTTGCTGCAACATGAGTTTCACGGCTTCAATAAATGTTCATATTTTAGGTTTTGTCTCTAATACAAACCAGCTTAATTAAAATAAAGGCCTGTTACCATCTGCAGCTGAGTCCAATAAAGGCCCCGTTATTTTGGGGAAATATGGTATGTTTATTATTGTTTATTTTAGTTTTCTCTTTGTTATGCTAATCGATTGCAGTAAATAGGCTGTAAAACCCTCTTGAGCTGCACTCCTCTTGTCCACACTTGTTGCCATTTTCTGGCTCAGACACAGTAGTAGAACACCCCGCTTCCTAATCACAGTTACAAAGCCCTGGCTGACTCGTTTCTCAGAGCAGGCAAATGGATGTCAGTCAACAGTCACAGATGAAAAGCAAATTCTGAGCTCTGGAACCAGTTGGTGTTTACACTGGCTTCAGTTAACTGGCATGACTACAATGATTGCATTATGATTGGTTATTATTGTGGATGTAAACAGCCTTATGAATTCTGGGCAATATAAAAAGAATCTTTGTTTCTGCACGTTTTTGCACTTTCACTGACTTATTACAAACTGCAAAACTCTGGGTGCAATTGTTAACGTTGAGCTTTTACGAATATGCACAGAATTTTGTGTGTCTGAATTGGTTGTTAATTTTCTGCAGCCTCGAGAGTTTAGCTTGAATGTCAAACAGATGCAGAACAGCTTGTGTGATCTCACGTCAGCTAAAGCCAGGATCAAGTCCCAGCATGAGGCCTAAATATCGCCTTTCAGTAGATATCTTAATCTTGTACATTACACATCTCATCAGGGTGATCAGAATGATTTTTCTTTTCACTGCCAACCACAAGATTCCTTTGGTGTTCTGTGCAAAATGTGACACTGTTCACCTTCTTCTTCCATCATATATCTGCGCTGATTTTGCAACACTTCTAGCAATAAATATGTTGTAAAACTCACACATATCATTGTGATTTCAAAGGTTAATATTGAGGATTCAAAGCTCTGCACAGACATAAGAGGCACCTTGCATGGTAGATAAAGTTAAGTTTGATCTATTAATTATTTAGCTATTACTGGTGTTAGGTTGCTAGTTGATGGCCCATTTGGTTTCAAACTACTGGCCTCAAAACGTCAGTTCAAAAACCAATGGGCAACGTCATGGCAGCTCCTCCCACTTCTTATATACTGTCCTACATCTTTAAAATCACAGTAAAGTCAAGTCATTATTTCGCTGAAGTTTAAAGGCTGATTTTGGGCCTGAGTGAAAGTTGAAGAAGCCAAATGGTTAATTGTGGTTTTACTTTTCATAAAACACAAGATGGAAATGACATAAAAGACAAAAACATAAACGATGCAACAAGATGAAATCAATGTAAAAAACGTGAAAAGACAAAACCGACGTAAAAATGACGTAAATTTATATAAAACAATGATCAAAGTGAGTGCAATCCGAACTCTTATGTCCGAATTTATGATGATGAAAACACTGAAGCATGTTGTGTTTTAGTTGACAATGTAAACAAACTAAACCAAAAAAGAAAAAAGTATCGCAATATTACATTATTTTGCGATAAATATCATTATCGTTTTATTGCCCAGGTGTTTTTGCCTTTATTCTGGATAGCTGACAATGGAAACACAGGAAAAGTTCAAGTATGGTCTTTTTGAGAGGGCAAAAACTGCATGTAAACACTGTTCCATTCTCTTCAATTTTCTCGCCTTCTTTGTCTTCTCCTTCCTTTCCTTTCTAATCCTCAACTTTTCCTGCCCTCCTGTCTCCTCCTCATCTTCCATCACCACAACCTTACCTAAGCACTGCTGGCACACTATCATGTGTCACATCACACCATGCCTTTGAATGAAGTACACAGCTTTTAAGCTCTGACACACACCCATCGCTCTCCCCCGGAGGGTAACCTAATCTTTTTCTGTGTAATGAAGGATTTTACACTAATCGTCTATGAAAGGAGCTGAGCAGACAATAACACAGACAGCAGGCCCCGCGGCTCACTTCTGTCCAGTCGGCTCACGGTTGTATTCTCAGCGGGTGTGAAGCTGCCAGGAGAGGCTTTGTGAGGGGAGACGAGGACACCCATGGGTGACTGCTTGTGAGTGTCAAGTGGAACAGCCTCAGGTAGTTGGACTGGCACGCTGTCATGAACTCTGTCTCCTGCTTTCACTTCAGTACTTTTCCACTCTCTCGGCCACTCCCACCTCCATTTAGTTTTCCCGTCAGCTCCCAACCACCTGATTCTGTGCACCTGTCTCCTATCCCCTCATAAATCCCAGAGTGGATACAGCTGGGTGACAAATTAGAGGAAAAATCCCATGGGAGGGGTGTCTTTCTGGGTGACAGTGGCCCCCCACCCATAGGACACGAGGACTCAGGTAGGTAGGCCTTAGTCCACCTCATTAACGGCACCTGGTAAGTAGATAATTATTACACATTTACAGCCACAGTAGTATTTAACAGAAAACTAATAAATGTATTTACAAGGGCCATAGTGCTCTGTCATGACCCTCTGTCTCTTTGGCCCTGTTCAGACCTGGCATTAACATGCGTACTGGCAAATCCTCTAATTCAAGGTCTGGACACACTGAGGATGCATTTGGAGGTGGTCTGGGATCTATTTGTCCACATTTTGAACAGGATATGTGTTCTGGTATTCATTGAAGTACTTTCAAAAAAGACCATACAAATGTGTTACAAGTGCTTAATATATGTGATGCTGTCTGAGCACCTGAATAATGCTCCACATTTGCCGCTTTTTTCTCCGCGAGGAAATAGAATATCTACAGTTCTCATAATCCAGTAGAAGTTCATAAACATGTTTTAAATGCTTGGACATTTTCATCGTTAAAGCATGAGTCATGTATGAGAGCTGATGACAAACAAATAGAATGGGTTAAAGTGTTCATATTGATATTTGTGGTATTGACTGATTCACGACACCTCCTAAAAAGCTGTTGCCGGTCGTCTTCGAGCAGCACAGTGAATTAAATTTACAAAGAAACATTACAAAGCCGGTCTGTTCAACTTGAAATGAAGCCATGCACTGTTTTAGGCCTCTTTATTTCCAGATCCAGTGGGGATTTCAGATCCGATCAGAAGTGATCACTTCTGGACATCTGGAGATGCTTTCTAACGTAACGACACTTGTATTTGGATATGTCAGGATTGATGTTAATGCATGGTCCGAACAGGGTCAGATACACTTCGAAATGATTTGACAATATCATTTGATTCATTCAAAGTACACTCTGATTATATATTAAAAAAAAATGAGTACACCTAACCTAGTAACCTATTGTGATAACCTAGTGATAACCTAGTGAAAACTCTACAGGCTGAAGATGATTATTTGGAAGTGAAAATACTGTCCATGTACTTACAGCCTCTAAAGCAGTATTATCAATAAAATATGACTTGACTCCATGTCATGCAATATCATTTTCTTAATTTTTGTATTATCAATATTGATGATGAACTTATAACAGACTGTAAGTGTATTTTGTTGCACTAAAATGATCACATTTGATGCTACTACTTTGAAAAATATCCTGTACAGGTAAATGATTCTCAGCCTCTAGAAGCCTGTATATCGGCCTCAAACCAGCAGAGTCTTCCTCAGATAGAAAAGGACAGAACATAGAAATGGAACATATTAGTGATGACAAACTGAGCCAACATCCACAGCACCGTACACACTTGACAAACTCACGTGTTGCATGAAAATGGTGTGTTGATTCACTGTAAATGAGAATGAATGGTTACAATCATCTCTGTGTGGGAAACTGCCTCACCAATCCAGGCTAGAGGTTTTCTTTTCATTATTGGTGGGAAAGTAGGCCGAGTTTGACAGGAAATGGAAACTGCAGAAGTGTGGTGTAGCGGCTACGGTCATCAGATTGCAGAAGGAAGTGCAGCTGCACTTATCGCACATGGCTGCATTTCAAATGCTTTGGGAAAGTTACTCAACTGAGTTAACAAACCTGGAAAGTATGGCCGTAGTGGGCAGACTTTTCATGTTTGGTTGGATTTCATGATCTTCAACATGTTAAATTCATCACAGTTAAAATGAAAAAATGAGAGAGAAAGAGACAAGTCAGTTTTTCCATTCTCTCATTACATTGACCTCAGCTTTGGTGAACTAGGCGCCCATAGTATAATGTAGAATACGAGTGGAGTGAAGCTGTAGGGCTGGAGGAAATGTTTATCTGTTGAATTCAGTCAATGGTAATTTAGTTACAGAAATATTCTAAATGTTAAATATACTACAAAAATAAAGATTGGGGATATACCAATATATTGTAATCCATTGTTATATTAAAGGTTATTTCATGAATTTGCACAATTGAATTTGTGCTCATTTATAGATGTATAACGGAAAATGTTCACATTTGCGTGTCCTTGCGTGAAGTTTATGTTGGAGTCTTGTTTGTGTTTCATTGCTAAGCTAACAAGGATGTCGGGTTCCCTACATCTGATGACATTTCTATGTAGCTGACTCGGGTTGTGTTGTTAAACTGTTGATCCTCGGCCCGTCTTTGCTCCTAAAGGACTAGACTTTTCCTAGATACTGCTTTTGTATCAAAAGTCATGATTACAATCACCTGTTCACATCACCTGTTTCAAATCCAAATAAGCGTGAATTTGAGAAATGGATGTATATTTACAAATAACCAGACATTTTAATATAACTGCTTTCTTTTTTAATTTGCAATTTCCATACCATCCCAGCTTTTTCATATTTTGGTTGTACACATCAACATTTTATTCCGGTGAATCATCGAGAAGCTGATGTTTCACCCTACATTTACGTTAATAACAGAAGAAAAAACATCTGCTAACTCTAGAAAAGTCCACTCTGCAGAGCTACAGACCCTTAAGGGCAGTTTAGCGGCAACATCGGCTTCCTTAATACCTCCTGGACTTTTTCATGAGTTGCTGGGGACAGGTGGGAGTCGTGTCACGGATTTGTGGACGGCGTTAACCTGTTGTTATTCAGTCAGCATTAGCAGTGAATAATGCAAGGACATGAGTGCCTCTTCTGTTCCCTGGGACTGAAGGAAACAATGTATGTCAAAAATGGTGTCAACTTTACCCTTTGAATGCTCAGAAGACAGAAAATTAAAACTGCTCGACAAAAATGAGAAACAAATTACACAAACCTGACAGTGTTCCCGTCACCTTCCTCCCACTGACCTCTCTCGTCTCTTTCCCACACTTTTCTCTCCTGATGATATTCCGCTGCCACATGCCTCTAATGCCTGTGCTTAATACGGCCTTATAAAAATCTAACAAGCATGTCCCTGCTCTATGATTTATCTCTGGCCTGGGAAACTTTCCTCTCGTAACAAAGCAGCTTCCACCAAAACTCATCAGCTAATAAAAACCCATTCATCTGTAATGTTCCTTGGTATCTACTGGAGCTTGTTTTGCTCCTAGAACGAAAATGTTTTACTGTCCACCAGGGTGGTATGCCGTCTTTGTTTACCTCAGTGGGTCAGCACATGAGTGGGAAGATATTTTAAGTCTGATAGATTAATGGAGTGGAAGTGAAGATGAGAGAAAGACACCATGGGAGACAAATCAACCAGGGATAAAAATCATCAAGGTCCTCACACACCAAGAGTGACGTGAGTAAACAATATGAAACAGGACGTTTTTCAGGTGAGAATCACACCAGAAATATTCACATTGTGATTGACTGAATGTATTCTTGTTGCTGGCCAAAAGTTGGAAAAATTCATGTGCAAACCACATTATTTTTTGGCTTTTCTTCAATCGGCAGAAGGCGGTTAAGATGAATGGTGGATTTACAAAATCCTGGACTTTGCCACCAGACTGGAGTTCATTTTTAGGTTTAGGTAATAAAATCACTTTGGTTGGGGTTAAGAAAAGACTGTGCTTAGTTGTAAATATTACTAAATACATGGTTAGTCATTGTTTTCATTACATCTTCAGAGACTTTTTCTGTTTTGAACCAAGTCCCAGTATCTGGTATCTACGGGCAACACTCATAAACGTCCTCACATACCAAGAGCGACATGAATAAGCAATAAGAAATAGCACATTTTTCAGCGGTGAATTAAACACACCACAAATATTCACATTGTGACTCGTTAAATGTGTTCTTGTTGCTGCTAAAAGTTGGAAAAATCCATGTGTAAATCACCCCTTTCTCACCTTGATGCAGTGTTGTCAGTTGTACATTCATAATCATATTTGTTTGATATGCATATTTGTATGATGATTTTCATTTTTTCTCTTAATTCCCTGACCACACAATCAGGAAAGTATTATATGGATCCAACATCCGTGAACGCATTTCTTCTCACGTGATATCTGTCTGGAAAATCAGGCTTATTGTGATGAACAAGAATGATGAGCACTGCTGTCCTCAACTAATGTCCTATTTATCAATCAATAATTTTAGGTATTTTATATTGAATATTGTAATGCACTGTAATACCAGGTAATAGATTTACACAGTGCACATTTTTTGGTTAGGACTTGTATGCTCATTTTCATCAACTTTAATGAATTCACTTTAAAGCAAAATATGTAACATTTAAACACTAGACTGTTATAAAATAATTCTCATTGATCTCTTCTGATCCTCTGTTAGTGTGTGGTGGTGTATTTACCTGCAGAGACCCTGTCCTCTGCCTGGATTTTCTATTTTCCTCTTGTTTTGATGTGTTCAGGATGTTTCTGCACGTTGACCTTCAGGCAGTGAGTTTGTATCTTCAGCCAATAACAACATCGACGAGCGAAGCGACTCCAGTTATGTGTCTCTCTCCTCTATCTGCTCTTCTCACTTACTGCACATTTCTGTCTGAGAGACAGAACTCTGGGAAAAGCACACACACACATACACATTTCAGCCAATGGAGTTTTGCAAAAGTGTGGGTGTGTATTTGTGTTTTTAGAGCATAACCGATGTGACAGAATCAGAAAATAGCATTTTTTTTTTCTACGCTGCTCACTCTCCTCATTAAGAATCTCCCTCGCTCACTGAGTACATACTTTACCTTTAAGTTTCTGGTACAACACTTAAACATTTCCCTTCTGGCAACACTGACTTAAAAAAGTTAATTCCACTTTTCCACCAAAAAAGCCAGTGCCTGGCAGATGTTAAAGAGTTAACTGACAGGATGAGATTATTCTCAATATTAGATCTGACGTGTGGTGCATTTTTCATAGAATTTGCAGTCAAAACCTGCATGAAGATAAGAACCAATTTCCCATAGCCTCACATCATGGTGTAATCTGGGACACAGACAACCCTCTAATCAGATTTTATATGCGAAACAGCACTTAATAGGTGCTGTTAAAGGGTGTAAACTAGTTAACAGTCGGGTAATGACACAGAAATGTGATGTTAAGAAAGAAGAACAAAAAAACACTAACTGATCAGGATTCATTCAAGGGATGATGAATGTCTACAACAGGTATCATGCCAGTCTATGTCTTTTTCTCACATGAAAACCAATTCTTATCCAGGGTTTTTGATTTGAGTTTGGTTTGATTTGAGTTTGTTTTGACTGAATTCCTTAAAAGTTCTGGCCTTATTTTGCTCTATTTCACCTGTGTTTTTGTTCTATACTTCCATCCATACATTCTCAGTTTCCTTTATTTTCCCTCATTGTCTTTACTCTCTCTTGCTCTATATCTCCCCTAAACCCTGTCTTCCTCCCTCCTTCCTCTCTTTCTTTTACTCCCTCTTTCTCCGATAAACAGAGGCGGAGTGGCGGAAAGGCTACAGGCCAGGAAACCATTGTGGCTCAGTAGTAGTACATGAGACAGGAAGCTGTTGTTAATATAACTGCTTTTATGAGCTGTTTTAGGGTGTACAGAGTATGTATTGTTGTTTTCCTTTGACCCCTGACAGCCCTTTGTTAGGCAGACTTCAAACAGCTGCTACATTGTGTGGAAAAACCAGCAGCTAATTTAATGTGCTGCATATTCCAGATATAATGACCCTTTAACGCGTTGATGATATTTGTGTTGGGTAATTTAGAAAGCGAGATTACAGTTTAAATAAATCAGGCTCTTATATTTAAAGTGGAGGTTCAAATAAAGCTCTATTTGTACAGGCTAGTTTTACACCTGGGGAGTGAATGTTATTTTAAAAATGATCCCACGTCTCTGTTTCTTGTGGCACATTCATACAGGATAAGCAACGTCTGTGTTTTATTTAAATTGATGGACATTGTCCTCCTTATATATTGTCAATGCTCCCTATTAATAAGCTACCACATCGTAACTGTTGAGCCTGAAAGAAGAAAAATGTTGATTCCTACACAGTGTTGTAAATATAATCCATCTCTCATGTTTTGAGAGTTTGTTCTTCTGTGAATGGGTCTTCGTGCTGTTTAACGATATAAGCTTCTGTAATTCTCGACAAAGGCGCAGAGAAAACAAAAACTGTAGCAAATAACACAGATGTCGATTTGCACAGGATTACAGTGGATGCTGCTTACAGTGATCACATCTGTCTGGGTCAAATTAACTATTGTAAGCATATAATTATTATAACCGAACCTTTAATTTGTCAGCCGTCTGTAAATCTAACAGTTTTATTAGTGATAATGTGGTTTATTCACCTCACGCTGAAGGTACATTGAACAGGTATGTTGTAATTTGAGAAACACCTGATATCTCTGACTTGGAAATACAAGGAGCAGGTTTTTCCCACTTCGCCTCTATTTAGAAATCATTACGTTGTCCCTGTCGTCATGGATGTAGCCAATGGAGACCATCGTAAGCTAATAATGTTAACAAATGACCAGCTCCCAGCACTAAACAACACGACTCCAACATAAACGTCACGTAAGCTTTACTGTGAAAAAAAAATC
>JAPQRN010000009.1:15703545-15717564 GCA_037367275.1 Coranthus polyacanthus
AAATGTCAGTTTAAGGTTTTATTTGTGATTTGGAGTCAGTCATGGTCCAATACAATGTTGTTACTAACATGTTACTAAAATACATCATGAATTGCTGTAATGTCTTTTTTTTAAATACAATGTTGAATTAGATGTACGTTTTCATCTTGTTACGTCTTTTATGTCATTTTCGTTTCTGTGTGTTTTTTACTTTTTATGTTTTTGTCATGTTTTGTCTTTTACTTTTCATGCATCAGCACAGACAAACGTGAAAAGAAAAGATCTTTTTTAAATAGGTGTTGTTGAGAATTTCTCATCATGTGTGATGTCCTGTCGCCGATCTTTTATGTCATGTGAAAACCTCAACAACTCGTTTAGGCGGCATCGAACACATAATATTTACATATTTTTAATTGTCTCACAGCCTGTCTTTTACTGAGTCATTATTTCAAAGCAATCATTAATCTACAGAGTTCTTATGAAAAGTCTGCTTCTGTCTTTTTCATTTGAAAGCTCTGTCAGTGTTTGAGGAATTGTACTTTATGAAGTTCACACCCTTTTAATAAATGTACAGCATTTATTTCCCAAAATGTAGATTTCATCACTGTATGCCACCACTTCTCCTCTATTTTTCTCCTTTTGTAATATGTCTTACACTTTCAAGCATATATAAAACTCTTCATGCCACCCCCCCACCACCACTGAAAAAAAATCCATAAAACTCTGGGAAATTCCAGCCCTGTAATGTGACTGCACTCACTGTCCTCCGTGTAAAACATAATACTATGCACAGGACTCTGACTGCCTGAGCCCTGAGCTACTACAGCCCCAGATGTCTGAGCAGGGATCCAGAAATGCTGGCAAAGTCATTTGCTTGGAAAAGATGGAAGAAGTATGTGTATGAGAGGGAGGGAGGGAGTTCACCTAATATCGTCGCAAAACGGTCCGCACCAACACCAACATTCGATAGATTTAGGATATTTTGTTCCAGCGTTTACTATTTTTACAGCAGACTTTTCCACAGTTGACGAGACTTCGGCGGTGTTTCCCGGATTTCCCGCTTGGCAGAGTGAAAACAGCCCGGAGATAACGGCACGCATTGATACATCAGTCTAGATGGAGAGCTGCAGTATGTGTTGGTGAAGTCGAGGCACGTGAACGAGAGAGAGAGACGGCAGCCTGATGGAGTTTCCATTCAGCCATGTCATATTCCCCAACACGCTCTCTTTCCAGAGCTCCTCTCTTTACACTGTGCTCGCTCTCCTCTGCTACACTCATACCTCGGCCCCGTGCCTCTATCATTCGCTCCTTGTCAAGAGTTGGATCATGGGAATTTTCGACAAATGATGAAGTTGAAGGTGGAATGTAACTAAGTACTGAGTACAAATGTGAAGTACTTAAGTATTTCCATGTTATACTGCTTTCAGCTTCTACTGCACTTCATCTCAGAGGCAAATATTGCACTTTTTACTCCACTACATAGTGTTGTGGTACTCGAGATAGGTCACTTTTTGAAGGTCTTGTCTCGGTCGAGGAGAAAGAGGACTTGGGATTTAATTTCAAGACCAGTCAAGACCACAACTGCAGGGATATCACTAAACTGCCTGGGCATCATCTGATTTATTTGTTAGCATCTTAACTGTGGTTTGAAAAACATTTCTAAAACACATAGACTGTGTATAATTAGAGGATGGAGGAACTGTGACGCCACCCATCGGTTTCTGAACTGCCGTTTGAAGCCAGTGGTTGGCTTTTTGGAGCTGGAAGTGACCATATTTGGACAAATGGGGTGGAGCTAATGATAATTTCTTGAAGCATTTGCAAAATAGAAATTTTACGGTGATGTTATTGTAATGGAGCGGAGTTGTTTGTCCGGAAAAACTACATTTTATCAAATAAATAGAACCTCCGAAAGTCCGACTCCGGTTTTGATTGACAGGTGTGATTGGCAGCTGGCTAACCTGCTGACACAGCAGATTTCAAAGCTTCTATTTGACCTGAGATCTGATTTACAAAGGAAAAATGTAAAGATAGATCAGAACACTTATTAGAGGGTCCAAATAATATGAATGAGACCAGAAATACTCCTGTAAAAACATTATTGACTTGGCAATTACAGTGTTATGGTAACAAAATTAACTGATTTGGTCGCGTCATACCATAATCTGTGTAATATATGAAAAATTGTTTCCCATAATTCCTGTTGCTGTGTGTCTGGTCTGATTTGGGACATGTCTCGGTGTCGATACGAGACCTAGTCTAGGTTTAGGTGGTCTTAACTCCAACACTACCACTACATTTGTCTGACAGCTTTAGCTCCTTTTACAGTTTTTCATCACCTTCCTTGAAAACCATGTATCTCCACATGTGTTGACTTTGTTTGTGATGAACTGAAGGATGAAGTGTTTCCTTTATGGTTTAAAATGATCTTTCTTAAACTAAATAAACTTTAAAAAAAAGCTGAAAACAAGCCCTTTTTTCTGAACTCATGAACGGTTGACTTTTTCAGAGATACGTGGTTCTCACAGGACAGCGATGCTACTAAACATGTTGGTAAATAAAAAGACCAACAAAAATATCTTGAGTCATTTGTATGGAACTAAGTCAACCCAATTAGTAACTATTAAGTTGTACTGAAAGTTCAGCAAACATGAATGATTTATGTTGATTAGCCCTAAATACTTAAACATTTAAGTAAGGTTTTGAAAGCAGAACCTTTAGTTGTAGTGGAGTGTAGTATTAGTACATTTTCTTAAGTAGAGGATCTCAATACTTCTTCCACAACTAGTGCAATAACATCTCTGTTAAATCTGTTAAATCACACAACAGTTAAAGTTGGTTTATTTATAGATTCTGGATCAGCTTTGCATGACTTTAGCAGCTTCGGTCACAGTATAAACATTGTATTGTTACATCATTAAGCGGAGTGGGAACTGGGACCTCCACAGAGGGTCAGGAGGTGAAAAGAAGAAAATAAAACACATTTCTGTAATGTTTTTGTTATTATTTTTGGAGAATTTCTGTGAGTGAGAACCTTTGCTCCCCAGCAGCCACTAGATGATTAATGTCTTGATTCATTTTCAAGATCGTCTTCAGTCAACTGTTTTAAGACCTTAGGAAACAACTTATTCTCAATGGGAGACTAACAATGGATGGGATGATAAGGAGAGAAAACAGTGTGTAAAGATTCTCACTTAGTACATTTCAGAGTCAAGGTTGAATCATTCAGATCTCCTCTTTCTAGCAGCTTCCTCCTCCTGGAGAATCCAAACCGGCTGGAAGATAAAATCCATCCAGTGAGTGTTGGTTGAGCCCGAGAACATCTAGACAATGCCATGATTTTGGTTTGTTGAGTTAAAGGCATTTACGTAACTTGGTTAGGGTTAGAAAAAGGTTTAAAATAAGAAAGACAGAGAGAGAAGACGCAAACTAAACACAGCATGAAACAGGACACAAACCCTGGTCTCCACAAGCTTGCTGTTCCACCATAACCACCCCAACCATCTCCTACTAAGGTTTTTGCTTCTTAACAACGTCATCTGGACCATGTCATTAATTCCCAGTGTCTAAGGACTTACATTGACTTCTATCGGGTACCCTTTGTGTCGAAAATTGACGCTATAGAAGTACTCAGGTGTTGAAATGGACACCAAGAGTCCTCGACCAAGTGGCAGTATGATTTACATGATCTGCTGGCAGCACTTTGTTAAGGCTAGGAAAAGATACAAGGGCTTGGTTTGATACAGAAAAAAAGTCCACGAAGATGTGATTAACTCACTATGTATTCATTTATATTTAAACCATCCTAACATTAACCAGGTCCAAGTCTAGGATTTTGTATATCCACAATCCATCCCAATCACAATTTGCAATTTAGATAGAGGGATGTAACTTCTTTGAGACTGGGTTGGGTTGGCCAGGCAGGACAAAACCTGAACGTTTGCACAGATTCTCCTTTGATGGCAACAAATTTATGACTATGTTTTGTTAATTTCTGCTGTTATTATTTATAATTACCTTTTGATCTAGTTTTATTAGCTCAGTCTTTTGATATTATCTGTTTCCTCTCTTGTTCATTTCTGCTTTTGGTTTATTATGTACTTCGTCTCTGATCTAAGTTTAATTACTTCAGTCTTTTAACATCGACACTCGGTATAGTGGATTGAGCTACAGTACGAGCATTTCACTGCCGTTGTTTGCTGGTGTATGGAATGCGTATGTAACACATAAAACTCTGGGTGCTCATTGTCATCAGATCTTAACTCTGTGTGGAATAATCGGATGTGTATATGTGTGTGTTTCATGTGCAGACACCCTGCATGGCTCAGCTTGAACCTGTGCACTGATGTGGTCTGACCACAGAATGAAAATGTGTTCCTCATTTGAGTTTTTCGGCGCAGCTCGGTGCAAACTAAGAGTTAAAAGCGTACAGTGGTTTGCTGTGAATGTGTTGGCCGGCTCCCCATAATGACAATACCAGATCGCTATTATCAGAGGTAATAGTATGAGTACCCAGTGCAGAGTAGAACCCCCCCCCATCTCCCTCCATTATTCCTCTTTCTTCATATACCTCAGTGACCCAATGGGAATCTCCAGCTGTATTTGAGCCCAGATTTCTTTTTAATTATTATTGGTTATTATCCTAAGTGAGATTTTACACGCACAGCTCTAATGTTGCACAGGGTCACTGAACCAACATGGAATAGCGGTTACTCAATCTGCATGTTCTCATCCCTGACCTCACACACACACACACACACACACACACAAATATACTGTATATAATATTCAGCCCAGGGCTAAACTTCTCTCCCATGGCCCACCCACACCACGTCCACACGGGTCTCCCTGTTACACACTGGCTCACTGTGGGAGATGAGGAATATAAACTCTATAGCAGACCCCACCATGCACTCAACAAATGGACTTCAGTTTCTCACAGACATAACTCACTTCAGCGAAAAAAATCAGCAGGCCTTGTCAGTGACTTGGTCAGTGATAGGAGGGATGTGTGGGCAGCATGAGCTTTTAAAATACTCTGAAAAGGTCAAAGGAAAATGTGCTGTTTGAGAATTGTTTGAAGGGAGGACGGTTGAAAAATGAAAATGAACAGTATGTAAGGAGTTAAACTAGTTGCTGTCCAACACTGTAAAGCACCAGATGGGGCTGGTAGGGATTATGATAAAAGATAAAATCATAATTATTAGTCATTTATCTGGAGGAAACACTAGTAAGCATACAGCTGTATATTTTATCATCAACACATTAATGAAAGTCAATAATTCTCCTAATTGACCCTGGGATAACATGTGAATAGAGACTAAAGAGGTGCCCAGAACAGACCCCAGGGGGAACACAAATCTCCAGGCGTATCCATCTGAGGATGTTTGGTCCAAATTAAACTGAGATCAAGTCAAAATAGTTTATAGTTTTGGGGAAATAACTTCTCTGAGATCCTTAAAAGAAGGAAACATATCACTCCTTGTCCTTTTCCCAAGGCATCTTGAAGAGTTTTGTAAATAAAACATTCAATCATTATATGCTTCTTTTTTTTTTTAATCTGACAGTTGTGCACAATCTTAAGTATTTGTCAGAGAGCTGTTAAAATCACTGACAAGCTCCTTTAAAATGAGGCCCTGGTGCGTTTATGGAGGTCTCAAAAGTATCAGTCACATCCTCTTCACAGAAGAGAGATTAAAATGACTAAATGTGTAAGATGAAAAGAGTTTAAAAGTTGAATAATGTAACAACTGAAAGAGGAGAAAAGAAGGGCAGCACACATGGATATAAAAACCACAGAGAATGAGAACTCACGTTACAAGATTTGGTGGTCTGAAAATACCTGGATAATGTGTACTAAATTTAGCAGACCTATAGATAAAAGCACATAAAATGGGCAATTAATCCTGTAAAATTAAACTGGCAGGTATCTTTATGTGGCAAATGAATGATTTGTTGGCAATGGATGGTACATGAAGTAACCATGAAAGAGCTATTTCAGCTGAGAACAAACTGGCTTTTCCTGTAATGACGAGTAAGTCTACCGACCTATGGAGAGGATGAGAGAGGCAGTGATAAGACAGGAAGTTATCTCAAACAGGAAGTGATTGGCACTACCAGAAGGCAAGCCCTTTGACCAGGAAGACTTAAAGGTATATCACAATTCCTTTATTTGATCTCTTGTCACTTCTCATCCCTGTTTTTATTAGTCTAAAACAACAGGTGAATTACCTGGTGGTGTTAAGTCTTTGCCATCAGATTTGCTGTGACAAAAGTATAGAGAATCACCAGCTTCATCCTTTAAGTCTCAATGTAAAGAAATGAACTTAAATATCAGACAGACAGAGAGGCAGGCAGGCAGGCAGACTGGCACCCGAGGGATTGAATTTCCGGACTTCAGGGCTGCCTTCCTGCCTCTGTCTCTATTGTGATATCTCCAAGACGCCTGTCAAACTTTACAGAGGCAGCAGAGGGATGAAAGAAAGGGGGACGGGTGGGGTAGTGGTGGCGGCGGGGGTTATTGTAGTCATTTTGTATGTGCACTGAGCTTGTGAGCAGTACTTCTGGTTGCCCCCCTTTCTGAGTGAAACACAAGGAAAGATGCTAATCCAGAGCTCAAAGAGAGCTGGCCTTCCTGTGTAATTACAGATGCAATACAACACTCTGTATTCTGGGCTATTACTGCCGCCACACGAGACGCAGGCCGAGGGGAGTCAGAGGTGGGGTGGGCAGGCAGAGAGTGAACCAGACCAAGATGGTATCAAGTTCAGTCAAATTGCTGTCAAAGGAATGCTTTGGCTGCGAGCATCCAAACACACAAACACTCTCTCTCGCACACATTACGCGGTTAGACATGTACTTTCTGTCAGTAGCCCGGCCTCAGAGATTTTTCTCTCTGCTGATGGGAGCCAGCACATTGCTTGCTGCTGATGTCACAGTTTTGAGTGCCTCTCTCTGATTTTGTGTTTTCGTGTGCCGCCAGCTGCAGCTGAGTAACCAAAATCTCCAAATCACTTTTCTCCCCAGAGACAGCAAGCCCTTTCACCCCAAGAAAAAACCCCGCTCTGCTCTGCCGCAGAGTCCAAGGCCTTTTGCAGGAGACGGTCATACACTGCTGAGGACCGAGGTTCTGTGCAACATCCTGCACGAGCTCGCCCTGTCCTCTGGCTTCACAGTTATGGTTGTTTTTTGTACACAACAGACAAACTGAAAGCATGGGTTTTCTTTCTGTGTAGTGGTCAGACTTCAGGCTAATATTGTAACAGGCTGATGCTTGTGGATAATGTAAAGCGATCTTGAAAAAGGAAAGTAAAATTTGTTGGTACAGTTCCATTAATTTGTTGTCTCAATCGTCAGTCGTCATTTTTGTGTTTCCTATAGAGGATCTGTTTTGTTTTCAGTCAATTTAGAAAGTTTGGTAGGGACAGACTTTTTCCATACGCCTGTTCTATTTCAACATTAGGAGCTGTAAGTCATAGCTGCTTTTAAGACACCAGGACCCTTTGGAAAGTCCCACATCAAAGGTTCTCCTGCTTGGTGGCTCGGTGGTTAGCCATAACGTCCTGGGTTCGAGTTTGCATGTTCCCCCTGTGTTTGTGTGGGTTTCCCCGGGGTGCTCTGATTTCCCCCTTTAAAGTGGCCTTGACTAAGGCTCCATCTTAGAATTGGCGTCGGCCCCTTTCTGTCAGAAACTACTAAGTCAAATGGGATGAAACTTAGTGGAAGGGTAGAGTGTGGGACAAGGATGAGGAGCCCCTTAACCCGAACATACCTTTGGATGTCAAATTTAACCTAAATCCAAATCCAGAAACAACCACAAGAAATGTACGTAAAATGTTCATAATACACCCTGGTGGCAAATTGACCTCAAAGAACATGATTAGTACAAACAGGCCATTCAAAACATATCATCATGGTAATTACAGTGGTTGATGGTTGTAAATACCATGAAAAAATTATTAATAAACCCCACATTTCCAGAAGGTAGTCACCACTTTCAGTTTCAATAAAAATCATCATGGTTTTTATTTTATGCCTTCATGTCTTGGGTAAAATAGGACATAATATTGTGTGATAGTAGACGTTTTCTCTCTGTAAACAAGTGGTGTAAAATCTAAAAAAAAACACCCCATCCCTGCTTACAGAAACATTAAACAAGGATTAATGAGCCATTATACGTTCTACAGAGCTGTAGGTCAAACCTGTGAGAAATGAACAGTATATAAAGGTTAAAAAGCTGATTTAACTCACAGGTTTCCATCCAAATGTAGTTGTAAATTTTAAACACATTTTCAGAAAATCAGTCATCATTAAAAATGTAGAAATTATGGAAATTCATGATGTCTTCTGGGTCTCGAGCTGAAAAAGTTTGGGAACCACTGTGATATAATGTTGTTTTGAATTCTTTCACAGTTTGTCAAAACGTTCCTCTAACATTTGTTTCTGCAGCTCTTCATACAGGGTGGCATTTCATTGCTGTTTTCCATTAAATATGACATTTATGTTTGTTTCTTGTAATAATTCAGTGAATGTTGCTGTCTCATCACTGGACCACACACGCAGACACACATTTAATGTCTATTCGCTGGATCTGTTTCCATTGCATGTAGTTAAATTTAACATTTACTTTTCTGCACAGGTGTAGGCTTTGTTTGAACACTGGGGGGGACAGGACACATCCAGTAGGGGGTTAAACACATCAGTTTATAGTGGAAATGTCTTCATTTATGTCAAGGAAAACACAAATTCAGACACCAAATATGTCAATTAAAACTGCACACATTTCCAGGCAGGAAAAAATATCTTATTACCACAAATCTCACTTAAGATATGAACTATTAACTATGTTTTATGCTTGTTCGTGATGGTTTTAGGAAATGATAAATAAAACATACTTTTTTACGGTGAGTGGTAAATTAATGCAGGCATTTTTCTGTGAAGAACATGGTTGGTACAGTTGGGGTTTTGAGTAAGGTAGTGTTAGCTTGAGCTCTTCTCCCACTCCGCCCTCTTGTCCAAATGTGGGCACTTCTGTTTCCAAAAAACAGAGATGGCATTGGCCAAAATGCCAAACTTGAGGCTTCAAAACAGCAGTCCACAAACCAGTGGGTGACGTCACTTTTAATATCCAGTCTATGACCTGAACTGGGTTTTTCACGTCTCTCACTTTGTCTTTATCTGTATGGTTTTATTTTAAAGAAACAGAGGAGCAACAACAAAGCCAGGCATCACGATGAGGAGAGTTATTAAAGGCAATTAAAGGCTTTTAGGTGCGCCTTATAGTGCGGAAAATATGGTACTTTTATTAGACTACAGCAGTTCTAACCTACACATTAAAAAACACACTAATGACTAACTTCACTAAAAATGGTCACTTTTGCATTAATCTCACAAAATAATGTAAATTATTGCATCTTGCAGCAGGTCCGGAGGCTATATTAGTACACCACAATGTAATATTATCAAGTTTATTGAGGATCATCTGCCAACTTTTAAAATATTGATGAAATATATTAATAGTGAAATGACATTATTCGAAGAATGTTAACAAATCACAAACATGTCAAAGTTAAAGGAATAGTTTGAAATTTTGGGAAAGAACAGTTTGCTCTAGAGGTATGTGAAATGAAATGATTATATTATCAAAGATATATTGCTCATGAATATAATCAAAGCATAGCTTACAAGGATAACGTAAAAATGTAGTCCAATAAGAACACATTTCTCTGGAGATAAGATTGAAAATATGTAGTAACGCTCAGGTTGTAAACATGTCTATGGACAAACTGATTTTTAGAAGAGGATTTGGTAGAGGAGCCTGAATCAAACTTGGAAAAAAATGGTAGCTTTTAATTTTTTTGAATGGAAATGTGTGACTGAAGAGTAACTTCATTTGTTAAAGCTGCAGTAAATGATGGACCCCCAGCCCCTATATGCTTACAGATTTGATTGATAGTTTTGTGTAATTTACAAAGTCCTGGTGTCTTTAGTGTGGATGTTCTACCATTCTGTATGTTCTTCCATTTACTGTCATGATCTTATGGGTTAAAAGTTTAAAGAGGAAGAGGCCAAAACATTAGCAGATATATTGTATTCCTGTCTAATTCAAATCACCAGTTGTGTGTGATTGTGCAGCTTGGCTCTGCTCTACATAATCACCAACGACCCAGATGATGACACACTTCAATAGTTTCCAGCTGAGATGCTGAGTTAGATTTCGTGGAGGTCCAGATTATGACTTGAAGCCAGTGCCAGGCGCTCCCCTGGTCTTCTCCCCTGGATAGGAACCGCACAGAGCCGGGACCACACGGTCTTTATTTATCACTGGTCCACCACGCAGGCCTAATCCCTCATACAGAGCCTGGTGGAAAGCCTCATTCCACAGCTGACAAAAAAAACCCTCCCACGCTCTGTTAATGCTGCTTTCACTCCCTTTTCTCTTCACCCCACCCATCCCATCTCTTTCATACTGTCAGCAGCGTGGACAGAGTGAGGGCTGAACCCACCCTGACATGATTTACCTGACGTTGGAGTGTCAGGAGTTTTATACTTTAAAGCGTTCAGGTAAGTTTGTGAAGTTAAGTAGTGTCAAATGTGCACAGGTTATCACAAGGATGCGAGTTTATTGAAGAGGCAGTATATAAACTGTACAAATGACTTTCCTTTAATCTTCCATGTTATGCTTTTTGTATTAGATGGCATGCTAACAGTGGTAGAAGTATTCAGATCCTTTACTTAAGTGTAAGTACTAATACCACATATACTTAAGTACTAATACCACATTTTGAAAATAGTCCAAATAAGTAAAACATTCAAAACCTGTTTTCAGCTGATAATCTGTTTTATATCTAATCTGAGATTGTTTCTGAAGAGTTTCTTATTTTAAGAAGAACAAAGGAACACTTCTGTATGAAGCAAAGCTAATTTTAGTTTTTGACTCGGGTTGTCATAATTTGCCTTTAAGTTTAATTTTGATCTATAGGGTAAGTCTTTTCATTTATCCTGTATTGTAGATAGAGGCTGCCTTTGTGGGGTACGTCAGTCTAGCTGTCAGTTTGTTTTGCTATCCTGTTAAAAAGACACTCTGGAATGAACATTTTTTGTGCTTTTTCCAAATTTAAATTAACATTAAGTAGACACACGTAGGCCGCGACTAACAGCAGCCAGCGCTGCAAAAAAAAATCTGCTAAAAATCGACAAATTTGATGACGGAAGGGAATGAAAAACTGCAAGAAGAACTAAAGCTTTCAGACAAGTGTAGTGTAGTGGAGTAAAAAGTACAATGTTTACCTCTGAGATGTAGTACAAGTAGAAGCATCAAACTGGAGGAAAAGTAAATACTCAAGTAAAATACAAGTCCCTCAAATTTGTACTTTGCACTTTGTTGCTGCATAGAAGCTCTCCAGTTTGAGTTAATGGTAAAATGAGAACCTATGCTATTTTAGGGAGATGCTTGTGTAGCACAAGGTGCAAAAATTAATTGACAATAATTGGCGAATAATCAGAATTATGAATTGAATATTTGTGCTTTGTTCCATGTTTCCATCTGTTTTGTTTAGTTTTTGTGTGGCAGTAGACTCTGGTTTTGTTTCACTGTCGTTTCTTTGATCGTATATCATGTTATGAAGTGAAACTGCGTTACAACGAGGACGGAAACATGAGCCTCGTGTTTGTCTTTGTGGCTTTCCACAGTCAGAACGCAACCAGTGTAGCAGGAATGTGACTTTCCTGACAGGACAGGAAGACGCGCTGCAGCAGTCCGATTAAATATCACTCCATCTAAACAAATGAGCATCTGAAAGAACAAGATGTGAACACAGCGGGATCCCTTAAAACTTAAATAATTTATTTACCACTAGAGCACCACAACAATACTGTGTTACAATACAGCATAGTGGGTCACAATAACATCATCATCATTATCAAAACAACAACAAATAAACATAAAAAATAACAGCTCTATCGTGACAATGTTGGTGCCTAGCTCTCTTTTGTTTTTTTTTTCTTGCTATTTCAGTAAGTCCACTGGCACTGAACGCCCAAAGTGGGCCGGGGTCAGGTTCATCTATATCAACACTCCTCATTTAATAAAGGGGGGGTGGGGAGTTCTGTCTAACTAAAGAAAAAAAATAGTCTTAAAGTAAAAATCAAAACAGCATCAGTGCAATTTGTATTAAAGAGACAAAAAGATAAGATGACTGACAGACAGCTTTACAAGTTTGTGGGTGAAATAAAAGCTTCATGTTTGGCAGAGAGACGACACACTGATGACGCTACAAAACAGAGATACAACATATGCCATATTTTGCCTCTAGGAACATTTACAGGCTATCATCTACTGCTCTTTAACACCTTCTGCAATCTTTCATCGCGCTAATAAATGCCAACAGTGCTTCCTCAAACAAAGACCTCATCGTCACGTACCAAAAGACAACATCTCCGTTCTCTGATCCTTTCGTAGCTGGTGTGAGACACAATCTGTGGCTGTGCTGAGTCTATGAGGCGACTCTGGTGTCATGATTTATTTTACATAAAGTCATCACTTCTTTGAGTTTTTGTTTTTCCTTTCAAGCTTCTAATTGTTAACCATGAATCCTTCCTGGAGTTTAAAGGCTCTGTAACCCAGTATCCCAGTTCTGAGGCCGATCGTGGTCTTGATCAGATTCAGAATGCAGCGTTTGCATGGAACGTAGACGAATCTGTGTTGAAAAAAAGCGGTGCTTATCATCAGCATCAGCGTCAAAATGTGATGTCGAAATGTGACGCCCTGGCCAAGTTAGTATGTGACGAGTTGGGAGCGAGAACGTCTTGTTTGTGAAGGTTCTGTTTGGCTTATTGTAGACTTAGAACTATTAAATGCCATCATTGCAGATTTGGTTTATCAACCTTATTGACAGCCATAGACGACGAGAGCAACAGGAAACACTAAACATGACGCAACCTGCTCCACTGTACATGTTAGTAAACTGTCATCTCATAGCTTGTTTACTACAGACTTGAGTAGGTCAGAATTTCAATGCTTTTTCCACCTAAACTGACAAGTGTATTAAATTCTTTCAAGACAAAACTCGCCCCCAGAAGTTGGATGTGCTTGTTGTTTGTGTTTCTGTTTCGTCTCTGGGTTGAAGCTGCATCTGCGCAGGTTGTCAGAAACTGGGATAAGATGTAAACATGACACTTTATCCTAGTTTCTTTCAGAGCACCAGGCAGCATAAGTAGGTTTCTCAAAACTGGGATAATGGCTTATCCAGGTTTCTGTTTCCAGCCACAAACGGGGATACTTCAACAACGGGATACTCAAGTCCTTTTAACTCCACCCTGTGAATCAACGCATAAGCTAAGCACAGCCAGTGAACAGTAAAAGGGACATTTAATTCAACATCTGTTTAAAGGATGATTAATGGAAGCAAGAATCTAAACCTTTGAAGGATAATTCTGGTCTAAAAGAAATATCATGTTTTGTCACAATCTGAAAACATGGTGACATTATAGAAATTAAGTCCAACTGGACAATAAATATAAGCAGTCACATTATCAGCGATATTGCATATTTTGTGTCATTTCTCCTGCTAGCTAGATAGATATGTGTCACATCAGAAGGTACGGACTATCAATGGATTGATTTTCTATTTGTAGAACAGAGCCCAGAAGTTCACTTTTGTACCTTTGCTCTCAGTTATTACAGACAGAAATGACAGCAAAAGATAAAATAAACCAGAATTATCCTTTAAGGACTTCCTTTGTGGCATGTCATTTAAAAAACAACAACAACAAAATAAAAAACTCTGTTTTTTATTGCATTTATAGCAATGAATTGAACTTTTCCCACATCGGTGAACTACAAAAAACGGGGTAGATATTATATTTCATCAGGTTGTAGTGGTTCAAAATTTGCTGGGTGCGAAACCAGAACCGTGAACATTTTAAATAGCAAAACACTGAATACATTTAGAAGATTACAAAGGATACGAAACGAGGACGAACATAAAATGAGGACGTGGTGTGAAGTGACTGCGATAACTGTGCACAGGGGCGGGGCGG
>JAPQRN010000009.1:15717664-15728023 GCA_037367275.1 Coranthus polyacanthus
GGCGGCGGGTGAAGAGGGAGGTGTCGGGGTGGGGCTGTGTTATTTTCAGGACTTATTTCACATATAGACACTTAATACTTATACTTCCAGTGTTTGCCTTACTCTTGTGTCTCGGTGTAACAAATGTGTGAGGTGATACACGTTGACAGGGCCTTCAAAACGCAAAAAAAGGACATACCTGTACAAAAGCCATTTCCATATCACTTTACGTGTATGTGTGTGTGAAGCATATATGCATCCTGTGCAGTGTGGTCACGGAAACCCACGTTTTGACTTCAACACTGCTGCTAAACATTTAAAACTTGGAGACTTGGGACCAATAAACCACTGTAATGCCACTGTAGGGATGAAGCTTGGTTCTGTGTTAGTTTAAGCAACAGCTGAATAAAAACATGATTAATTATTTCAGCATTAATTTATGAATCTGATACTAGAAAAACAACACATAATGGTCTATTTTCGTACTTCAACTAGACGTTTCATTAGCTTGGTTCAGTTTTGCAATCAATCCTTTCATCTTGTTCAGAGGAAGTGTCTTCTTCCTTGAATAACTGTCAAGGAAGAAGACACAACCAAAAAAATTGGTAGGATCTTCCAGGTCCTGTATGTCACTTTTTTAATGTTGGCGTCAACTCAACTCACCTTGACTTTACTCGACTTGGCTTGGAAATGAAATAATTTCTATGAAAGTGGATCTGAAAGCCATGAAGCTGCCAATTGGATTTGGAAAACTACACTTTCGTGTGGTTTTTCGCTGCTATAGTATCATCCAGGAGAAAAAAAGTTTCCATGGGAATAAAACACTGAATGACATCCCTCATATGATCCAAACATGACACAGCAAACCAAATGTGAACTGCAACCTGAACTTATTCGAGTTTTATGTCAAATACAACATTAAAACACTGTACTTAGCACCAGTATCAAAGTCAGAAACGTGGATTCAGGACGGCACTGGTCCTGTTGGTTCTTGTATGAGTTGTATGTTTGTTGCTGCATTAGTTAAATTAGCACTGAAACTGACTTGTTCTGTACCTCTATTTTCTAACAGATCACACCTGACTGTGCCTGTGTGGAAACATCGCCGTGAGTAAAATAGTGCATGAAAGAAATAGCACAGTTGCAGTTCATCTGATGCCCGAGTCCACTGTATGTTTGTGTGTATTTGTGTGTGTGTGTGTCTGTGTGTGCGGGGAGGACAGATGTTTGTGCTGGCTTGTAAGGGCTTCTAGCTGCACTTGCAGGACTTGACCTTCATATTCGAGAGCTGCTCTATTTTGGGGGTCTTGCCAATGTAGTAGAGGATGGTGAGGGGCTCCAGGTCCTGGGAGACGCAGCAGGGTGATGCTGATGCCTCAGGGTTGATGGTGTTATAAAGGCCTAATACCTGGAAACATAAGAGTTAGAATATTCTTCAGCTTATTGCTCTTAATAACTCCGATCGAATATTACTGTGCCATATCCCTTTTACGGTACCTTTGAATGCTGCGTGTCGGCACTCCACAGATATGGACAGGCCCCGGCACAGAAGTTGGCTTCGTAGCCCTTCGGTTCATGGATCCATCGCCAGCCGAGGTCCTTCTTAAAGTCGATGTACAGCGACCGTAAGCAGCAGTTGTCCTGAACATTTCTACAGATCGTATGAAAGATGAAGAGGAGGAGAAGTGAACAAACAAAAGACCAGTCCATCACTGACCTCTGCTTCATCAGCTCTGGCTTCATCAACTTCATCACGTCAGATTGACATCTAGAGAAGAACTTACACAGACCTGACATGAACATTGATGGGTATTATGCTAAGTTATGTAACATCACAAGCCAGTTACTTAATTAAAAATACTGAAATGGTAAATACAAAACTTCCTTCAAATTTGGAGATTGAAAAATTAACCAGAAAGTTCCCCTAAAAACACTATAAACCATTATCCTTTTGTCATTTATTGCTGAGGATTCTTCCGTCCTTTCTTTATCTGAATGAAGGCTTTAATCAGAGCGGATCTTGTGCTGTACACATGACACACATTTGTTGCATGTTTATGTAATCAAAGTAGTATATTACTTTGACTAGTAAAGCTGTTCCAGCATTGTGTGGTAAGATTTTGATCAGCTTCCAGAATTAAACCTGCACAACACATTTCATGATCCTTGGTGTCATTAATATGGATTTCTATGAGTTTTAAGCCTATAGACACAGACTGTCCTAGTGTCAACATCAATCGATTCAATGCAAAGAGCAAGATAATGCGTCACCGGAGGAAATCTCATTATTACTCTCATCTGGATCATCTGGATGTCGAGATAAACATACGGTCAAAGTATCTATGCTCATATTCAGAAACATAGGAACATTTACTTATTACCGTTTGTCACTAATTACAAAGTAGTCTGCTGGTTTTGGTTTGTTTGTACCTGGAGCAGTAGGCAGCGTCCAGGGCTCTCTTAGATCGATGGTTCTTGTGCTGAGACTGGGACTGGGACTCCAGCCGGTATGAAGGCAGCAACATGAGGAGAAGGTGCGGAGCCCGAGCACTGTGCCGCCGTTTCTTAAACACCTTCAGATCACCACCGTGAATGAAGCTGTCGTCGATACCTGCATGCACACATGATGAAGTGAAGATTAGAGGCATAGTTCAAAGCATCTAATTTAACTTGTCACTTATCAAAATAAAGACTGTGTTAAACAAACTGTAAACCTATAAAACACCCTTTAAACAGGACTCCACCAAAGAGTTTCTGTTACAGACACTCATGTCCACTTCACACAGCAATTGACCAAATAAAGTGTGTCTCTCAAGCTCCCTTGTTTCCATTTTCACACATCTATTTCTACTTTAAATGTGAACCACTGTCTCTCCTCTTTATATGATACAACATGATGTTCAGTCTGACTATTATATACATTTACTATATATAAGTATATATATATAAGTAAAATATATATATAAGTATAATATTAATTCTACTCTAAGTAGAATTTTCCTTTAATTTGTCCCCAGCCTGTAAACGTGAAACAAATGGAAATGTTTTGATGATTATGAATTAAACTTTGACAGGCTTTGACGTTTGATTGATGAAAAATTCAGATCTCCAAAGGGAACGCAATATATTATGAGAAACATGATTGTCTGACCCAAATGTCAAACAATTCATCAAATAACTGTGGAGATATTTTATGTTTTACTCTCTTTGGAAATGCTTAACATCCTCAAACTAAATATTAAGATTCATGCTCTGGGGAAAACCTGACTCAAGGGCTTCTCTGATGTGAAGATTTACTACTGACTTATAGTAAGAAGGAAATTAGAAAATGTAGATCCAGCAATGACAGACCACCTGTATGCATATTTGGTCTGTTGACATGTATGATTTTGACTGTAATAACCTGCAAACCGTGCCTCCAGCTCCTCACTCTTGTTGGGAATAATGTAGTTGTTTGACGGTACAAATGTGCAGCAGGGGCAGTGCAGACTGATCTTAAATCCGCTGTTTCTGTCTGCAGAGACAAGAGACACAAGTCACAACAAGGTAATGAAAACATGACATTTTAAGAAGAAGCTAATGTGCATTACGTGATAAAAATGGCCCTACCTCTGTGGTTCAGCCATTCACTCACTGCCTCTGTCACGTCGAAGGAAAGCCACTCCCCTTCCGTTTGTGTTCGGACCACTTTGCTGTCGATATATCGTTGCGTTGGAGACGTCAGGTCTTTGTGTCCTAAAATCTGTGGTCAAAAACAAACACAGGAGGTTAAATGAGCTGAGGTTATCTTCACACTGCTTTACAGCAGCACTTTTACTTTTATGACTATTGTTATAAAATGTCAAAGTTAAATGAGATTGTTGCTTGTTTACAGAAAGTTTGCACAAGAAAAAGCTTCCTGCTACTGTGAAAAAAGTAAAGAAAATTAATGCTGAACAGGAAGGTGAGGACACTGTGTTTACTTGCACACTGATGCTTAGTTAGTTAACGTCAAACAACCTCCGTCCGGAAGCAAAGCTCCCCTGTCATTCAGAATATGACAATATTTTCAATCTGATACAGGTCCCGTAAACAGCATATTCCGAATTAGGCCTTTTTCTGAACTGAGCATTTTCCAATTAAGATGTGTGGGATATGCTGATATGATTCTTTGGACATGTATGCAGCACATTCAGAATATGCATCACAGGTGGGATTTTTACTAGAGACAAAAACGACGTGAAGGACGTAAAAGACAAAAAGTGACAAAAGGGATGTAAAAGATGCAACAAGATGAAAATAATGTAAGTCTGAAAGTCTAATAAAGAGACAAAAGTCAATCAGTCGTGTGTTTTGACAGTGGAAGAATCAAAACAATGTTGCAGACAAAATGCACACATCTTGGCAGTTCATGATGTGTTTTTGTATATTTTGGGACAGCAGAAGACATAAAATTGGGATTTTTGGGCTACGTAAAGGTTTTGGAGCCACTGTTTTAAACAACGTGGATTTGTAAGTGGTGTCAAAAAAGTTGTTTGAGTCAATAAAATACTACATATTTTCTGAGATTACACAATTACGCCTGTTTGTTCACTTGGTTATGACTCTCATACTCTAATCTCTGGTATGATACTTCAACGTTTTCCATCTGGCAAAGCTGGTTCTACCTAAATGGAAAACATATGAGGGTATGCAGGACCTTACATTTGTGCCCAGCTATACGGTCCTGATGATGTGTCCATTCCATCAGACAGTCAGGATCTCATTTGATAACGATAACGTTACATTAAGCATTTTACATCGGACACAGGTTTGTGGTAATATTTCCATCATATTTAACAAATTAGCAAATCTGTGCACAGTAGTCCAAACATAATACAGCATACATCAGCAGAGAAACAAGCAGAAACAGCAGTGGCAGCCTTGGAGAAGTGCTGGTGGAAGCAGACTGCTCTTTTCTCTCTGATTGATTGGCCAGGTCTGGGAGGAGCAGCAAGAACGGAACCAGATGCCGGACAGACCTCTGCTATTCTGCTGTCCTTCATAACCATGTGTTTATGTTGGCTCATCGCTGTCTAATGTGTAAAACACTATTCCTGCTGCTTTTACTGAGCTCTCCTGTTAGGGTGCTGTGGGAACCCTGACATAGGAGACACAAACGGTATATAAAGAAAAGAACTGAACTGAGAAGCTCGAGATTAAAAGTTCAACCACGGCGGCGCATTGGGAGCTAGACAGGAAAGAGTTTGAAACTCACTGCATGACCGTACTGACAATGTGTGTCGTTCGACCACTTTTTAACCTTGTGGACTTTTAAAGACCTTCAGACTGTTGAGCAATAACAGGAAATCCCTGAATAATGAGTGAAGAAACATATAAATGCAGATGTGACGCCTCTATACAGGTCATAAGTGCTGACTGAACGATTTAGCGAGTACGAAGATGATGTGAATCATATGCATGTTTTTATGTTGAAAGGTGAGGAGAAGGACAAAAAGCTGAGGAAGCTGCTGCATGAACACCAGCGCCAACTGTAATTAACTGTAAATTATACAGTTAAAACAGAAAATAACACATTTACCACCAGTCTGTGGTTCTGCTCCACCTTTAAAAATAAAAGCCTCTTTTTCTGTCCTTATTTATCCAATGAAAGTGTATTTAACAGGCAGTAATGATGTATTTTCCACCGAATCCAAGAGGGTTTTTAAGAAGCCGGAGAATTTGAAACTCAACCCATAAAGGAAACACTTCATCCTTCAGTTTATCACAAACATTCAACATCAACACATTTGGAGATACGGGGTTTTCAATGGACAGGAAGGGGATGGAAAACTGTAAAAGGAACTAAAGCTGTCAAACAAATATAGTGGAGCAAAAAGTACAATATTTGCCTTTTGAGTGGAGTAGATGTATAAAGTTGAATAAAATGGAAACACGCATGTAAAATACAAGTACCACAAATTTGTATTTACCTTCTACAATAAACCTCTAAAAACATGAAAGGAATGTCTGCCATTTGCACATACCCCTGCATTTTCATTTACTTTGTTGATTTATTTATTATCTATTTTGTTTCTTGCTGTGTTCCCCTACACGTCTGCATGTCTGTTTGCCTTTGCCTTTATCAAATATGCCCTTAATCTGATGAAGCTACAGGTTAGACTATATGAATGAATTAAAGAATCGATATATGAAGAACAGAGATCTGTCCTAATGCTGCAGGTGAAGGGTCATTTGGCAAAACTTGATTCAGTCGGGAGATTTCTATCGTTTTTTTTCATGTCATATGGGATCATGTCATAACATCTATTATTTATTATATCCTTTATTTAACCAGGTGGAAGCCTTGGCCAAGAGAGCAGCGTGGACAGTAACAAACAAATACAACTTCACTACAAACGAGGGATTCAAAGATCCAGTTAAAATGTGATAAAACATCAAGGTCAAAAACAGAGCAGTCACACTGACCAAGAGTACTATTCTCTGACTCTTTAAAATGGACTTGAATCACTCCATCAGCGGTGACAGTTTCAGGTCCATCTGTACATTACCGCAGCCTATTTAAACGCTTTTTGTCTAATTGGGTTTTGACTCTGGGACCAACATTTGTAGAATATTGTTTCCCACACACGGAGCATTGTCAACCACCAATATGCATGACTAAAGTTACATTCTCACTTGTTAAATGACAAAATTACAAGAAAGGTATTTTTAAAATCAAAATATGTATACATTTTTGTCATTTCTGTCCCTGTTTAAACCGATTTCAGCCGCTAGTGACGGTTGACCTCATGGAGAAATGTGTGAATAATGACGTGTTTGGAGTCCACATAGGTGTTGAGAGATGAGACCACAAGGTGCAGTTCAGGTTTAGGTCTTAGGAGTCATTTCTGTGTATGATCTATAGAAACATTTATCACGGCAAAATCAAACCTCAAGTCTCATGGGCTGAAATGTTGTCAAATATTTCCAGATGAGGTGTTAAGATGTGCTATGTATAGATGTGAGTCAGTGTGTGTGTGTGTGTGTGATGGATGGATGTGCATGAGGTGGATGTTATCGGCTCTCGCTCTTTGTACCGGTCCGTCCCTTCCTCCCTCACACATTTACAAGTGGTGTGTTTGCGTGAGAAAATCTCCGTGTTTGGAGCTGTGTTTAGGTCAGCTGTCAGCTCCTGCGTGGATGTAAACATAGCATGGGAACTGGCTGGTGCAGACGGGCCTGAAGGACGGTTAAATCACCAGCCTGGATTCTTCACTGCGCTGCACACTCGCAAACGCTGCTGTAATCAATAGACACATGTTAACGTGTACAGTACAGCTGCTATCTCTTCTTCTTCTTTTCTATTTTTGGTGATCTTCTGCCACATCTGTTACACATCTCTGTTTACGCTCTGACCTTTCTGAGGTTTGACTGTGAACTGGACGGTGCTTTTACTTGATTTACTGTAGGTGAGGTTGATTTATTTAGTGTTTATTTGTACAGGGACACAGTACACAGACCAAAGCATTTACAGTCCAAGCTAATTTGCAATGGCCGTCCTTAGCTGGGCTTTTAAAATACATAAAACTCAACAACATGACTGTACAATATACAAACTCAATGTGACAGTACAAGCAGGACAACGCACAGATGAACTAAAATAAAATTAAGTGAGTTATTCATGACTGGTCCTGTTTTGAAAACTGGATTTAGTTTAAAATGACTGAGTCAGGATCCAGTTTGAGATGTGAAGCTTAACATATTTAATTTCTTAACAACGTGACAATGATGCGATCTTATCGGCTTCTGGTCCAAAATTTTAATTACAAGATTGTATATAATCATTCATCGTCATCTTTTACACTTTGAAGTACATGTTTGGAATATGACAGTGGAAACTGCTTACAGTGATTACACTTCAAATGTGGATCTAAATTTCTGGGACAGAATCATTCCTACGCAAATGCTGTTTAATCACGTGTTCATTTTGGATCTTTTCATGCCTGAAGCACTTTGAAATCATCGTCATCATCATTATCAAAACAGTTTTGCTATTGCAGGATGATGCTGGGGAGGAGGAGGACAGATATAAAGTACAGTAATTGCGGTCAGACAGACTGAAGTTGTGACTAGCTCTGACTCCATGTTTGCCTGAACCATTGATCACTAATAACAGCTTCAGTTATAATAACCATCTGTTTATAGTCAGCGATTTGACCCAGACAGATGTGATCACTATAAACTGTTTCAAGTCTATTTCCAGATTTTGTCTTGGACTATTGAATTTTTAAGGATAGAAATAGAGTTGACTGGGCAAGTACTTTGTCCCAAATGTTAATTTCTCAGTTTTCAGTTATTGTTCTCGATGTTCCTCCTCATAAAACATCCTCAAACATTTGACGATGCTCACACACGACAACAACAACAACCACATATGTGTTCATGCTATCATGGTAAGGATGATTAACTATAATACCCAGGAAACTATGCCATGGAGGAGAAGCAAAATCAAATTGTTTCCAAATGTGTATTTTCCTCACAACTGAATTTAAAGCTCCGTCATTAAACAATTCTTCTTTCTGAAACATATACTTTGGAGTTGTAGTTAACATCTTGTACCTTTGGCATACAAAGGTTTTATGAGTGTCTAACCCTTCACACGCATTCAAATTTAAATGCACCTAATGTCACTTTTAGGGCAATGTTTCTAACTTTTAAATAATAGTAAATAGCACTAACAACTGAACGTGTTGTACTATGTTACGATGCTGGTGTAACTCTATACAAACATAACAATGCGCCTTTGTGCTTTTTCACAAAGGCGCATTTCCTCAAATTTCAAACTCCTCTTTAAACCTATAGTTTCAGTGAAAAGTGTAAATGTAGACAACAATGTATGAATGTCAGAGGAAAGAGTGTGCGTACCTGATAGAGCTCTATGCGCTGTTCAGACACTCGGGCTCCGGGGTTTTGGAGGCGGAAGATCCTGAGCTCAGCCTTCACCAGGTTGGAGGCGTTCTTCTCCATGGAGGACACGTCGAACGTCAGCCGCCTGAAGTAAGGGTTGAAGTGGGTAGGAGAGATGACATCTGAAAAGAAAAAGAAAAGAAACAGAGAGAGAGGCGAGTTTATTTCTGGGTTTCTGTGTGAAAAAGAGAGGAAGAAAGACAAGCTGGTCGATGGAGTGATGATATCGTGTATCTTTGCTGATATGAGCTTTTAAGAGACTGCTGCTGAGGTGAAAAGTTCACTTTGATTGATGGCTGTGTAATTAGGAAATAAAGATGACTTCTTAGAATAAAAATACCTCAATGATTTGCTTTCAGTTCTTAACAACACTGACATCAGTTTCATGTCAGTGTTTCATGCATAGAGCTCAGTCAGGATGAAGTTAGTCTAGCTTAGCATAAAGACTGGAAACAGCAAGAAAGAATCAGTCTGGATGTGTCCAAAAATAAAACCTTATAACTTCTGAGAAGCTTGTAAATCAACATGTTATATTGTGTTGTTTTAATCTGCACAAGAAATGCAACAGTGATATCGTTGCTTAGGGAAAGTTACAGTTGCTGGAACTATTTACTGGTAAACAACACACAGTGGGAGTTTGTAGCTTCCACTGTGTGTCTTATTGCAAGGTTTTCCTTCAGGTTTCAGAGGGTTTAGGTGCTGTCTGGGTTCCAGGGTTGGTAGTGGTTGGTGTGGGTTTAAAATGATTCAAAGGAAGTTTTTTTTTCCACATTGTTTTTCACCATTATGCTTACCACATTGAAAGTAAAAATTGAATTTCAAAATAGTTTGGATGTTTTTTATTCATTTTGAAAAGCTAGAGGCAATAAAGAATAAACAACATCCAACATCAGATCTGGGAAAAATTCATTTTAGTTCATCTTGATGTTCTGCACATTGACTTTTCCATTATTTTGGCTTAGGTGGCGCCCAGAAATGACTTGGGTGCTGTGCCTAAGCCTTATAATGGTAGGGAAAACCCAGTGTTGTCAAAGTGAGTTTGTCAGGTTTATGCAAAAACTGAAAGCTGTGCTCAGTTCATTGCTGAAAACCTCTGTTACAAACTGAACTGGTGGTGTGGAGTGGAAGAGTGGTCTGGTCAGTTAGTATTTCATTCAAGGGCTTTATGATGTGATTTGATGATATATAAATCACACTCTTTGTGGCAATGTTTTTTTGTCATTTGGATGACGCTGTGCATTTGTCCACATGGATGCAGGTAGAAATCTGCATGAAAGCCACACAAACAAACATGGAGAAGACGTGACACAGAACTGATTCATTCTGAACTGCAGAAAGACTCAGACCAGCAAAGATAAAACAAAGAGCTTGGACCTGGTTTGGGTTTGAAAAATGAACTTGAAATGATGCCACAGATCAATCCAACAACAGGCTCAAACTGCATGTCTCTCA
>JAPQRN010000009.1:15728123-15740051 GCA_037367275.1 Coranthus polyacanthus
TGGTTTGGGTTTGAAAAATGAACTTGAAATGATGCCACAGATCAATCCAACAACAGGCTCAAACTGCATGTCTCTCATGTGTTTTCTGTCAGTGTCTTGTCAGAGTTTTGACCCTTCTGGTCATTTTTGTCATGTGATGGGTCTGTACTTTACTACATATTAACTGCCTCTTAACAGCTTTATCAGTCTTTATCAATTGTTTGCATTGTTTTACTTTTCATGCTGCTTGTCTGGATTACTTGAGAATTTGCTCCGATGTTTTCGGAGATTTCACGCTAGCTTGACAACATCATGACACATATAGATACTGGTGCATGCTGATCTGCGACCTGCATGACTTTACGTCACGTTTAGTATCACTTTAGCTGCTTGGAACCGAACAAAGGTGATACGAGAAACAGTAGCTGATAATACCTGGTGGTGCTTTCATGAAATGGAAACGCAAAAAAACGCTGTGCTGAGATGAGGTGAGTTGAGCTGATGCCGTCAGTGGAATAAAATCTATGGATGAAAACTTCAAAAGTCAAGTGCTCTAAAAAAATCTCTAGGCTTAGATGTTTCAAGAAGCTTTTGTACACCGTGCACAATATGGCAAACAAAAAACAAAAAACGTAGAGATGATATTTTATGCATTAATAATTTTGATTTTATTACATAAATAAATGAAAATGTGCATGATGGCTCTAAAGAAAAGGAGAAACATAACCATTATCATCATAAATGAGGAAATACTGTTTGTTTCTCAAGTACAAAATATCAAAATCTAAGAAGAAATGGGCAATATGGTGATGTATGGCTATTGTTATATATTATTGTTATTTTGGTCATATCACACAGCCTTATTTCATTCTATTAAAGACATTAAAAAGGAGACAACAAAAAAATAAAACAATGGTCAACACGTGTGTAGTAGCATCCACGATCTGACTTTTGTTCCCAGTGGGCAAAGCTCCATAAACACTTGATCCTGCGTTTTCCATTTTGCCTTTCAAATGTCCTGCTTGAGGTTTGTTACACATACTCTGTCTCAAAGTCTCCAGCCAGATAACCTTCATGGCATTATGATATCATTAAGATTATTAGAGGCCAAATCGGCAGCTCCCTGACACTCACTCCATCAGTACGACAACATCCACACACAGTAGCAGCAGCAGCAGCACAATCCCCTCGTGTACTACTGAGAACCATGTGTGTGGAAGTGTTTGACAGACGCTTACACAGGACCAGGGTGACACACACACACACACAGCACTGACAGCCATATGTGTTGCCATGTCTGACAGATGCTGAGGAACACACACACACAACATCATACTGGAAACCATGTGTGCGGTTGAGGAGTGTTTGACAGCGTCCCACAGCACAGTGAATTAGGAGGCCCGGAGGTCTTAAATTGATGTCTGTAACGTAAGGCAGAAGCCTGGGATTAGCAACACACTGTGGTTTGTTTAGAGAGAGTATACAGCCACAGTAACCAGTGAGACAGATGGACTGGGACCAGCATTCAGAGGCAGACACACAGAGAAGACGTCTAGGATTTTCAAAGTGTTTCTATATTATAATTGAATGTGAGCTTTTTTAATAATGGATTTGTAGCTGCTGCTGTTGATGACAGTGACGGACATTTCTCTATCATTCTCTGAAAGTAAAGTGATGCAAACTAAACTCACAGAAGGGATTTTCCACATTTCCAGGCAACGACTTCTTACTTTTACTGCCTACGTTTTAACAGAAATATATTATTTTAATACAGGCTAGTTACTTTGTTTTTAATGTATTCAAGGGGGAGTTATCGATTGCTTTGTATCGTAGCGCATCCTCTCAACAACAAGACCGATTTCAACCCACATGGATGAGACAATAACACACAGAAAAGACGACCTCTTGGTGAATGGGGCTGTGAATATCACGCATGACAGACGTAGCGACTGGTTATGCTTTGCTTTGTTAATGTTTATTGAAAGATACCAGGGCTTTAAAGCTGCAGTGCTTGATAGTTTTTTGGCGTCATTGGGATAAATTACATAATTACCTTTTGGGACATTGTAATTCAAGTGAGACAAACCGAATTCTACTGACTTCTGGAAATCTACTCCATGAGGCAGACTTTGTCTAATCACAGGTATTTTCAGACAGGCAGGGGTTAAATACATGATCGACAACTCTGGAGTTGAAATACGTTGTCGTGTCCATGAGGTAATAAAGGAGTTTTATTTTTATAATTAGGGTGTCTCAGATTTTTTCCGACTGCCTTATTCTACATTGTACATTTTTGGGATACCTACTATTAGTCATTTAGAAAGACTTTCAGCCTGTTTTAGTTCCATTTATCTTTATATTCAGTCTTTTGATTTGGACAGAGAGGAGAGAGCTGCAGAAGGACGATGTATATTTTCAAATTCTGGCGTTTATTTTCCCCCTGATTTCATTCCTGCAGCTTTAATACAGAAAACAGCAAATATATGGTAAAAAATGACTTGATGACATTGTATTCATTAATATTTAAACCAAAACCACTATAATTTTCAAGTAAACCCAAATCCTATAAGTAAAGTGCTTTGGAGTCTGGATATGAAGTAACAGATCCTTCTATGATAAATTATGTTTCCATGCAACAAAATCAAGGCAGTGATTATGTTTGTAGCAAATTGTAATATGTGCAGCAATATGTTGATAATAAAACATAATTGGAGTTGGAATGAAGTTTGTGTGAGTGTAACACTAACTTCAGCTCCATTTTTCTCTCCTGACAAGTCAACCATCTTCTGAAACTGCCAAGTATGACTTTAACACAACATAAACCACATACAACTTTATTTCAGATATTTGCACCATAAACATCGCTATGCATTAGTTAATAGTTTTTCACTCATGTACAGACAAATATTAGCCCCTTTTGTAACTCTTACACAGAAGAATATTGCTGAACATGATTATTATGATTAATAAACTTACAACAAACCTTGTATCATTTTATATATAAACACTATTTTATTTCTAGGCAGATTGATGTAAATGAATTGCTGATGTACTTCCATCTGTTAACAGTACCAGACAATGGGGCATGTTTTAAAGCCTGGGAAATCAGTGAAACGTTCTCGTCCTTGTCACGGAACTGTACTGAACTCATACTGATTCGTCAAGAGTAACTGGAAACCATATGCAGCTCTTCTGACGTATACATGCAGCAACAAAGACCACGTATTCGATTCACTTGTGTTGACTGGTTGTGAATGAGCCAAATCAGGGGCCTAATTACATGTATGTGAGAGACCTGACAGTGGGAATCCTGAAGACTGAAACCTGCAGAAGGATTTACTGTGTCTGATTCAGACTCGGCCTATTTGTCCAGTCAGCGCTCAGGATTCTCACAGCCTCCTATGAAATACCTCTGCTCCTCTGTTCTGCTTCAACACACTGTCTACACCGGCTCTGTCTCTCGATATGTCTCTTATACATCTCTTATCTCTGTGAAGTTTCTTTTTACCAGTAGCAGCTTGGATTAGACCAACATGTTGAGTCAATATTAGCGCTTTATTCGAAGTCACATACGGTTGGCTTCAATGCTGCATCTCAGTTATGATGACCATTAAATGATTTTAATATTTATCGTCACGTTAGTTGTGAGGGTTTTGAGTAAACAGATTTTTGTCTGCAAAAACAGGCCTGTTTTCAGCTTCGTGACGATGCATTTTCCAGCGACTCCAAGACAGTTTAAAGAAGGGGAAGAATTTGAAAGTCAACCCATAAAGGAAATACTTCATCCTTCAGTTTATCACAAACATTCAACATCAGCATGTCTGAAGATATGTCGTTTTGCTGGACAGGAAGGGGATGAAAAACTGTAAAAGGAATTAAAGCTTTCAGACAAATGTAGTTGAGTAAAAAGTACAATATTTGCCTGAGATGTAGTGGAGTAGAAGGATAAAGCTGCAGAAAATGTTTTTCTAGCAACTAGTTTGTAAAATTAACAATCCAAACAGTGTTGGGAAGGTTACTTTTGAAATGTAATAGGCTACAGTGGACTATAAAGCTGAAAAGTACTAAAAACATCAGTTTAAACCAGGTAGTAGGTAGACCAGGTAAACCTCACAACAAATTTGTCCCGGTGACATTGGTTTTTCCTGGAAATCTGACAAAAAAGGAGAAAAGCTGACATGTAGTTTAATTACAATATATAATTTTCTCAGGAACTTAGATTACAATTACATTTATTTTAGAATTTAACGCCAGTACATGTAACTACTTACTCCCCAGCTCTAACCCTTAACATTTGTAAGTGAAACAACCACACAGAGTTCAACACGATCCCAGCGAAACTAGCACAGGCTGTTCTGCGTAGCAGCACATGGAGATACAAAGCCCGTCTTGAATTCTTTTGATCAAACTCTACACAAGCACACATCAGCATGTTTAATCCCTCTGCTCCTTCCGGTGGTGATCAGTAGCCAACATTAACTCGAGGGCAGTGTGAGCAGCAGCGGCAGAAGAGCCAAGACTAACGATGCTCTTGCTCGTTTCCTTCCCATCCGTCAACAGAGAAAGTCACACTTCCAGCTCCCGGGCGACCAAGCTGAAGGCGGAGTGTTTACACAAACTGCTGCAGAGCCTCATGAATGAGTCCGCTGTGCTTTCGACTCAACACTGGCTGCATTGAGCAGAGGTTCAGAAGAGGGCTACAGCCACGCTGACACATGCTGTGGACGGCAGACGCACATTCACACACAAACTACATACGCATCTGCTACACATGACGGGCTTTCACAAATAAAGTTCAGTACTTTGGTTGGACTCATATCCTCTTCTTTGAGTGTTGATAGTGTGTGAAATTATGAATCTACAAATGGAAGAATGGAAAGCCTGACAACAATATAAATCCTTTGCTGAAACCTACAGCAACTGAAATGAAATGTTTTTGGTTTTCTACCATAATACGGTTGTGTTTGGTTATTCCCACCAAAAAAATGAGAGCACAGTAAAGTTTAAGAACAGTTTCATTCCAACTTTGTCACTTCCACACACCTGGCTAATTGCTGTTTAAAGTGGGCATGACTATCACCTACCAAGCTTGGCAAATAAAATCTACCACAAAAAATGTTCCCTTTCTGACTGAAGTTTTTCATGATCACCCAGCCAAAGGAAATAAATGGGGGACGTTTTACTGAAAGGTACATCCCTTATGTTCTCGTAGATGGAACAGTAAAACAAACAAAAAAAAAGAACCTCAACTTCACTTTCACGTTGCTCTCACAACAAAGTCTGCCCACGTCTGGAGTGTCATTAAACCTGCCGGTCTCCAGGGAAAAATGTGCACATCGTGGGTTGACAGACGTGGGTTCTTCAATGTAGTTGTTCTTTATGAGACAATGAGCCTCATGCAAGAAGATTTTCATATGTGTATCTTACTTGTATCTCACTTTTCTTATAATGATGGGCTCATACAAGTGCCAGGGCAAGTGTTTGTTCAAACCATATATCAGCAGACCTTATCACAGAGTAACCTGTCCTGGAAAATAAATGACAAGTAACTAAACTAAAATAAGGATTTGTACTCATTAGACAGAAGGCATGGGAACTTTAGGATTAATTACAGGATTGAGTAAAATAAAAGGACAATAGGTCTATTTCCACTGAGCTGTTATTTGCATTTTTTTATTGCACATTACAAAGTATGTCAATTTCGAAAATATGTTGCAAAAAACGATTTTACACTTGGGATGAATCTATCGATAAAAGGTAAATGTGATTAAGTGTAATGAAAACTGATTTAGTGAATAATTATCTGTGTCTGCATGTGTTTGGAGCGACAAGAAGCATGTGAAGTTCATTTAATACAAGAAACAAACATAAATGACATATTAGATATGAATATGATTATAATGATGAAGAACCAATTCTTGCAAATCTTTGGATAGCAGTAGTGGATGGAAAGATATAAACTTGCAATTTCTTTTGCAGATTTTCTGAAAATGCTGTTACAATATGACCTTGATTTGTTGACCTATTGTTGGATGTGGATTTCCCTGCTGCACTGTATTCGTCACATATCTACAAATAACGCTCAGCAAAACAGCCAAATCATCGGAGACAGGGCGGTAAGTGGGCCGCCAGTTGAAATACCCCCGGGAGTTCTAGTAAGATGAGATCCACAGGGAAACTGAGTGGCTTGGTTGAGGGTGTGGGTTGTGAGTAAATCACTGCATGAGTGGCTGCAGGCGGTGGTATACAGCGGAGTCAGCCCACATTACCACTGATTTATCCAAAGTTGACATGAAAATGATCCACCACAACTGGCGCCACTGTGGTCTGTGTGTGTTTGTGTGTGTGTGTGTGTGTGTGTATGTTTGTGCATCGCTCCATCACGTTGACAGCAGAAAAGCAAGTGACGTCACATGACACACATACAGCGACATGGTGACGTTACATGAGAGCTGTCACACACACCGAGCCTTTGATTCCTCTAATCACTCACTTCATTACTCATCACTGCCATTACCTCACATACAAAGCAAAAGCAAAGGCAGGAGGTGGACAAAAGCCTAGTCAAATAGAATACAAAGGGAAAAGACTGGTGAATATTAGCATTGAATTGCCGGGGGTTGGTAGCCTGGAATTTCTTGAGTTCTCTCCGAATCCTGATCTTGTTTCTTTGGAAAAATACCTGTGGGATGCAGGAATGTTTTAATGTTTTTAACAAGAACTTTAATCAGACCTGCAGACCTCCATCTGGAATCAGATGTTGCAGGGCTGTTCAACAGGTGAAGCAACAAGCAGGAGATGAGCCAAACAGTACAACAAAGCATCCCAGAAAAATGCTTCAAAGCCACAGTGACTATGTTTACATGCATAAAACATTCCAGTTTTTGCTCTTATTCCTAAAAACACAATACTTCTGCTAAGCCTTTTATGTGGCTAATTAAAATGAATATTCTACTAATATTTCCATTTATACGCAGCTGTGCATATGCCAATTAAGTCATGCCATAAACCATATTCACATGTCGGCCATTTTCCTCTGATATCATGTTCAGGATGGGAAGATCAAATTCTCTTATCTGAGGATATTGTAAAAAAAAATGTTAAATGTAAAAAATACAACAAATCACCTCAATTGCCTGAATACTACAAATCTGGAGGGATACCGGACCATGTTCCAAATTAAAACAACATATTCTTTAGCCCATTAGAAACAGCTTATGTTAGCATTCAACCACTTCTTAACTAACATTACTGTGGTGATACAGTAGGAAAGGTGTAAATGAATTCTGAAATATCGAACTATCTTGTTGTCTTTTTGCCTAACCAGCACAATAATTCATTTACGCCTTTCCTATTGTATCATGTAACAGTATCAGACAGTATGTTAGCTACAAGGGGTTGAAAGGTAACGTTAGCTTTTGTCTACTGGTTTCAAATATGTTTTACTGTTTTACTGTTATGTTTTACTTTGAAATATGTTTTAATATCCATCCAGATTTTCACTCTACGTTGTCTTTTCAGTGGCTGATCAAGAGGGAGAACGGAGAGGGAAACGGTAACAATTTGTGGCTTCCATGCATTTCCACATCTTGAAGACAGCACTATGGCATTGTCCTTTGGCTAGCAATATATTGAGCTCCCCACCCTGAGCACGACACTAGAGGAAAATTGCCGCCGTGTGAATATGGTCTATAGAGAGAGACAAAGTCCTGCCACTTCCACTGTGTCCCATGGGACCTTATGTACAGCAGTCAATTGAGAGGGACACATCATTTTTTGAATTTGTTTGAATTCTGCCATCAATTACACATGTTTCTGATAGATATTACAGTAGCATGTAGTTTAGTGTGAAACGGCTCGCTGAACTGCATCTCTCGTCTAATGTGATGTACATCAGCAAACCTTGTTCTATGAGAAGGAGGGAAAAAAATATTAAAAGAGGTAAAACCACAACAAGTCTAGTCATGTTGAGCAACGTGTGGACAGATGAAGTTAAGTTGACTTATTTAAATATTTTCACAGTCTTCATCATCTTCATCAGTTTTATGACAAACTATCATTTTCTTTTCGAAATTATAACCCCCTTTACACCCACCAGTTTACCGGCGACCCATTTTGAGGTTAGGGTTACATTTGAGCCATGTTTAAACTGCTGTAGTTTGGAATGTGTTTCAATCATATGTTAAAAGCAGAAACTAGAAGATGTTCCCTTTCAAATGAAGCCGAACAACATGGATATTGGACTTACATTTCTTTTGTATTCCAGAAAAGAGTGGACGCTATCAGGTTAAATTGACAAATATCATATGTGTAATTGATGACATAACGCAAACAAGATCAAAATATGAATTGCCTTCGACATTGACATATTTTTTCTTAAGTAAGGTCCCACAGGGCACAACCAGAAGGGGTGGGACATCACCTCTCTATTTCACTTCTTTTGCACCAAAAAATTATTTTGACAGTTTTTCTCTGGTGGTGGACTGGTTTGACTGTGCAAACACACCCGCCTTCTGTCATTCCATCAGCCACCTTCTTGAAAAGGTCAACATTGTCATATCTGCTGATATCCAAAAACCTGTTGATATGAAGTCTTCCACAGTGTTTAAAAGTAGATGTGTTTCTCCTTCAGACCATCTGGAAATGTAGGCTTTTCTTTTGGCCGTGCATCTCTACCCCATTCTTACAAAACGCTGGCTATAGTTGGTTTGTGTACAACTCACAGTGCTGACTGTAAACAGGCATGAGGCCAGTAAAAACCCCAACTGGGACACATATTCCGGATGTATACATGTCCAAAGAATGTTCCTAAACACTGAATAATATCAGCATATCCCACGCGTCTCAATCATAAAAGACGCCCCCTTTAAAGCTGTTAAAAACTGACACACATCCTAAATAAAGGAGACACATGCTGTATCTTTTTTACATTTAGATGTGTACTGACACTGAACAGAGTAGTATTATTTTTGTGGCACAAAAGCTAAATTCCATTATCCGTGAATGAGTCTTGGCCTTAAAGGGAGATCTTGTCACATATTAATGCAATAAACGACACAACGCAGTGTGTGCCAGAGGAGGCTGAAACGTGACCTGTTGCTGGCCGTCACTTAGTTTAACATCAGCCAACAAAGTGAGATAAGCAATCACACTGCAATTGAATAAAATGTGGGTTGATGTCATGACACTGAAACCTCAAACAGACTCAGACAGACTCAATTGTTAGTTTCTCAGACAGCAAATCTCATTCTGAATGTTTGTCTCCTACTCTGCTCTCTAGACTGTTGACTACTATGTGAAGTCATGTATCTACCAGCTATCATACTTTTCAAGTTTTTATTAGCTTGTATTTTTTTTTTGTCTTTCTGTTTGGTTTTTGATTTCAGTTTAGCTTTAGTTAGTCTCACGAGTGCACAAGTAGTTCTAGTTTAATGAGTTGACTATTTTTAGTTTAGTTTTTATGTGGTTTTTGTGTTTTAGTTTTTCAAGTTTTTATGAGTAAAGCTTTGATTTATAGAAGCTGAAAAGAGCAAGATGATAGAATATGTGACATAAATATGTACGTGTACAAAAACATTGTTTATTAAAGATCCTATATTGTGCATACACATTTTATTCTTGTACATTATGATCTTAATTTGTCATATGATTGTGTCATTAAATAAATAATGTGCTTTGCCTCATGGGTTGTTTGTAGCATTAATGTTGTTAGGCTATTAGCAGGTTTATTTAAGTCTTTGTAAGTTAGTGCATATGTTGTTTTGCTGCTGCTCAAGACATAATGATGAAATGACAGTAACGCCATGAGCTGCTGGATCGGCTTCTGAACTCTGACGTGCACTAAGTCTGATTTAGTTTTGCCAAAGCAACGGTGAAAAACACAATATTAGTAGAGTGTAAACATGTTTTTGGTTAATTATAAAACTCCAACGGGACAAATTAGGATGGTGCAGTATAGGTAATTAATGAACACACTGCAGCATCACAGATGTATGTACAGTTTGGAAAACGTGGACTAGTGTTTGCTTCATCAATGAGCAGATTTGTTTCAGGTTTTTTCAAGCTATTGTCATAATATTGCAACAGTAGCATCCAAATATGTGCCCAAAAGGATCTAGAAATGCAGTTTCTAGTCAAATAACAACAACCAATGAAAAAAACATGATACCACAGCTGAAGTTCTGAAGAAAACCAAGGGAAAACTTGCTATAGTTTGGTTGTAACTCGCCTACATTTTACAGTTAGTGTGAAAGTGTGATTCAGAGCATGGATCCTGATTCTACCTGAAAAGATCATCATATGATCTTTAGGCCAGATCACCCAGCCCTGGTTTACACGACCCAGTTTTTTTTTAGTTTTTTTAAAATGTCACTTTTACTTTTAATTAGCTTTAGCACAATTGTTTTTTCACTGCTAAGTTTAGTTTTACCTTTCGTTAACTACAATAACCCTGATCTACCATAAACACTTCATGAAATCCTTGGCAAAGAAACCCTCCAGTAGAGTTTGGTATTTCGGAATCACATTGCACATTGACACAGTACGATAATAGACAGAAATCCCCCATGAGCTGTTTAAATAGTCGGGCGGAAGCAAAGCGAGGCCCATCTGTCAGTAACCAATCTATTTTAAATAATAAAACTGCGAGCGCCTTCCTGACCGAAGGACCTGGGGGTTCATAGTTGTTGGAGGAAGCCAATGTGAGGATCCATCAAACGCAGGTTTCCTTCCTGAGGGGAGAGGGCTGCGAGTGCTGTGCTTGGCTGCTCTTTCCTCCCCTGGCCTGCGAACTCTTTGACTGGTGGCTTTGTCAGCAGAAACCACTGGCTTCACTGGCTCTCCAATGACAGAGTTAGTACCACTCGGAGTGCTGGACGTCTGGCTAATCTGTCATTACTACATCTTTTCCATATGAAGATCAGTTTGAAAGCTACATTAGGCTACACTACACATGGCGAGATGATATTAGTGAGAGTAAAACCTATGATTATTTCCAGTAATCTGAATGACAGCATAACATTTCATCTTACTGGATATTTCTGGATAGAAAGTCCAACAAACCCAGACCCAATTTAGGAACCAGTACCTTTTGAAGCAATCTGTATCCATGCAGCAGGTTTTATCTTGTAAGAAAGTCTACCGGTCCTACACTCAAAGAAGCAGAGAATTACAAGGAGCACCCGAACACAGCATGAAACACTCTGCCTGACTCGCAGTAGTTAATGAACAGAGTTGTTCTTGCCATTATGACGGTGAAAACTTGAGATATTTACCATCTATAACCCCCTGATGTGTGTTTGAAGGACATATATGTAAGATATGACCCTTATGTTCTGAATAGTCCTTCTCACTTATTTCCGTTTGCTTATTTCAGATCACACGCACCCTTGCCCTCTCTGCGGAACTTTCCTTTAGCTGGCTGGATATAGATGACTTCTGTTTGTTTTTTATCGATTTTTCTCCGTTGTATTCATTGTGGTGGAAAAGTCATACCACTGGATTTTCTGATAGCCAGATATGAAAGAACGTATAGATAAAAACAGACAGAATAGGTAAATCTGATTTAACTGAGTTCAGACCTGGGTACAACCCTATAGTCCACTCCAGTACAGGTGTACACACACTACTTAAACTAATGTCAAACTGACAGCCTGAGAAATAGATGAGATTAAATAAGATGAGAAATACATCCTTCTGGAGCCTCAATTAGACATTCAAGATTGTCAAACTCGTATCGCGGTGTACTAAACTCAGTGCTGGAGTCTGGATGTGGTGCCACAAAGCCTGGGAGCAGTGAGAAGAAGCTAGTCAGTCTCTGCAGAAAGTCAATAAAACACCTACACACCTACACCTTCATATCTGACAGATCAATAGGCTACACCGTATTCTGCTGTGAAAAAGTGCACAAAAAGAAATGTGAAAACAATCATCTCTGGTCATTGTTGATCT
>JAPQRN010000009.1:15741427-15759477 GCA_037367275.1 Coranthus polyacanthus
TTTTTTTACAGCAAAACATGTATCATTAATTATTAAGCGGTGCATATTTTCAGAGGAGATATTCTTTTTCTGCTCTCAGCATACGCAGTGTGCACTGAGTGTTTTCGTTTGTTCAAATTCCCCCAAAAAGCAGATTTATTACCGGATGCAACTGTTTACTACATCCGAATCACTTTTACCATTTGAGAATGGAAACAAGGACTAAATATTGCTCTGCGGGGCTGAAGGGCTCGGACTGACTTGAGGGAAAACTATTTGACCTACTTTTGAATATTTCTCACTTCTGTAAGACATGCACTAGGGAAGAGAAGGACAAGAGAGAGGAGCAAGTAATTTTAGTGAGCAAGTTGAGTGCAAAATCACTTACTGGTTTGTTGTACTTTACAAAAGCAAAGACGACACGAACATAAGGAAATTGTGTAAAATATATTAAGAGTTGTGATTTGAAAGTACTGATTTATCAAACCTGCTTCAAAAGAGTGTCTATTTCTACACAAATTTGCTTTTCTTATCAAGTAGAGCTCAGTACTATGGCAAAGTGGGTCATCGTGGTTTATCATTCTTAAACAAGAACCGTAAGTTCAGTCAGATGCGTCAAATATCTGTGCATCATAATCTGAAATCTTCAGGTCAGAACTGTGTTTTGTGAAGTCAGTTCATCATAGAGAATGCAAAACACTGTGGTCTTAATACAGAGCCCTGCGGTAACCTACAGGAAAAGATGCAAATGACTGTCTTTACTGCTAAGCATGGATGAATAAAGTCAGCAGTGAAATCCTACTGATGCCAACATTAAACTAAAGACAGTACAAAAATGTTTGTGACTGGAAATGTGTCAATGGGGGAGTTTTAAGACCGGCCAGGAAGTTGTGATTATTCTTTCCAATATCTGTAGTGGAAAGACAGATTAGAAATTAGTCTCTAGTTACACCATGTCATTCAATTTTTGAGTAATGATCGTGAACCTCTCTCCTAGTGTTAGATGTCCAAATGTTGACAACACTACTGAGACGATACAAATCAGCAAATGAGCAGTGAATGCAATATGAAGACAAATGTGCAGAAGAAAATGGATTGATGGGAATATTTCAATCACATAATTGTCCAGCTTTCGGAGGTGATTTATGGAAAAGGAAACTGGACAAATTGAGAGAATGATGGTGACAAACCAAAGGAGGAATGAAGAAAATATAAAGAGTGAAAAAGATAGGACACACAGACATACGGCAGCCAAGAGGAAATGAAGGAAACAGTAAGAGGATGGGGGACAGGCAAAAGGGAGGTGTCTGGAGTGAAAAGAATAAAAGAGAAGTCTGAGAATAAGTCTGAGAGGAAAGAGAGGAAAAGAAAAGGATCTACAGTGAGGGAATGTGAGCTCCCGCCTGTCTGGTTCCCTGCAGACGCCTCCGCCCAGCCGCTCACCTGCCAATAGCAAATTGAAAACAACTCTGCACATAATCCCTGGGAACTAAAAATACTCAGTGCTTTGAAGGCCCATCCACCATGGCCTGTCAGTCTCCACAGGCCCAATTCCCAGCAACAGATAAACACACATACACAATGCAGACCCACGTGTGAGCACACGGACACATGGTCTTTATGGGCTGTTTGACAGTGAGGCAGAAGCACAGATTTGCAGATAGACACCGTGCGATTCACATATTCTATGTGCACACAAGCTACAGGAGACGAGATGATGGAGGTAGAGGGTTCAGACATTTGGCCACCAGCTACACAAAACCAAAAATACATTTAGGAAGTCACTCCGATTACAACCTGCACCAGCTCTGGAATCTGATTTAAAAGGGCAAACATGCCACAGATTCTTCTACCACATCATGGCGTCTGTGTTTTATAACAGTTGTTTTAATATAACCACTGCATGAATTGCAACACAAAACATGCCTCAGGACATGGGCCCTTATGTCTTCACTGCCAGCCCAAATCCTTTTTTTTTGGCATATCCGGATTGTATCCACATTGATTTAGAAAGATTGGAAAGCAAAGAAACCACATGAAATGTGATTTATGCAAATCTGATCCAAACCATTTTTGGAGGTGGTTTAAAATGCACTGTGTGTGTTTTTCATTAACCTGACACATAGGGGTGGGTGATAAAGCCAAAATCTTCTTATATGACAGTATATAAATGTATATATAACAATACAGTAATTGTTCTGTAAATTCAACTAAGAAATGGGTTAAAATAACCTACTTCCTTTTCAGTGTCACGTTCACTCTCCTCCATGTTTATTTGTGTTGCCTTCATTCAAATGTCTTGTCTGCATCCATGTGTGAACAACACAAAGCCCCCAAATTACAAAAAATGTGTGATTAGAAAACCAACTAGAGCACAACATACATTTTTCCATCATCACATGATATATATATACCGTCATATTGCACAACCCTACTGATGGACAACGTCAACATCAAATCCAGGGTGATCAAAGTGCTGAGCAGAATTCACTTAAGTCACACAATATCACAAAGTAACCACATGAGGCAGTAGAAGACCTGTGTTCTGTGAGGTAGAATTTCTGCTTTTGTCAAAGGAATCCGATGGCTTTGAAGAACAGCTTCAGTTCCTGTAGGAAAGGGTCTGTCTGACGGCAAGATACAGCAGGGAAAATGTTCTAAATGCTTCTGAAAGCTGGACAATGATCTCCTGTCTGCTTCTCCAAACAAGGACAAGTACTTCAAACAACCCAACTAAAAAAAAATACAAATCTGAACTAGAGAAGGCAGCAAAGCCTTAAAAATACCACCCGATTGAATATTTAATGCATTCTTATGCACCAACACTGAAATACTGTAGGTGATAATATGTGGATGTTCTTGTGTGGCCACTTCTCATTAGTAGCTTTGATTTTCTCATCATTTTATCCTGCTAAACAGTATTATTTTGTTTATAGAACAAAGAAGAAAGACTGGCTACTAAAGAATTCAGCAGCAGTGTGTGCCTCTCCAGTAACACTGAAAATATTTTCATTGGAACTACTTCTACCAAGAAAAAAAATCCTTGGAAAACTGATAACATTGTGCTTTGTGGATTCAGATTAGAATTTTTAAAACAGTTTTGGGAACACTATGAAAACCACAAATAAAGAATTTCACCTCCACTGTCTTATGGGTTTTAAGAAGTATGCTGTTAGTTTGGTTTCATAATTAGGGTAAACTAACGTTTCAGTGGAGAAAAAAAAAACATCTTCCAATGAAAAGTATCACAAATAAAAGCAGTACAAATGTAACAATGTGCACATGATTTAAATGCATTTGCAGCAGAATAAATAAAATGAGATTTGTTGGATGAATTCACAGCAACATTTTTCAAATAAAAAGATGGAGCAGGTGGTTTAAACTCATCAACATTCTTATATTTTTTTACCATTCCTGCTAAACCCATGACTCATGCAACCTCTGCAATATTGCAATATGTGTCGAAATACCAAAAAAGTCCTATGATTGCGTAGTTTGTGAAACAGCAAAATAATGTTCTTACAATCACCAGCGTGCCTAAAACATAATCTCTGCTGCATTTTGTAAATTCAGCACCTCTTTATTTCTCATATATATTCCAAATCATCTCTTTCAGTATGGATATGACTGCACCATAAAAGCACAGTGTGAAAATTTGGTGCTCATTTGGGCTGACGTTTAACTTGGCCACCTCCTGCATGATGAAGGCTGTCAAATGCCTGCTGGGATGGCTCATTTCCACTGTTGCTGTATGGCAACAAGGCAATTATAAGCACAGCAGACACACACACACACTGTGACTCAACCACATGAATGGTGTGTGCACATGCAGAGTGGCAGCGGGGCAGACAAACCTTGCCTCATTACTCAGTGAATGACATACACCGTCGTGACCACAGCTCCGGCCGGCTCTGCTCGACCAGAGCGGTTGCATAACCTGAGGCCGAGCACCAGCGCAGCCAGAAACACTGTCCAAGCTCCCATCCAGCATGTGAGCCCGCCTGAGCACCAAACATCCTCCTCCCCTTCCTCCTGCACTCCTGTTAAGACTATCATCTTACACAGGACTTGTGCCGTTGCTGTAAACAATACAGGGAGTGCAGGAGGAGAACTTGTTATTCTTTTAACTCTCTCGCTCGATCGCTCTCTTTTTCTCCCTTCTGTTACGCAATACCGCTTGGCCACAGTGGCTGAGCAGTTCAAATGGCAGCAGCGTCCAGGTCTTGCGTAAGTGAACAGAAAGCGGGCTCTCAACAACAACCCTGTGGTGCGGTCCGTCACTCAGGCAAATACCCAGAGGTCTTAAACTTTTCAGTTTCTCCCTGCAGCTGCCTTCTCTCTCTCTCTGATCACTCCATCAGAGAAAAGAGGATTGCGGCTGAATGTGGAGAATCCTGGTTAAGAATCTGAGACAAAAACAACAGCGCTGGGCCGCTGCCGTCGCAGCTGAAGGCTGGCACTTTACAGAAATGAAAAATGATGGTCAGTTACCATGCAGTCTGTTTGCAGCAACGCAGCAACAACACCGTGTCTGCGAGTTGTATTACTAATCTGAAAACTACAAAATCCATCATAGTGACAATGACATAAGCTGAAGAAAACACAGTGTTTCAACGCCTAAGGAGCACAGGACGCTCAGTTCCAGTCTGCTCAGATATGATGGAATTAGGACAAAGTGTGAAAAAAGAAGTTGGAATAACACAGAAGACCTTCATAAGAGAGACATATCAGACGTCTCACGTATGTTTTTGAACTGTGCTTGAAACATCTAACAGCATTTGATGCCACCTTTCAACAGGAAAATCGGGGTGTCGACAAGTTTAAGTCCAGGTTATGCTAGAAAAGAACCAGTGTCAACAATAGGTTTCCATCCAAAACTATTGCAATTTCTTTGCAAAATCTACAAAACAAATGTGAATTTCTGTGCATTTCTGTGCACTATTGTTATGCAAATATTAAGAGTTGGTTCTTCATCATCAGGGTTTAAAACTTTGCCAGTTAGATGTAGTATTTCTTACAATAACATACGACCTGAGCTTTTGAATGAGGAGCTGATAGACGTAAGAGGTCATTTGACAAAAACCTGAAGCTGGATGACTCTACCACAGTTTGTCAAAGCCTTTGTCTAACATTTGTTTGTGCAGCTCTTCATACATGGTCATGCTTTGTTGCTGTTTTTCATGTAATATGGCATTTCTGTTTGTTTCTTGCAGTCTGCTTTCTGGTCGATTTTTCAGCGCTTCCACGTTTTTTTTATGTGCAAATTGAAAATGTGAATAAAAAGAGCTTGGTGGAAGCACACCTAATATGCTGTCCAATCATGCTGGAAATAAAGTGTTAATACTTGCTCTGAATGTCTGTAAATGGAGGAGACATAGAATAATTTAAACAGTGTAATAACCGAGACTGATCTGAACTTTCAGACCTTTTCCTGGTGGTGATAGTGCACTCGGTTGTTTAAATGAAAAGTGACAACGTTAAGCCACATTTCCACCAAAAGTACCCAAAATAATTTTAATACTGTAATTTGAACTAAAAGGTTATAAACCGATGGCAGTTTATACATGTCATTTTTGCACACATCCTCAGCATAAACGCTCAGTAAGGCCTGGACTCCGTCATCTGTCACATGCTTTCATCTGTTACTTCACGGTAATGTGTCAAAGCACCATGAAAAACTGCAGCTACAGCTTTTTTTTTTAAATGGTGGCTGAAACAAAATGCTGTTACCAATCACAAATGTTCAGCACTGCAAACCCCATCTCCAAAGTTCAAATCAGAAAGCGCTACAAGCCAAGCAGGGTAAAATAAAAGGTAAATTTAGACCTTTACCCCTGTGGTAGAAATGCACAAGTTCCTCCAAAGGTCCCAGGTTTCTGGGGAAAGTTCCTGTGGTGGAAATGGGGCTATAGTCATGTAAAGAAGTGAAAGAAGGGTTGAGAGAGTAGTTCAAGTCCTCTCATCTCCACACAGCTCACCATCACTGCCTTAGGGGACTGCGATTGTCTGATTGCCAGTTTCAGAATGTTGCAGAGAGGTTTTGGGGGATGGGGTTTTGGACGAGAGTCTTATAATCCGACGGGCAGTCCCTGTAGTAGCTTTCTGGCATAAAACAATCCAGCAAACACGACCCATTTATACATTGATTGGTCACAGGTGTGGAAGTGTTACAGCAGGTAACGTCGTGATAAGAGGTGTGTGAAACTGTGTAACATAATCTCTATTTGTATGATTTATTTCTGTTTCCGTGGATAGTGTTTCCATACTGCTCTGTTGTGGAGGGAGAGCAACAAAAAGTGTGGAATTTTGTGGCATAAAACTGTAACTAATACTGTATATTTTCAATGAGAAAATAGTCTTTATAATATATTTTTATATTTCCATCAGTGAAAGGATATTTTCAAAGCTCAATATGAACAGCAGGAATAATTCAATGGCTTTGTCAATTGTTATAAAATGTTTTATAACAGAAAAAGAAAGAACAAGGGATCATTATTCAGGACATTAGACCCATTCTGGTTTTGTATCAAATAGATTGAAAGTTTTCTAGTGGAGCCCACTGTGTTCTTCAGGGCTTAAAAACCAAATTGTAATTCACTTGTACACATTCAGTCTGTCCCTCCACACAGTGATATCTTAAGCTTTTGTGCACTTCACTAAATCAGTAGCAATTTTGCTTGCGTGGATTTATCAAAGTACATGATCCATCTCGGCTTAAATTGGATTATTATGTCAATTTTCAGTATTTCATTATTTCAAATAATAAAAAAGTATTATCAGTGTATGCACTAAAGTGCCCAGTTGTCTTTGTAGAACCTGTCCTCTCCCAGTGTCTGCAGTCTGCTACTTATTCACAATCCTACGTGAGCCCAGAAGTGTGCTGTTGCCTGCCATATTTTTATGGTACTACCACGAGAAGTTAATACAGCAGATATTTTTAACTCCTAAACATAAATCACAAATCAACAGAGGGCCAAACAGCATTTTCCATCCCAGAAATACTGGCAGGGATCAGCCATTACTGCAGAATCATGCATTTATTTTAGTAATGCGTTTTTGACTGGTCTTCATTAACACATCCACAGACGACTGAAACCAAATTCTACTTCTGAAAAGGAAAAAAAAAAAAAAATACAAAGAGAATGCGATCACTCTAATGTGCTGGCTTTCTTATTTCTTTTTAACGTTCCACAGCTTTAACTGTTTCAGAACCAGTTCACGTACATTGTAGTTTATGGGTAAGCAGGAAGATATTTCAGAAAATACAGTTCAGTGGCCAGTGAAAAAAGCCACTTCTTGCAAAGAGTCTTTTTTGGGAAGGTGATTAAGTACATACTAGCAGCGTGGAAGACTTCAGGGACGTAGAGGGAGTCTGTTTTGTTATTCATCACATGATTGGAACGGGACAGGGAAAAAAAGTCTACAGGAGTGGGAATCGCAATAACAATGGGCTGGTTTTTATGTTTTATTACATTTCTAATATGAATAGTCAGTATGAAGTGCAGCCGGAAATCATTGTGACAGATGTGCCAGAAAATCATTGTATTGTCTAAAGACTACTCTCCCGTTCCCCCGTCCTCCCTTGTTCTTGATTGGTACAGGAATTTAAGTTTTATTTTGTCTTTTTTTTTAAGCCCTGTTCAGTCAAAGATTCGTGACGAGACAAGCTACCACTTTATTCAAATAGCGAACCGATTTCCAGCGAAGTTCTGTGAGAAGAGAGTCGAGTCCAAATGCTTTTACCTGCAGCAGATAATCGTTTGTTTTACTCCAAGTTTTGTGGTTTCCCCCATTAAATGCAGCCACGTCGCTGCATGTTTTGCCGCTCAGTTCCAACTGAGGGGCGTGTTCCGCTGGGAAAGTGAGGTCAATGCATACCTCATAAAAAGGTGAGTAAACTACAAAATACTATTTTTAAAGTCTATAATCTCTGTTTAAGCGATAAAGTAGAACTAAATATATCATTTAAGCCATTTGTTGTAAATATGTGATTCATTTCAGAGAAAATATTAGTAAAATCATAACCATAGGAGCAGAAAAGTCAAAAGGAACAAGAAGTTATCAGGGAATAATTCAGTAACGACTTTGAAAATAAAATTACTTTTGCATTTGAAGAGTTCAAGAGTGTATGGCACATACCAACAAGTACATAGCAATGGACCAAATCTACATAATAAGTGTAATTTTCCTTTACAAACAGAGTCCTGGTGTGTCGGCCAGGTCTGGAGCTCCTTGCAGCTCTGAACAGTGTCTGATCTCCATGTGTGTTTGTGTTTGGCTGTTTTTACAAGCCTCCCTTCACAAACCAACAGCGGCCACACGACTGGGTTTATTTAGAGAAGTGCAGGGGAGATAGGCCAGAGGTTTCACTGAGATTAACTAAACACGATCCATCACACACAGGCTCAACAACCTGTGCACTGGCCTCTCCACAACACACAAACACAAGTGTTAGCAATGCAAACGAACAAAGAGCCGTGTTTACGGAACTCCAAAATGTTCAGAATTAAGTAAATCAAGGACTTTTTGAAATAAATAACTATGGGTTGGACCTGTACACTGATTGGCTAACGCTTTGCTAACGACTACTTTTTACTTCAGAAAAACCCAAAGTCACACAGTTGGTTTGACTTCAGAGCTTCAGTTCCATGTGGAGAAGGACTGTATGAAGACAAGACAGAGTGGAGAAAATATAGCAAACACAAAGTGGTATCAGTGGTTTTAGCCTTTTTTAGGTGATAAAACCCAAACTAACCCATTCAGAGCCACATATGGTTCTGTATAGTAGTCTTGTGATCCCCTGTCCTGAGAATGTCCTTGAACTAAACCTGTCTCACATCCACACCTGGACATTCAGACCCTCCCCACCTCCTCTCAGCCTCTTTCTGACTGTGTGGATTTAGACTAAAAATGAAGACTATTTTTAAAATGATATTATCTGGTTACATTTATTGAATTGGCAATGCATACATGGGTGATTCTGTGCAAAGTTAACCTCGTCATATATGTGAAGACCATTGTAAACCCTTGTAAAGTCAAATAAAACAAAAAGACAAAGTGTGGGTCTGTGTCAAAAAACACAACTAAAAACATTGTGACGACATTTCCCTGTGGTCCAGTCTCCCTTCTGTTTTCTCTTCTTATGTCTTTTTCATCTTGTTACGCTTGTCGTGTTTAATTTGCACCAAAGGAGCATCTTTTCTGTGCGTTATTGTCCCTGAAATGGTTTTGATGTCGGGAAGCCACACGATGATGCACAATAACAGTAATCGATAACTCGTCTCAAATGAAACTAAACTAAGGAGCCCTGTTGTGAAAGTACAGATATTAGGAAAGTGGAAAGAGTCCCTGGAGGGGGTCGGCCGCTGTAGTGCACACGCCTGCAAACACATGCCATTAACTTTCCGTTTAACCAGGTTGCTCCTTTCAGCCACTCTGCTTCCTATTAAAAAGTGACACATCCTTCCTGCAGCCTCTTTAAAGTTCTGATTAGACGCTGATCTGGACCTGAAACCTCTACAACAACACTTTCTGTGTTGCACCCCTTTGGTCATTTACACACCACAGGAATGTCATGTCCCACTGCTCATACATGAGTGGACAACAGTCTGCTCTGTTATGAAATTAACCTGCTGTGATTCTTTCAAGTCTGACCCAACCTTTTTTTTTCACTGTTTAGATTGGTTTTGCCACAAATCAAATTGTTAGAAACCACATGGATTAGCGTTTTTAATGTGATTTTGCCAGAACAAATGCTGCGTCTTTAAAAAAAAAAAAAAAAAAACAGGTTCAAAGTGTGATGTAGTGAATTGTTACCTGATGGGGAGCTAATTAGTGCCTTTGAAAGCAGCACACTAAATAAAAACAGAGAGCATGTGGGCCACATTTGCACTGTAAATAAGCAGCAAATCTTTGGCTCACCATGTTCACTCCCTGTAACAAACAGTCTTTCTTTAAATGCTGTTTGAAATGTTCGCCAGGCTTGTTAATGTTTTGACAGCGGATTTACAGCAGTGGGCACTCTGTGTCAGTGTCGCATACACTGATGTGGGATTTCTGCCGTGTGTGTGTGTATGTGTTTCCAGGGCACTTCCAAAGCAAAGTAAATCAGATGCCACATATCATTAAAGACAAACATTTGCCCTGAAAGAGCGTCTTTTATCACTGACTGATGGAAACAGGAGGCAGTCTGTGCAGCCGTGCTGCCTTCAGGAACAGATCACCTTTATCAGGAGCCTTCATAGTTTTCCACAGTATTTTGAAAACACTGCTCATCTCCAACTGCTGCTGTATTTTTTCCCTACAGTGAATAGAATACACGGTTAAGGCCTTTACACACAGAGTCCAAAAGGGCTGCACGTTTAAAAATAAATATGACCTAACATTGTGTCAGTCATGTTTACACACCAACTATGAAACTTTCATCATTAAACTTTGGAACATGTTTGATTTTCCGCATTTTTCCGCATCTGTCATCTATTTACCCTGCAAGCTGAAGACAGAGCAAACATGGTGTTGTTTTCACTCATGTACGTGCGTTTAAAGAATAACTCACCAACACATACAGCAATCTTTATAAGACTTAGTACATTATATCGACTGAGTGGATATCTGGAGCACTTTAGTTTTTCCTGCATCTAGCTTTAGAATTAACATCTGAAAATCTGCTGTTTATAAATCTACACTGTCAATACAATCAATACTTCCTGTAACCATTTCAAATTAAAAGCCCTGTATCATTTGCGTGGACGGAACTCCATTTCTTATCAAGGCTTTTATTCTGAAACATACCACAGGAACGTGCTGTGGTAACTCACTAAATGCTGTCGCTTGGTCAATCATGCCAAACTCTTTCTCAGTTTTTTTGAACTGATCTACAGTACAGAATTACCCGTGAACTCTCTGTGCCTGAATTTGTGGCGGTTTGAGACGCTGATTATCGCTCCGGGCTCAACTGTGGACTGTGGACGCTGTGGACTTCAGTGAATGAATCGCTGAACATCTACACTCTCCTCAGGTCACGCTAACATTTTAAGCGTGTTGTGGAAGTCTGTTAAAACAGCTGGGAAATTGAAGGCGTGTGTTTGTGTTCATGTGGCTTTGTGACTGTAACATTGATCACAGATGGCTCTTTTGTCGGCACAGAGGGTTTGCATCCCCTCTTGGATGCATTTTCCATTTGCCTTGTTTTGTGTGATATTAGCTGAAGCGGTGAAGAAAATGTGGCGTAACCTTCGGATCACACATGTCCGCAACAGAAGAGAGGAACAGAGCAGGAATGGACTGAAGCCAGAAAGACAAACAAATGGAAATATATGCAAGCGGTGTCCTTCTTGAGATTTTCCATGACAGAGAGAAGGTGCATTAACCTATCCAGAAATGCACAACAGCAGGCATACAGTGTCATTTCATGAGTCACACAGCACCCCCAAGACACATCCAGGTATCAGGTCTGTGACAGGACACAGGTACAGACACACTGAGAAACATATGAGCCTTCTGAATAGACAACAGAAAACAACACACTTGAGCTCATATGTTTTCATACATCTTAGTTACATGCATTTGAACTCAGTTTTTCACAGTTTTTGAGTAGTGGTTTCCTCCTCTGGGAACAGCCCTTCAGGTTATGATGATGCAGCACACACTTTACTGTGGATGAAGATACAGTTACGTCAAACAACTTTACTAGTTCAAACACTGTTGTTCTGAAATTGAACCTGTCGCACCAAAACTGAACGATTCGATGGCTACGTGGTCTCATAGTGTTTATTTTTGTGTGTTGTGGTTTGTACAGATGAACCTTCAAACATTTGGAAATGTCTCCCAAGAAGAAACTAGATTTATAGAAGTCTATATTTTCTGAAGTCTTGGCTGATTTCTTTAGCTTTTAGATTGGATGTTTAAACAAAGAAGTTATACTGACAAGAGCTGGAAGTTCCAGCATCAGAATCGTGCAGCAACAGAGCTACTTTTCCATCATTTTGGCCTAAAAACGGTTCTCAGAAAGAACCAGCTTCATCTGTTTCCTCTCATCTCTTTGGCAATACACTTTGCTACTGTCACAGAACTTATATTGATAAGAAGTGCATCTAATTTTTTGTTCAATGGCAGCATAAGCGTGTAGCAGCAGAGATACACCTCTGCCATTTTGGACTGAAAGTTTCACCTCTTTGCTTCTAAACTTTTTGGTTTAAAGACACTTATTTTGACTTATTAAGACTTATTTTGATAAAAATAAATAAATGCTGAAATTTTAAAAGCAAGAAATTTCACATAATCAGAATAAAGTAGTTGTTTTATCTGAAGTAACAGAGGGAATATGTTTTGAAATGAACTGTGAAAAACTGAGTTTGAATGTATTTCGCCAAGGGCTGTGTCCGACCTCAACTGTTTGCGCATCATTTAAAAATTAATATGAATAATTGCATATGCCACCTAAAATAATCTGAACCGTCCTGAACATGATGTGTTTCAGCCCTTGAGCAAAGCAAAAACCGTCAGGTGTTCCAATAAACTGTCAGTACACGACATAGATTATTGTGTCTGAATGTGATTCATGACAAAATCGTTTAATCAAAATGTGAACAGAAACCTCGTATGTTTGGGTGCAGACGTCCACACAGTGGGCTCAGTGTGTACACAGGCTGCTGTGGGGGAAGCGGGAGCTCAACAGCACCTCAGAGACGCACAATAAGCCGAGGGGCTCACTCTGTCCACTCAGCAAACAGGCAAACACTGTGTCAAACCAGACCAGACTATAAGACTGAGGGTGTTACAGCTGCTGCTCACAGAGTGATGCCTTTTATACTTGAGGACAGTGTGGGATACTGCTAATGAAAGTCCTCATGGAATGATAAGCACTGGTCACACGTGCTGCATCTAAGTGTCATTAGATAGAGGGTTTTCTTTACTCATCAGGCACAAAGCTCAGCTGTACGTGTACATAATAAATGTACAATGCTCCTGTATGCATCAGAAACCTGGAAAACATCCCAGCGACATCTGAAGACACTTGAAAAGCTGAATCAATGCTGTCTTAGAAACATCTTAAATATCAGCTGCAAAGACAGACGAACCAACTTTGGCATGCTGAAAGACGCAAAAACAACAAGCGCTGAAGCCCATGTCATCGAGAACCAACTAAGACGGAGCAGTTATATTGTTTGGATGAAAGACATCTGCCAAAACAAATCGACTTCCAGCTTAAAGAAGGCAAACAGAGGAGATACAAAGATGTCTCAAAAGCCAAAATGAAGAAATGTAACATGGACATCAACGATTAGGCAACCGGTTCCAAGACAGGAAACTCTGGCAAAGCATCATCTGAGAAAGAACAGCAACTTCTGAAGCCAACAGATGCACAGAATTAGAAGTACAGAAAACAAGAAAAGAAGCATGACATTTAAAAATGTAAGTATATGGTATCTGTCAGTAATTTTACACAGACTGTAACAAAATAGTGTCAAAAGTGTTAAAACGTCTTGAGAATGCGCCCTTGTCTTAATGATTAGTGTTTTGTAAAGACAACAGATGTTCAGTGAGGAAAATAACAGTGAAGCTGATTCAGAATGATTCAAAGGGAGGCTGAGCTGGTGAGTAATTAGTAAGAACATTAAAAGTAGTAGCTCAAGTTATAGAATATACACTTGTTTGCTTCCTTTTTGAGCATCAGACGAAGAGGTGGATGTAAAGACTGAAAGCAGGTTGAAACGTAGTACGATATCTCTTATCTCCTCTTCTCTCCACAGCTTTGTGTCACACTGTATTCACCCAGTTTCACTTTTAAATGATCCACAGAGGCTTAATCTCTAGTGTGATTCAAGCTCAATGAATACTTGAGCCTTCATTTCCCAAAATTCAGTGACTACAACTCTTTTTATCAGCTCCTTCCTGCTCAGCAAACGCAAATGCTGTCAAAATTTCCGAACTGAGATAACCTCTGCAACATCACTATGAGATCATTGTGGGTTGCTTTCCAAAAATGGAAAAGCTATGGAACATCATTTGCACAAATAACATCTTAAAGATATACTTTAAGACATAAATGTTAGTGCAATAAACACACAAATACCTGTCTAACCCAATGCGCTGTCCCAGTCTTGTTGAGTAGTGGTGTTATAAAGTGAGTCTGAGGCACAGTTTTTGGCTGTTGCTGCTCCCATCTGAATAGTTTGGAGCTCACAAGCCAAAACATTAAGCTGAGCTATGGCTCGCCTTAATGCCAGCAGTTAACTTTATCATGACGGTGCATTGTATCCCATTCAATTTCAATATCAATATCAGTCACTTTCACTGAAGCTTCACTATCCACAACCTGAAAAGACATGTTAGCATCAGGTTTTGCTAAAATATGATGTGTTGGGTATAGAAAATGTGCTGTAAGGGTACTATTTTGTTGAAGCGCATGTATTTGTGTACACAATAAAGCCTCTATAAATCCTTTGGTGTTGTGTAGTTTTTAGTTGTTGATTGTCTTGTCCTCTATGTGGCTTGACTCATCAGTAAATTGTTGATTGGTGTTTCTAAGTGAGATGGGGTGGCTGCTTTTTGTGTTCATAACTCTACATGGTGTCAGAAGGTTTTAGACAATGCCAAGGATTCCACCTCCTGAAAACTTTGATTTCACTCCCACAAATGTAGCTAGAACAGCACCAGAGGTTTCAGTGGAAAAGTAATGTGACAAATGAAGTACAGGTTTGTTCACTGCTCTATTCACAGGGGAAGGAATCACACATTTTAACATCATTTAACCATGATATTTACCCTCAGGTCTGTCTAGTATAATGTCCATCTGTCAGCGCCTACAACACATTTCAACTTGACAATTTTAAACAAGGTAGGTCTCTACCATATCTCAGGCAAAGAACTTAGATTGCCTAGAACTGAAAGTCAATATATCATTCCATTGCTACAGAGCTACTTTTGCACCATTATGGACTGTAAGCAGTTCTCAAAAAGCACCACAGTTTCATCTTTTTCCTTTAACCCCTGAGTATACACGCTTTGCTACTGTCAAACAACTTATATTAATATGAAATGAAACTTTTGTTCAACGGCTACATCAGTGTGTAGCAGCAGAGCTGCATCTCCACCATTTTGGACAGAAAACTGTTGTCAAAAAAGCACCGGAGTTTTGCATCTTTGCTTCTGTACTCTTTGTCTCAGTCCTGCTTGAAGATCTGGATTTTAGAATTCTCACCTTGAATGAAGGCATATTGCATGACAATATTTATCAACAACAATGTCTGAGCTGCAGCTACACACTGAAAATGGCAAGTTTTGACAAAGACACATGTCTTTTTATGTGATGTTTTGTTCTGCAGGCACTGAATCATTTTAATACCACGACGCATGCACGTCCCACAAAAAACAACTTATCTACCTACACTATTTTGCAAACGCACTGTCGCTGCGTTGCTGTCCTGTTCATTCTCTGATAATAGAACTGACATTGAAATCGCATCCACTCCACCCCAAGTAACTTTAAAACAATTGATGATACAAGCATGCATCCTGGCAGTATGTTTTTAGGTTCCAGGAGCTGATTTATAACATATATATGTTAACATATATGCTTCCACATATCCACAGCACGGTGGTTACGATCTAAGGGGGCGAGGGTCTATAATCTCTGATCGTCTTCTTCTAAGATGTTATTTGCACAAATGGCATTCCATGCAAAGCTCCCCAAGAACTGGAAAAAACTAGTATAATGCAAGTATAAAGTGACCTTTATGTGTAAAATTGGTGGAATTTCCCTTAAAATTGCAGTCTCAGTATGTAGTAACAGATCTAACATGTTATTAGCAAACTATAGGTTCCTTCAGATTAATTCTAATACAAGGGAAGGGATGGAAAGTAATAGGAGGGGGTTTATGGTGGTGGTGGTTGTCAGAGCGTTATGGGGGGAGGGGTTGGCGGGGGCGTCTTCCTTCCAAATCTCATCCAGAGCTCTGCAACAGTGTGTCTCTGGTGGAATTTTCCATGGAGCGAGTGGCAGAGCAGAGTGGCAGGCCGGGTATACGCACAGTGCCTCACAGCCAGCTGGGTTTAAACAGATGTCTACGAGAACCTGTGACAGGGTCTCGAATGGTTTCCCCTGCTCCCCACACCTCCCGGCCCGATAATACACCTCCATACACCTCCCAGCTTCACTCCTGCAGGGCATTTCTGCAAGGCTTCCAGTGCCCCACATTGCTGACTCCAAGGACTTCCTGGCGCCAAACCAAATAAGGCCGATACCCCTGTGCGTGGGTGTGTGTGATATTCACTTTCACACCACATCGTGCACATTTCAAGTGAAGGAGACTAAATAAATAAGGCCTATCAGCTGAAGGGTTAACTGCTTGATCTCTGTGCTGTCAGCATCTGTCTCCAGATGTGAGGAGGACCTGGCCAGTGTCACCAGTTCACATGAATGGGAATCAATTCTGGCCGTTTTTTTTCCTCCCTGTCTGTTGACTCAGTATTATTTATACCCTGTAAATGCTTTCCTGACTGCACTTGGCATCAGGCCAGATCTATTCATATTTAAGGTAGTATTTACACAAGAGGCAGGGCCAAGGATAACATTTAATGCAAAATACACCTCAGGGCATACAAAACGTCGCGCTAATTTATTTTTGCTTCACTTCATGTACTCACATTTCTGATGTGAAGAGAAAACCATATTGGGGTTAATGGCTCTGCAGTTTCATTTAATATGATTATTTTGTTTATACAGCCATGCCGTTTCTGTGATGCTCGTTTGATCTGCCGACGGGGAAATTCATCTTCTCTGCAAAGGGGGTCAAAGGTCAGGGTCAGCTAAGGAACAGCCCCACTGTAGCCGGTGGATTCACTCAAAGAGGTGAAGGATCTTTACACAAACACGGCATCCTCTGCAAACATTAAGACCCCATATTGTTTCGATTACAACTTAAATGAAAAAATGGCTGCAGCAGATCAGGAGACATAATTCACTTCACATCAAGGTGAACACATCTGTGGGAAAGTGGGAAAATCCCTGAGGCTGAGCATTATTTTATACTACTCCTTATAGAGTAATGGTTGAGTAGTGAAGGGCAAAGTCACAGGTGAACCACCTTTTAAGGCACATTTTATAGGTTTTTTTCTGATTGCTCAAGCACTATCTTTGAAACTATTTAACCTATTTTACCAATTTTCTACATCTGTCAAAAAAGTACAGGTAGTTACAGTCTTCAGTCCCAGGATTTATTCTTCCAGTCTGTTCCAAAGATCTGTACTGATCTGGGAAAAAAGGCCTTTAAATCTGCTGCTCTCTCTGCTTGGAACAAAACGTGCTGAAACTTAAGGAGCTGGTCTTATTGGACGCTTTTAAAGTGATTGGAAATGACGCGGCTGTAGATGTTTTGCCTGATTCATTTACACGTTGACATTAGCTTCTTTATATTTGATTTTTTTATGATTCTCTTGTATGTGATATGATGTTTGTGTGTATAAATGTTTGGCTGAAACCTTGTTAATTGCATGATGCCCATCTTGGCCATGTAAAAGTGATTTTTAATCTCAGTGAGTCTTTCCTGGTTAAATAAAGCAAAACTCTAACCACAAAACTTCACACAAAACCATTTGACCATTCTTGCAAAACTCATCAAACTCTAATTTAGACACAGCACACACAAACTATCACTGAGTATGTAGTCTGTGCAGGGCAGAGCACTTAGCAATAACGTTTTGTCATACATGTTGTACACGAGGAGACACGAATGCATAAAGCTGAGATTCCCAAAGTTTTTCTCGTCGAGACCCAGGAGGAGAAATCTGCCGGATATCGGGATCTAAACTTGCCACAACATCTACACTTTTACTGACTCGTCCACAGTCAAATCAACATTGAATAAATGCACGTTCCTGCCTGATCAGGAACAAACCGAGAAGCCGTGGACGGAATGACGAAATGTCAATCACAGCTAGAAAAATAACTTCAGCAGTCACTTCTCACACTGACAAGTAATGTTAGCGAGTTAGTAACTAACACCTAACTGCCAACAGACGGTCAAAAAAATTCAAATGATAATCTAGACAAAAAAGCATGACTGAGAATG
>JAPQRN010000009.1:15761249-15780641 GCA_037367275.1 Coranthus polyacanthus
ATTTTTCAATGTTCATCCATTGTAATGCTGCTGAAGGGAGAAAGTATCTGAGCCCTGCAGCAAAAATCTGAATTTAAGGGGTGGAGCTACCAGCAGGATTTCTGAAATCACAAACATTTTGGAGCCAATCGTCATCTAGTGGGCTAGTTTTACAAGTGTGATGTGGAAACCTGGAGCTGTCAGTGCACAGTGACTGAAAGTGGACTTTAAGGGGAGCAGGAAACATCTAAACTTTAGATATTAACAATATTAATCAAAGGATTTCATATTCTTAAATGAGGAAAATGGGATGTCAATTTAAAAATAAAGTCATTTAGCTTTCAAAAACCTTACAAAGCTGAAATTATTATTTAACGCAGAGTATTTTATGTCTGATATCATGGCTCAAGTGGGTCCATAAACTCAGAGGCACACGATTTTGATGGAACCAGTCCTTGATTCCCATTTCCATTTCAATGTTATCAAAAGAGATAAAATTAATGTCAAAAAGGACAAAAATTCACTGGACACACATGAGGTTTTCATGGATTTATGGGACTCTATATAGAATTACATTAATTTCCTGGAACCTCAGCGTAACCATAACCTATACCCCTAACCTTAAAACAACTCTTAACCCTCAGAATTAATGACTTACATTATGGGGATGTGCATTAGGTCCCCATGAGGGAGCTGAGGGAACGGCGGTCAGGGTAACAGAGCTGCCACAGTGAACAGAGTTCATGTAAAAATGAAAGCTCAGTGAACAGATCAGACTACCTAAGAAAACTGCAGGATTGTTCAGTTTTTGGTTCTGACAGTGGTGATGACCCTGCACTTCTGAGGACGAGGAAAGAAAAAAAAATACTTGAGCTCAGGCTGCACAGTTGTTGATAATCCACAGTTCAGTCTTTCGGGACCGTTTTCCCCTGCACTCATCCAGCAGAGCATGATGGGATGGAATTTCCAAAACAATCACAAACACACGTGATCACGTAAAAATGCTATTTGGAGCTCTGTGTATTCAAGCCTTTAAAACTTCACACTCAAGTATCATCCGTGGAGGGGAGGGGGACTTCAGGGCCTGCACACACACAAACAAACACAGAAACACTTACTCTCTGACGGGTAGAAGGGCTGCATGTCGATCTTGTGCACCTCTTTGGCGTAATACTCCTCCTCGCTGCGCTGCCGTTCGCACGTCGCCGCCCGTTCGTTCGCCTTTTCCTGCAGCAGGTCCCGGGTGCTGTTATAAATGGCGACAATGTCCCGGGACACCTCCTCGGGCTCGGGGAAATCCTCTGGAGGGCTGGTGAGCTTCAGTTTGCTCAGGATCTGCCCTCGGATAGCCTCTATGCGCTTCTTTTTGAACTGATCCATGTCCAGCGTACTGCATGTGGACAAACTGAGCGCCACGGTGGCTAAATCCAAAGTGAGGAGAAGACTGACGATACACAGGTTCATCTTCTTCAACAGCGTCTTAAATCTTGATTAAAAAAATCAGACTGACAAAAACAATTGACCACAGCGATTTAAATAGCACCAGGCAGACGCATTTCTTGGGCAAAAATCAAAGCGGTTCAAAACTGGAAAGCATTTACGCATCCGAGCCAAGTGGTCCCGGAAAGATATTTGAAAGTCTTGAAAGTTTGGTTCCAATTCCCCAGTTTCATTAAAGTGTGTCTGAAAATCCATTCAACTGTCTCGATACGAAAAGAAATCCGTTATTCAGTCAGTCAGAAGGTTAGAGAGGTCTATTCCCTGCTGACGCCGAACGCACACCGAGAGTGCGTAAAGGTGCAGCTGAATGTTGCCAAAGTTGGACGTGTGGCCATCAAATGGATCTGAAAAGATCTGGATGAAAACAGGAGGGTAGAAACACAGCTGAGGGGGGGTTATCGTCAGCGGGACGCACAGCCGTGTAGCCTGCGGGACTGAGCACACCTCCACCGCATCAGAGCGCTTGGCTCGCAGCTTCTCCAACTGCTTCAACCGCGCTTCACCCGACAGCAGGCTTTGAGGTTTGGAGTGTGTGAAACCTCAGTGTCTTGATAAGAGATTCATTGCATTTTATTCTCCAAACAAAAGTTGTTTTAAAAAAAAAATCTCCAAAAACCAAACGCGGTCCTAACGTTCAGCGGGAATAACGCAAGGTGCGGATCTTTTTTCTAGTTTGACTGCTGTGGCGAAAACAAAAACCTACACGTCTGGCTTTCACGATGAAAAGACTTCCTTTGAAAGCCACTCGGTGAAAAACAACTCGGGAGTTTTCTCCTGGTGCGACTGACTGCGGAGCGCTTCTACTTTTACGCGTCTTCCCTCACCCCATCTAGTTGGGGAACGGCTAGTCTTTTACGCGTGCCAAGCGGACAGCAGTGGCCGCTTGTAGGGGATTTATAAAGGGACTAATGTTACCACGTGCTCCCCCCTCCGCCCGCTTCAAACTGAGGTTGTGGTCATCACTTTCGAAGAGGGGGACCCCTTCAATTCCACGTTACGTGACGATTTATTGTAAATAGGAGTGCTCGCTGTGCCCATTGGGACAGCGCTGCAACGGCTAATGGCCCATTGGCCCCTGGTGCGTCGTGACGCAGGGTCCTAACGCCGGTCAGAGTGAGATTTCGGAAGCAGTTTTCACGCTTCTACAGATTTTCAACGCTTGAATTCATTGATAACGTTTTAACTATAACAGTTGTAGTTTAGCTGAAGTGAGAAGTAGGACGTTAATTCTATAAAATTGCAAAAAAGAGGCACTTTAGTCCTTGATGGAAAGAGGTGGCAGGCACATACTTGCATTAGTAGATGCGGAAAGTAACTATTTATTCAAATATTGTACATAAGTACAGTATTGAGGTACCTATACTTTGCTTTATTATTTCTATTTTACGCAACAATATTGTACTTTTTACTCCACAAATTTGCTTTAGTTACTTTTCAGATGAAGAGTTGACACAATGAATAATATAACAAGCTTTTAAAACACAACACATTGTTAAAAGATGAAATCAGTTGCTCACATCTCAGAAAAAGCAGTTTGAAGACGTGGATGAGTTGTTAACAGCTTCACCAAATAGTGTTTTTTTTCACCTCTAAACTTATGTTTCCATTTCAATACATGTTAAAATCATCCAGAATCTCACCAAACACGATTAGAGAAAAAGTTCAAAAACTGAAAAAGAGATTTCTGTACCAGAACTTTTGTTTTTTATTCTTTTCTCTCCCATTAATCATATGATGAGATTTATCTAGAGTCTGTATAAAACTGGATATAAAGTGGTTCAAACCAGCTCCACCTCCAGCAGAAACAACAGCAACCTGCTGCCACAAGACTGATGTTTCACTATCAATAATAGTAATTAAAAAAAATGCTGCTAATACTTATGTACTTTTACTTAAGTAGGATTTATTTTCCTGAAGGAGTTGCGATGGGGTATTTTTATATCAGCACTTTAAATTGTAAATGATCTGAATCTTTCTTTTACGTGACATTTGCCTCATAATATAAAGGAATAGGATGCTGACCGAACCATAACTCACCTAAAATATTAACATTGTGTGAGCCTTTTCAAACATATGTCTGCTGATTTTCTTAAAAGAAATGAAACTGCTTTCCCTGCAATGGCTAGTTTACCGTCTGCATTTGAATCTTTAGTTTTTCCAGTGTTGAGCTGAGGGTTGTCATGTCAGTGACAAACAGTGGAAGTGCCTTTAATAAATGGATTTGTGCATATAGTCGACAAGCTGTCGAGCTCACACATAAACGCACACAGCCTCGGTGTCTACAAAAATCACTTCTCCATGTGCACCGCTATTGTTATGATTGGGTTTTGGAGTATGCTGTATGGCTGAGTAAATATTTTACCCTGGTTTTGAGAAAGCTGGTTATGCTATTTGGAGTAGTTCAATAGAATCCAGGATACAGGGACATGTAAACACCTGATTCGGGTTTCAAAACATAGTGGCTGAGAAATAAGAAAGACCTGGATACTGTTACTGTAATGTAAACAGGTTTCTAATGATCCATGTAAACATCAATTCCTAAATAGACCACATGTAAAACGCATGTGTCGCCATCATGTCAATATAATAACCTCTACTGGTAACATGACAGATTGTTACAGGGCCAGCAGGGAAATATTATTCCTCCCACAAACAAAACAACATCATTATCTGCAGTGGTGAACTACTTCTACTCACATATTGTACTTAAATACACGTTTTGAGGTACTTCCTATTTTATGCAACTGTATACTTCTACTCTAAGCTGTGGGTACTTTTCATATTACAGTTTTTCAGTTGGATGAAGGATCGAGCGCTTCCTTTATAGGCTGACTTTTAAATTCTCCTCCTTTTTAAGCTGGAGAAATTCTTTAAACTTTCTTGGATTCGCTGGAAAATGCATTGTCAACAAAGCTGAAAACGGGCCCGTTTTTCTGAGCTCATGAAAAGTTTGACGATGATTTTACAGAATATGATGCATCGCTGTAGATTAAAATCCCAACAGTTTATAAAGCAGTTCAACTGGGCTCAACCTTAAACATGTACAGCAGGAAAATGAATCAGAAACATCAGATATAATAGTAAAACACTGACAGGAACCATTTCACAGCACAACAAACACTTTAAACACTCTTTTATTTAAGCTTTTATTTGTAGTGGAGTATTTTCCAGTCAGTAAACAACATATCTGTTTAACCTTTCGAGATTCCTCATAGTAAAAGCTGCTGAACGTCAAATCGAATGCTGATTGGCTGCAGTGCGTGTTGGAGCAGCGTCGGACCTCACAGGCAGATATAATGTGACGGGTGTGAAAAAACAGAATGATTTATTCTGACCTGAAAAGTTGTGGGGCCAGGAAGTGCCGCTAAGCCCTTAACAAGGCACGACAGTGAATCAGCAGAGTGTGTGGACGTCCACCTGTCGGCTGTTTGGATCATGTCAGATGTTACCGGACGGGACCGGCTCCATCGTGAACACCCCACCCTCCTCCTCCTCCTTTCACAGCGCACACACTCTGCCTGCTGTGTGCCAATTTGATTTACATTCACACCCCGCAGAAAAATACCACTTTTTTTCATTATTTGCCAAGGCCTGGTGCCGGCCCGCCACGCTCCGGCCGACCAAAGCCGACCATCCATCAGCCCTGACAGCCGCTCACCGAGTCCGGGCTGCTGCAAAGCAGATGTTGTCACTAAATCAGTACCACAGACAGATTCTGAGGCGTGAGTGTATCTCAGTGAATGTCCCTCGAACACCTGCTGCCCACAAGGAAAACTGCTACAGCAGCACAGAGAGTGAGGTTTCATCCATCAGCGAGGATCTGCATCTCTGGACGACAAAACCTCCGACACTGAAAGATATGTTTTTCCAGGACTTTTTTTTTTTTTTTTTTTAAGTTGTGCGTCACTTGGTGGTTGAAAGTTTATTTCCAGTGTTACAACACAAAGATCCCCTGTTTGTTACAGAACTTTAACAAAACACATTGATTCACTGGAACATCAATTCTGTATTTAAAACCATACTAAGTACAACTATGAGGTTGAGCTCATTTGAACTAATTTATAAACGGTTGTTAGTTTAATCTACAGCAATGCATCATATTCTATCAGATCATCATGTTTATAGCGTCAGTGTTTCTATTGGACAGGAAGGGGATGGAAAATTATAATTCGAGAAGTAGATGTCAGACAAATCCATGAGTAAAAATGTGTAGAAAGTAAAATATTTGCCTCTGAGATGTTGTGGAGTAAAACCTCAAATGTGCTCAAATGAGTACGTACTTACTTAGTGGTAAACATGAATCGTAGGATGATTAGAAGACTGAGGTAAGTTGAATGTGAGCACATCTGAGACGTTCCTGAAGACCTTTCTGTCCAGTTTACAGTTTGCTTTTAGATGTGGTTTGACAAGAAACGGCATTATCACTTGTGTTCTGCAAATATACGCAGCACGCCTCATTCACTTAAATTAAAATCTGTTCAAATTCTTCATGCACTGCTGTAATCCTCCATCCACCTTTGTTCGTGTGCTGAATTTCACCGGCTGATCATGAGAAACAGCGATGCAGTGTTTAGAAATGGAAAAGTCTAGCAACGTCTCATCACTTCACACCAGAGCTGTCGACCTCACATCTCTTTTGTGGCTGTTGATTGAACACGCCTAAGGAATCACACGCGACCTGTTTCTGCTTTAGCGTTTCATGTCATGTGAGCTACGGGACAGTTTGCAGCTTCTGTCTGCACCGGTTGCTGAGCAGGAGGACGAGGAGACTCAAGTGTCAAAGAGACAGAGCGAAGGCGGTAAATGAGGCGACACAGCGGCCCGTTCCCCTGGCCGTGTGTCAACAGGGCCGGGATAAAAGGCGGCATACCAGAGTGGCAGGCTGCAGTGTTGCCATGACAGACGAGCGTCCAGCGAGGTGCAGACAGGCCGGCGCACTGGCCTTCCCCGCCGCCCCCCGTCTCTTGCCGATAACACCCTGCGCAAATATTTCCACTGCTTGTGCTGCCACTGAGGCCCAGACACAGCAAGGCCCCAAGCAAAACCAGTCGGAAAGAGGTGTCAGTGCCACGTCGGCTCGCAGGGTCGCACTGGGAGGCTGAAGGGGCATCAGAGGAGGGGGATCAAGAGGTCCTGGTCGACCAGATCACATATTTAGGAGTCTTTTTTTTTTTTAAAGCTCATAATCAGTTTCGATAATCAGCAATGATTTACAACTCTGTTGATTTCACTGTAATGTATCTCAACTTAAAAACAATCTGAAACTGTGAATTGTACATTTCTTGATTTATTTTAAAATTTCTGTTCAGTCTTGAATATTTGATGAATTATATGTTGTTTCTTTTTAAGTATGATTACTGATATCGGGGAATTATCTTCCTACACCTGCAATCTTCATGTTTAGCTTGTTCTGATAACAGTTCATCCTAATACATACGTGTTACTTTAACTGAGAAAGTATTTCTCTCACTTGACTCAAGTTTTAATCTTGTATTTGCTTCGTTTCAGATTCAACATACTGTGTGTTTTGTTCTCCCTTTATGTTCATGAGTGCAATTATTTTAACTTTGAAGAAAATAAACCTTTGATCATTGGACTGAAGCTTCCTGGGTTCATTCCATGCATTTTGATCTGATGCCGACAAAGACTTTTCAATTTTATTACTGCCATAAAAGCAATAATCAACTATACTTAAATTGAAATTACAGGACTGTGTTGTGTAAGATGTAAGAGTACAATGTAAACCCCTAACCTCTGTGTGTTTACCATGTTCACCATCCTAGGTTCACATGTTCGAATGCTCACACTTGCTAATTCGCAGTGAAATAAACAAAGTACAGCTGAGGATGATGGGAAATTATTAGTTTAGAAAGTTTGGTCATAAACCAAAGGACTGGACAAATTAAAGATGAAAAGCCAGAGAATCAACTTCAACTTCAAAAATCACATTGTGGAGATAAATATACATAAACATTAGTGAGAAGCTCCAGACGTCGACAGGTGGGTTTAATGCCAGTCTAGAGAACTAAGTGAGACTGAAACTGGGGTTAATTTTTTGTTTTATTGTCCTGGAAGCGATCTACTTATGCGTAAAAATGTCCTGGATTTATGTTGATTTCTTTTGGCAGGATGATTACAACAAACTTGAATTGTGTTTCAACAGATTTTGTTTGCCAGGCTCGGGAGAGAAAGCGGAATATTTTCTTTAAGACCGAGCTATAAAATAGCCTGTAATCTTGTAATGCAATGAAATGTTTGACCACTGCAAGTGTACTTTTGGTGTCTCGTAAACCCATGAGGGTTGGGCACATGAATTATGGATCACTCTGTGGTGTAACTGGCTCTTTATTCAACCAGCTCTGTACAAAACATTCTATATACAGGGTTTACAAAAAACATTTCAATTATAAAATTATTTGTGCACAAAACAGGAGCAGAATAATGGTGAATGATGGACAGCAGGGTCACCTGCAGTTCCTACAGATTCAGAGTTCAGCGCAGTCCGTCCAGTTTCTACATCACATCTGTTCTTAACTTAAGTTTTGCACTCACCTGCACTGGAAAATAACCACAAACATCAGAATGTGATGATTAAGCACAGTATGACTTCCCTTCCAGACCAAAGACATGTAAAGGAGGCCCCAGCTCAGTTCAGGACCATGTGGCTCTGACCCTGAAGGCATCACAGCCGCTTCAGTGCGTCGTCGCCGTTTCAGTCCGAGTCACTGTCCTCGGCTCCGCTTCCTGTGCGACCCTCAGCCTCCTCCCCATCGCTGTCTTTGTCCCAGTCTTTCATGGTGGCTCCCATCATGAAGTCGTCTCTGAGGACACTCCAAGCCGGCTTTTCCTCCTCTGCAGCAGCCTGAACACAAACGCAAACAACTGTACAACATGCTTCAGGTTCAGCTGTGTCTCATCTGGGCTTTCATTAGGAAACACTGACCCCATGTGGGCACTTCATGAAATCACACATTCTCAAAGAAATAAAAAACAGACGTTCTGCAAAATAAGACGAGTTTTGATCTTTTCTCTCATGTGTCTGGAGTTTGAGGTTATTTACATGATATAAAAGAGGACTAAAACTGACATTTCACAGAAACATGGTCCTTCATCTCTGTTCAGCAGGAAGTAAGAAACATGTTCAACATACGCACCAATGAGCCACAACATTATGATGACGCAGATGTAGCAAATAATATGGATGGTCTCAATTAACAGTGATTACAGACCAGTCACAGCACATCTTCTAAATGTACGTTTCTACTCAGACACTGAATGCACATGAACCATTTCTACTGGCAGAAAGTTTTATTTATATAAATATTTTCAGCTGCATTTAGGCTGTTTATTGTAAATTCAGCATTTAATGAAAAGGTTTTAAAACAGTACTGCTAGTTCTGTGGGTGTTCGCATGTGAGTGACTGCCGTGTTATTAGCGTGTATATATAAATATATATGCTGTACTCAGGTCTCTCCTGCAAATGAGATCTTGATGTCGATGAGATATCCTGACTAAATAAAAGAAAAGGAATAATAATTCTACAAGTAGATTTTCTGGAAAGGTAAAAAAATGTAGGTAAGTCACTGATAAAACAAAGCTGTTTGATGAATTGTTTGTTCAGTCATGTATCTGTGGATCCTGACGGTTCAGATAGTTTTAAGGACTTCAATAAGGAGTCTAATATTGAAAATTATCAAATGCACAATGAGAAAATATGTTAGACATTCAAACTTCTGCGCTTTGGCTGACACTAAACTAAAAAAAGAGCTTTGTCACTTTAAGTCACTAGGCAGGTTTCCATCCAAATGTCCATCCAAATTTTCAGAAAAGTGGCAAAAGAAAATGCAAATGTATGTTTCTGTGTTTCCTTCCACTACTCTTATGTGAATGTTAAGATTTGGTTCATCATCATCATTAAGGTTTAACCTGATACCTGAGCTGATATGAGATTTATTTTTTCTTGGGGTGCTCTGGTCTCACCCGGTAGAGAGTGCAACACATATGGACTGGGTTCGATTCTGGCATGAGGCCACTGGCTGCATGTCATTCTCATACACTCTTTTTCCACATTTCCGAAGTCCAAAAAAAAAAAATCAAACCCAGCCTCTGGTGTGGGCATTCCAAACTCTTCCACAGTTTGTCACAGCCTTTGTTTAACACCTGTTTCTGCAGCTCTTCATACATGATGGTATTTCGTTGCTGTTTCCATCTAATATGAGATTCGTGTTTGTTTGTTGTATTAATTCTTTGAACAATGCAGTCTCATTATTGCTCCACACAAGCAGACATAGTTACTCGCTAAATCTAGTTTCCATTGCATTTACCTTTTATTGATAAGCCAACTTTTCCATCTCTCTCAAGTGTAAAAGCTTTTTAAAATAAAAAAAACAAAGCACAAAAGGGATGTCTGCACTTACAGAGTCCTTTTCGGTCTTGACTCGGACTGTGCCACCGTCACCCTCCGTCCTCCTCAGGACATCGATGAAGTCCTTCTTAGACACAGACGACAGGATCTTGGCCTTTTTCCTCTCTGAGCCGCCGACTTCCTTCACCTTCTCATCGATTGTTTTCTGGTGTTTCCTCACTGCATTGAACAGCTGCACCACCCCCCTGAGCAGAAAACACACACTGGTATCGGACATTACACTCGGCTTGGTTTGAGAGAACATTGCAGAATAAAACTCATATGTACCTGGTAGCAATCCTCTGGAGAGTCTTCTCAGTCTCACGGTCTTTCACCACATCGGGTTTTTCTCTGCACATCATCTCCCACGTTCGCTTTTTATCAATCTGCTCAACACAGGCGAAATTTAGCTCTCACACACTTCACACGACTCCATGATATATGAGTGATCCAGCAGGTACGTAATGCGTCAGATCAAAATTATTTCTACAGAAGCTGGCCTCTTATGGGAGTTTCCCAAATTTAACAGGCGGCAGATTAAAGGAAAAGAAATAAATGAGAAATTAAAAGAACACACGTTTTCTATTGACAAATACTGATGAGACTAACAGAGAACCTGGGTAGGTGCTTCACCTCTTTCCTTCTCTCCAGCTGCTCCTGTTTCTCCTTCTCCTTCCTCTTGTCCAGCTCTTTATTCTTCACCAGGATGCTCGTTTGGCTTTCAGGGGTTTTCTTCCCCAGAATCTTAGCCATGGCCTCGGCCCATCCGGTGTTGGCGTTCCCTTTGTCTCCCTCCTGATCCTCTCCTCCATCCTCATCCTCTGCATCTGCTCCTTCACTCCCGTCTCCGTCACCATCTCCAACATCACTACCTCCACCTTCTGACCCTTCATCCTCGCTGCCTCCTTCAGAGTCATTCAGGTTGTCACCATCCTTGCCGTGAAGCTCTGCATCATCCTCTTGGTGACACAAAGGGTTACAGAGATTCATTCATTTATACAAACTAGAGTTACAACATTAGCAAAACCGCTTGAGAAAAAATCCCCTCAGAGTATTACAGAATTATTATTAGAAGTTAAAATGGCAATTAAACCAGTTAAGGTTTTCTGGTTGAACAAATGTTTTGTTTTGTTTTTTTTAGAACTAAGACCCTCTGTAACCTCCTGAGACATATGAGGACATTACAATTTTGGGTTTCCTGCATCTGATACTTTATTCTGCTTAACTTATACCTGCCCTCATTAGTAGATACATTTGTATAGTGTAGTGGTAACATAAAAGCATTATAACATGAATAAATGTAAAAATAACATGTAGTCAAACTCAGTCTAATCATTCTATAACTGAATCAAGACATAAAAGTGGACATGGTGCAAAACTTATCAAGGTTTGTAGTTGAAACTTGATTTATACTTAATAACATTAACATACAAAGGCAAATTAAGACCCACTTCATCTTTTGCCTTTTACCAGTTGATACCGGAGTCTCAGAATTACCGGAGTCTCAGAATTACCAAGTAAATGAATTTATTCACATTCAACCATCATGTTTTGACACTCAGGTCTTTAAAATTTCTACATCTGTTCGTGTGTACATTTCAGGTTTGCTCTCGTTCCTTTTGAATTTCATTACAGACAAAATTAAAATCCATGACATTTCAATTTCATGACTTTCCCAGGGCTGGAAAATAAAATATTTTTCGTGACTGTGGGAATAATGCATATTTTATCAGTAAATGGCACTAGTACATTTTATTCTAAAACTTTAGCTTATACGTTAGCATACCAGCTCGTGTATTGGGGTAGCACATTACGAGCAATATCAATATTAAAAGTACTAACATTGTTACGACAGAAACGCCCAGAATGACTCAAAGCTGCTTTTTTAAGTAATAGGTATTTCAGACTATACAGCTTAAGTTACCTTATACTGAACATGTTGCTAACAGCATATGGTCTAACAATAATACGCTAGTTAGCTTAGTTACAACATACAATGGTCCGAACCAAGTAACAGCTACACAAAGTAACAGGCTACACAAAAAGCTTCTAACTTAAAAACCGGCGGCAACATGCTAATTGTGTTTTTCCACAGGTAAGAAATTATGTTTGGATAAAGAGAACACTCACCAGAACTCTGCACATGTGTTTCCATCACAGCTGCCATCATGGTGGTGTTACGTCGAAATGGTTCCGTGGATGAAACTAGCAAACAACGAAGGTTCCGATACCTTACATGACTACTTCTTTTTTCTACGGCGGTTGCAAACTGTGTTAGTCCCACCCTTTGGTCTGGAATGATTACTGCAATGGCTTTCAGACTAACATGCCTGCCTCTGGATTCTTTCAACCATCTGTAAATATTTGCATATAACCATAATATTTATTTATAAGAACTGAAGCCATCATCCCACTGTTTCTTAAGTTGATCTACAAAAGACATATCAGCATCTGCATAGTATAATAATCATGGAGGATTTGGAGGAAGCATCACATGGACAAAACCTTTTGTTTGTAAACCCTATCTTCTCTGCTTTTGTCTTCAAACTCCATGTCATGTTTGCTTTTCATTTGAGCTCTTCTTGCTGGACAGTTTACTTCATGTCCTTGTAGATTTCCCCAGTATGTCACAGCATTTTGAAGCATCTAGCTCGGGGGTGGGCAATTCATTTTCTGAAGAGGCTACAAAGAAGCTGGGACTGTTTCGGAGGGCCGGACCAATAGGCTGACCTCAGTCCTGCTCAGTAAGAGTTATATAGTCCATGACTTAAGATTTGTTTGAAAAAACACCCCCAAGCACATGCTTCAAAGGTGTATTTTCAAAATTATAAAAGTGTTGAATGTTTAAATCCTTATTTTGTTATTGCTCCTAATGAAGAGCCAAATTTCATCCCCCCAAAAAAGCTTCTTCTTCTTCTTTTCTGGTTCTAGGTGTGCTGATGCTTTAAAACAGAAATCTTGTCACGAGACAAGATACTGTAAATTCCCTCGACACATTATTTTACTTTCATTTCTACACTTCTATTCTACGCAGCTCCACTTGGCGTTTCAAGACAGTTTCCTTTTTCACTAATGGAAGAGTAAAGACTGAAGAACAAGAAGCTGTATAAATGGGTAATTTATTTATTTATTTGCTATTATTAGATTAGAAGAACAGATTTATAAGGTATCAACTGTCATGAAAGAAACATGTTGCTGCTTTACTTAACCTCTGTTGAGGGGTATGAATCAACAGGATGTTTTACAAACTATCAGTAATGGAAAGAGTTGGTGCCAGTAGAGGCTGATGGGTAATATTAGCCTCATAAGATAAACATCACTGGCTCCTAGATCTTTTACAGTTGTTTGATGTTGAGTGATTCAAATGTGTGTATTTATATATTTATTAATTTACCAACTTATCCCCGATTATCCGGGGCCGGGTCACGGGGGCAGCAGTCTAAGCAGGGAGGTCCAGACTTCCCTCATCCCAGACACCTCCTCCAGCTCTTCCAGGGGGACCCCGAGGCGTTCCCAGGCCAGCCGAGAGACATAGTGTGTGTCCTGGGTCTACCCCGAGGCCTCCTCCCAGTGGGACATGCCCGGAACTCCTGAGGGAGGTGTCCCAAAGGCATCCAGAACAGATGTCCAAGCCACTTCAACTGGTTCCTCTCGACGTGGAGAAGTAGCGGCTCTACTCTGAGCTCCTCCCTAGTGACTGAGCTCCTCACCCAATCTTGCAGGGTGTGCCCAGCCACTCTATGGAGGAAACTCATTTCAGCCACTTGTATCCGGGATTTTGTTCTTTTGGTCATGACCCAAAGCTCATGACCATAGGTGAGAGTAGGAACGTAGATTGGCCGGTAAATTGAGAGCCTCGCCTTCTGGCTTTGCTCCCTCTTCATCATGGTGGACCGATACAGCGACCGCATGACTGCAGACGCTGCACCGATCTGCCTGTCAATCTCCCATTCTGTCCTCCCCTCACTCGTGAACAAGACGCCTAGATACTTAAACTCCTCCACTTGAGGCAGGACCTCTCCACCAACCCGGAGAGGGCAAGCCACCTTTTTCCGGTCGAGAACCATGGCCTTGGATTTATTTGGAGGTGCTAATCCTCATCCCAGCTGCTTCACACTCAGCTGCAAACCGCCCCAGTGCACACTCAAGGTCCAGGTTCGATGAAGCCATCAGGACCACATCGTCTGCGAAAGCAGAGACGAGATCCTGTGGTCCCCAAATTGGACCCCCTCCGGCCACTGGCTGTGCCTAGAAATTCTGTCCATAAAAATTATGAACAGAACCGGTGACAAAAGGCAGCCTTGCCAGAGTCCAATATGCACCTGGAACAGGTCTGACTTACTGCCGGCAATGCGAACCAGACTCCTGTTCTGGTCGTACAGGGACGGGACTGCCCTTATTAAAGGGCTCTGGACCCCATATTCCCGAAGTACCCCCCACAGGATGCCACAAGGGACATGATTGAATGCCTTCTCCAAATCCTCAAAGTACATGTGGACTGGTTGGGCGAACTCCCATGAACCCTCGAGCACCCGACAAAGGGTATAGAGCTGGTCCAGTGTTTCATGACCAGGACGAAAACCACATTGTTCCTCCTGTATCCGAGGTTCAACTATCGGCCGGATCCTCCTCTCCATTACCCTGGAGTAGACTTTCCTGGGGAGGCTGAGGAGTGTGATCCCACTGTAGTTGGAACACTCCCTCCGGTCACCCTTCTTGAAAAGAGGGACCACTACGCCGGTCTGCCAGTTCAGAGGCACTGTCCCCAACCGCCACACGATGTTACAGAGACGTGTCAGCCACAATAGTCCCTGCACATCCAGAGACTTTAGGTACTCAGGGTGGACCTCATCCACCCCCGGTGCCCTGCCACCGAGGAGCTTTCCAACTACCTCGGTGACTTCAGCTTGGGTGATGGATGAGTCCACCCCCGAGAACCCAGCCTCTGCTTCCTCAGATATATGTGATGTGATGGCAGGATTGAGGAGATCCTCAAAGTATTCCTTCCACCGCCCGACAACATCCCCAGTTGAGGTTATAGTATCTGATATGTTTTAGGCTATTCATAAGTCATTAATTAGTTAAGAATTGTATCATAATAACACCTTTATGAACTATACTGTTCATTGTCTGTATTGTGCCATTTGAACTTTCACCTACTATATTGCATGAGTTTGGCATATTTTCTTGGAGGCCTCTAAGTTCAGGATGTTGGGGTATCGAATCCATTAGAGGGGCACCCTTAGATTAGAACATGTGTTGGAGTTTACCCCACCATGTGTTGGCTGATGTTAGGGGCTGTGAGCAAAGCCACACCATCTCGCTGCCTCTCTCTGCGGGCAACTCCAGAAAAGTGGAGGGTCCAGCCCCTCTCGAGGAGCTGGGTTCCAGAGCCCAAGCTGTGCATGGAGGTGAGCCTGACTATATCTAGATGGTATCTCTCGACCTCCCGCACAAGCTCAGGCTCCTTTCCCCCAAGTGAGGTGACGTTCCACATCCCAAGAGCTAAAGTCGTGCCCAGGGATCAGGTCGCAGAGGCACCCGCCGTCGACTGCTACCCGATCTGCACAGCACCAAGCCCCTATGGATCCCTCTGCAGGTGGTGGGCCTACAGGAGGATGGGCCAGTTCAGGCTGAGCCTGGCCGGGCCCCATGGGTGGAGGTCCGGCCACCAACCCTAGGCCTGGCTCCAGGGTGGGGCCCCGGCTGTTCCATGCTGGGCGACATCTCGGTCCTTGTTTTAACTTTAGCCATAGAGGTTCACAAACTCCTCCAAACTATCATTATTTTATTAGTCTTTAAAAATCCACCATTGGTCGACCTATAGTATGAATTATGGAGATCACTTGGATCTTTTTACATTTCTCTTATTCTCTTTTACTCTTCTCTTCCTTACACGTTTTATCTTTCTTACTTTTACACATTAAGTGTGTTTTTTTATCTGAAACTGTTTGTTGCTGCCATCTTGACCAGGACTCTCTGGAAGAAGAGACCTTCCTGGCTAAATAAAGGATAAACACAGTAAAATAAAAGTTTTTGTTTCTAACAGACATACTGCTGGGAGTGCCACTGAAAGTGATTGCTGCAACCTTTACTCTCAACCTGGCAGCAGAGAAAGCAGTAAAGGTGATATCTACAACCTGGTATCCTCAGGCTCACCGACTTGCAGAAGTAACCAGACTGGATGGATTGTCATCTTTCTTGGGCTGCTTTGGACTCGGTCTGGCCTTCTTAACTGTAGCCTGTGGGATCGCATTTGGCTCCGGTGTCACTGTGGTGATTACGACAACTCCAACCTTTACTGGACACAGTGTGCATTGGGTATGTGTGGGATGTGGACTGGCAGGAGCGATCATTGGATTGACCTCTGTCACATTGATGACTCTGGGACTGAGAGGTCTCTTTGTGATGGGGTTCATCCTCAGCATGGTCTTACTCCTCATATGTCAGCAACAAACAAACAATGAGAGAAGGACAGCAGCGAGAATACTCATCCTGCTTGCCGTAACATTCATGACTTTGCATTTAACAGTTTACTTTGGTCATAACTTTGATAATATGGTTATTTTCACCTTGTTCCCAGCAGTATATCTGATGGGTTTTCTTGCTGATAAAGTCGCCTTCAGGAAGCCCAGTGGATACATAATACTTAATTTTATTCTGCTGGTTCCACTCACTGGAATGGTGTAGTTGCTATCAAGTATTTCCTCCCTTCCAAAAATATAGAGAATCTTGTCATTTGTCCATTTGCCCTCTGGCTCCTTAACAGTAAGCATGATGCACATGAGCATGACAACAGGGACAAAGTGGCTGTTTTACAGGAGGCTGCTCTGGATTCTGCAATTCTTGGTAAAGTCATGATGGGAGCCATGGTTGTGGGAGTGGCTGGACTCCTGACAGCTGCTCTGGGATCAGCAGGGTCCTATGGAGTTCTAGTAGGTCTCCTGGTAGCAGCGTGGCAGGCGTTCAATGTGTCTCATGAAGGCCGATAAAGAGGATGATGATGTTTACACATAAATAGGACAAAACACACTGCTTTTTAAAAATAATAATGATGTATTAATCTAGGGATAATGATAATGTTTAGATGCCAAACATCACCATCCTTGGGGTCATGAAGGTACTGCACATGAGCTATGAAAGGTTATTTACAATAAATATATATATATATAAAAAAAAATATAATGTTCAATTTAGTAATGAAGTTTGAAATGACCATAAAATATTTATGATTAAATATTTACATTTAAATAGTAACCAGAACTAATCAAACCAAGCCACGTGATTTAAATTACATATTATTCTTCATTTATCTTATGTATTATTTTTGATCTTATGTCTCATCACAGGTCAGGAATCGTAAGTGACAGAATAGGCCATGATCAGTGGGGAAAGACTTGAAAAGGAGGGGCAGCTTTAAGGTTTATAAGCCTTTTATTATCCACTGTCAAACAGCCAGGATACAAGCTTAACAATTCACTACTTGCACTTTGTTTGTTACATTTGTTGCTTTACAAAATGTTACTTGCATGTGGATTAATTCATTTGCTCTGCATTAAGAAATAAAAGATAAATAGGGGAACACTTTATCTTCGTCTGTGTTGATCAGATTGTGATGAATAGATTAGGATGCAAGGATAGTGAACGCATCGGATTGAATATACGGTTCTTGTTGCATTGTTGCTTTTACTTAAGTGTCTGAATACTTCTTCCACCAGTTAACCTAGAAACAACAACAATGTAATGTACGGGACAGCCTCCTTTAACCTTGTCAGACCCTAGTGTTTTAGTTTTACTTTCATTTCCTCATTTCTGTTCTTCACTGCTCCACTTGACTTTAAAGACAGGTTTTCTTTTTAGCAAACTGATGAAGGAGTAAATTCTGAAGAACACGAAGCCACACAAATGGGTAAATGATTTATTGGCTTTTATTAGATTTGGAGAAGGATGCATTTATAACATAAGGTTTGTTGATAAAAGTTGTGTTTTTGTTTCTAACAGACATACTGCTGGGAGTGCCACTGAAAGTGATCGCTGCAACCTTTACTCTCAACCTGGCAGCAGAGAAAGCAGTAAAGGTAATATCTACAACCTGGTATCCTCAGGCTCACCGACTTGCAGAAGTAACCGGACTGGATGGATTGTCATCTTTCTTGGGCTGCTTTGGACTCAGTCTGGCCTTCTTAACTGTAGCCTGTGGGATCGCATTTGGCTCCGGTGTCACTGTGGTGATTACGAAACGGCAACTTCAACCTTTACTGGACACAGTGTGCATTGGGCTTTCAGTATGTGTGGGATGTGGACTGGCAGGAGCGATCATTGGATTGACCTCTGTCACATTGATGACTCTGGGACTGAGAGGTCTCTTTGTGATGGGGTTCATCCTCAGCATGGTCTTACTCCTCATATGTCAGCAACAAACAAACAATGAGAGAAGGACAGCAGCGAGAATACTCATCCTGCTTGCCGTAACATTCATGACTTTGCATTTAACAGTTTACTTTGGTCATAACTTTGATAATCTGGTTATTTTCACCTTGTTCCCAGCAGTATATCTGATGGGTTTTCTTGCCGATAAAGTCGCCTTCAGGAAGCCCAGTGGATACATAATACTTAATTTTATTCTGCTGGTTCCACTCACTGGAATCCTGGTTGGAATAGGGATGAGTAAGTGTTCCCTAAGACATCCACATTTAATGGAAACAGTTACCACAGTTAAATCTCTGGTGTATAAAGTAGAGATGTTTACTGGACTCATAGGTGCTGTAATAGGGGCTCTGACAGCCAGCTCCTGGGAGGAAAAATCAGCTAGAGGGCTGTCTTTGTGGATTTGTGGTCCTGCAGCTGTGATCCTACACAATCTAGACATAGGTTCCCAACACCTGAACCTTCACAGCCTCTTTCAGGAGTTTCTTGGCGCAGGAGGAGAACTTGGACTCATATCGGGCTTTGCTGGAGCTTCTGGGATCTCTCTGGGTCTGACAGTCAGGGCAACACAAAAAGATTATCCCCCTGTAATAATGCTGATACAAGGGGTACTGGTTTCAGTCCTTATCAAGAGTATCCTTCCATCCTTTAATATAGTCATGCTTGTAATTTGTCCACTTGCCCTCTGGCTCCTTAACAGTAAGCATGATGCACATGAGCATGACAACAGGGACAAAGTGGCTGTTTTACAGGAGGCTGCTCTGGATTCTGCAATTCTTGGTAAAGTCATGATGGGAGCCATGGTTGTGGGAGTGGCTGGACTCCTGACAGCTGCTCTGGGATCAGCAGGGTCTTATGGAGTTGTAGTAGGTCTCCTGGTAGCAGCGTGGCAAGCGTTCAGTGTGTCTCGTGAAGGCCGATAAAGAGGATGATGATGATGTTTATATGTCAGCATGAACATCATCGTCCTTGTCTTGTGAAGGTACTGACTGTTAATTAAGTTTCAAATGACCATAGAAGATTCATGATTATGTATTTTAATTTAAAAAGAAATCGCAACTAATAAAACCTATTCTGTTAT
>JAPQRN010000009.1:15795476-15841607 GCA_037367275.1 Coranthus polyacanthus
CAGACAGACAGACAGACAGACAGACAGACAGACAGACAGACAGACAGACAGACAGACAGACAGACAGACAGACAGATTACTTTACTTACTGTAAATTGTAGAATTCTTCAGGAAAAGGTTAAAGTATGTTTCTCTGTGTCCACCAGGTGAACTACAATCTGTTGGGGAAAATTTGTCACCTGTGGAGGAATTATTATGACATTCAGGACTCGTGGGACAGTTTACAGGGCATTGTTGACTGGTTCTTCAACAACCAGGATGAAATTCAGCCGGCTGCGGGGCCTGGAAGATGGAATGACCCTGACATGGTTGGATGGATTTGTCTTTATTATTCCTCATTTATGTTATGAGTCTTAACTACTATCTCACACAGTTCTTCACTCAAAGATCAAGATTTAGTTACCTTACATTATTAAATAGGTTTAACTGTGTCGTATGACATACAGGTAGCTTGTTGTTTTGTCTCCATGCCTCACATTTCTCTGGTGTCTCTCCTCAGCTCATCATTGGAAACTTTGGCCTCAGTGTGGACCAGTCCCGCTCTCAGATGGCTCTATGGGCTATCATGGCTGCACCTCTGATCATGTCTACTGACCTTCGAAACCTTGACAACCGGGCAAGGGCAATCCTGCAAAACAAAGTGGCCATTGCCATCAACCAGGACCCTCTGGGCATCCAGGGAAGACGCCTGCTGAAGGTGAGTATCATCCCTTTAAACAAATAAGCATATTTTTGCTACTCCTCTTATTATTCTGAGCACTTCCCTAAGAGTGTTTTAGACAGAGTAAAGCAGTTCAGCTGAACTCAATCCATAACAACTACAATATAAGTAGAGCTTAAGGATTTTGCAGTGTCCCATGAATTGAAGCAAAAAACATCTGTTTCTCAAATGTGATTATTTGGCCAATAATGTGCCCCTATTTCATCTTACACAAGACTTGATGATGATTGGTAAAATATGCCCTCTGGAGATGTCACTTAAGGCTGTAGCAGATCGTTTTTAGCTGCAGGCCTATTCATATCATAAATGGTAAGCAGTTCTGTGCTTGCTAGCAAAAATGTTGCTCAGTCTCTGCTTTACTGCCCCACAGTAACCTTAGAATACAGCACAAGTAAGCTACAGCTCTTTATATTTCTAGTGTTGAATCAAAGAGTCAAGAAAGCTGTGGACGGTAAAACCAAGAGCTGAAAGACCTGTAACAGCTTCAGTCGAGAATCGTACGACTGAACACTTGTATTGCTTGCAGCTACAGCTCAAGCATATCTCAAGAAGGAAACAAACTTTCTTGTTAGTTCCAGTGAGGCCAGGTTCCATAATCTTAAATATCAATGGAGGTTTTCACATGTATGTGCATGTTTGTGTTGCACAGGAGAAGAGTCATATTGAGGTGTACTGGAGGCCTCTGGTTCAGTCAGCCAGCGCTCTCGTGTTCCTGAGTCGACGGACAGACATGCCCTACCTCTACCACACCTCTCTGGCTAAACTCCACTATGACGAAGGCAACTATGAGGTTTGTACAGCCCCTCTGTCTTACCCCGTGTATTAACTAGCTGATTTGCAACTGACATTTCTTTCCATTATCGATCAATATGCTGATTATTTCCTTGACTGAGTGATTGTTTACTCTTTAAAAACCTAATAAGAAATAGTGAAAAAGCACCAGGTAATCTCATCTAGGCCAAATTTACAGATTAAAAATATCAGGAGTTGCATCCCTTATTCATATTGAAACATATTATGGATGTTACTGATGTGATGCATGACTTGGTGAAGACGACAAACAGGAAGCAGTCAAAACCACAGTTTGAGGAACAGATACTGGTTTAAACCACAGATACAATGACATTTTTTTAGTCAGTGGCTTTTTGATGTTTTTGACTAATGACTAAAGGTTGTTGTGGCCCTAAATATTTCCTCAAAAAGCTGAAAAATTCCTCTATTGTTTCTTTTTTAGTATAAACAGGACATTGGTTTGAAGAAAGCATCTGGTGCAGGTTACACCTCAGGCAAACTGTGAGACTTAATTCATCACAGAACTGATGTCACGTGTTTAGGAACCACTTCCCAAAAGGACACAATAAGTTGCAGATGTGTGGTTTGAGCTTTTCCTTCCTGTTGTCTGTCAGCTGTGTCTGGAAGATAATTTACTTTTGTAAGTCACCAGCTGTCTATCCTTCTGCAACTGTATATCAGCAAACCCAAGAATGGACATGGTCATGGAAAATATTTTCAAAGGGAAATACAACAAAGATATTCTCACATGCATTCTTGTACATGATATTCCTCTAGTATCTGTTATCATTATTTAGTTCTGGTGATAGATATATATATATATATATATATATATATATATATATGTACTAAATAACCAAGCATTGTGGGTATTTGTAACAGCACCTTTACTCTGATACTGGGTACATAGTGTATCTGTGGCCAGAGAAATCAAAAAACCCTATTTATACTGACAGAAGGTCATTTAACATGCATACGATAAAGAGCCAACAAAACATTAGATAGTCTGAAGGAAGGGTTGCAGTTCTCAAGATTGGTCTTCTCAAGACCACTGTTTGACAGTTTTGGTCTTGTCTCAAAATCAGCCACATATTTACTTCTTGTCTTGATTTCAGACAAAGAGGACTCTTTTACTCTGAAGACCACAAGTGAATTACCTGTTTATTGTCTACCTGTTCATTACCTGTAAATTGTAATCATGTTAAAATGTTAACATGATTACAATTTGATTAGAAACTTCCTGCTTTAAATGCAACCAATAACTCATGTCGAATGTGGCATTTTTGGAGAAGAAGCTGTGACTGTCTTGAGGAAACATCAGCCAGATCTTATGTAATAAAATTTGCCAACCTAAACCACAAAGAATTAATCTGCAACAAATTATGTAATGCATGCAACGCTTACACTTTTATCAGCACCAAGGAATCGTAAAGAAAGACAATGTAAGTGACACTAGCAAAGTTAGGTAATGTTAGCAATCTGCCTCGGTACCGAAACTCTTCAGTAATCTTTTCACCCATCATCTAAGATTTTGTGGATATTACAGGCTACATGAAGCTGTGTATCTGGTCTTGGTGTTGGTGATCTTGACTGCAATGCAGGTTAACAGGTCAGCAACAGAAACAGACTAAACTTGGACAGTCAGACAAGAAGAAGGCCAGACTCATTTTATATTTAACCAAGGATGAGCATGTTTTTGGAGTCTACATTTCCAATGGAATCCAAAACTTTTGTAAGATCCTAGAACTTGTGCTAGTTTAATTCCATGTCACTTTGTCGCCATATAAACAATGGAGTTGATACAACCATGGGAGCGTGTTTCACTCAGCATGTCTTAAAACTGTACCTACCTGTACCTACTGACCTAGTCAAACACTTGCATAATTTCTTCGAGACCAGGCTCGAAATAAAGCTCTGTGTCAATTCCAAAGTATAGTAAATATTAGTCTCTGCTCCACAGATAAACTTTAGTTTAACTGTGATGAGGTACATCAGTATTTGGGATAGCTGTTAGAGAGACAGTCTTTTAGTTTTTCTTCCCGTTGGCTTTGCACATTCTGTCACTGGTGGTTGAGCACATGCAGCTGTATAACTCCAGCAGTTGGTTTGTCTATTGACCTGCAGTGACCTGTCCACTGTACTGTTCCATTTCTTGTTTTTTCTTTTTCTCTTCCGGTCACTTCTGCTGACTGTATTATATTTCCGATGCGATCCTACGAACTGCATCAACAGCCACTTATTTCTTCCATCTCCATTGAAGTAGCGCTCCAAAAATTGGCATTGAGGGTTAAAGACTGAAGTTAAAGATGAAGTTAAAGATTTTAAATCGTAACTACTGTAACACTGTCACTGGCTTCCATGATGCTGTCCTAGTTTTCTGGGGGGGGGGGGTTCATGACATTGAATGTGACACACCAAAAGCAAAATCAGAAAGGCAAACTTTTAAAAAACGCTGTCATATGTGTCAATTTTTGTTGTTAAAACAAGTTTCTTTAGATTCTTTTTTTCTCTGGTCATTAAGTAACTTACTCTGATTTTATCATCCTCATATGAGCTCTTTTTTTGTTTGCGTCTTAGGCCTATGATGTGTTTTCTGGCACCACAGTGAAGGGGCTGAATTCCACCTCTGAGATTACACTCTCCATCAACCCCTCAGGTGTTGTCATGTGGTACGTCTATCCTCTACCAAAGCACAATCACGCTGCAGAGACTAAAACACTCCACGATCAGCAGAGGAAAGCTGCACAGTTTCCATTCCACAGGGCTAAATTTGGTGTTTTATGAAGAAACTGTTTGTCACAAAAGATGTAAAAGTAGGTTTTTATTTAGCTTTTTTTTTTAATTCTGGGGGAAAAAAAACAAAAACACTCAACATGATTTTCACTTTGTCCAGAACAGATATTGCATGGGATTCTTTTGCACTGTGTATTTTATCATGAAACTAAATATATATAAAAAAACATTTTGTGTTCTTTTATAAACTGTGAATAGGTTTTAATCTTCTTCTTCAAATTAAATACATATGTTCCCTACAGTAACTCAATCTATTTTTATCTTTGGATCAATACAAGGGAAAAAACTCTCAAGAAAAAGGGATGTACTATTTTATTTTATTTTTGTAGCATGTGTAAACTGGAGGAATTAAAGAAAAAAAAAAGAATAAAAAATTGTTCCATTCTAGGTTACACTCTGTATTCCCCTCCCTTCTCTTGTTCTCATTGATAATTGTCAATAAAATAAATAAATAAAAACATTACAGTCTCCTTATTGGTCCACGCATACACAGTCACAAAAATTCAAATGGATGCACCAACTTTTCCTCCTCTCCCAGGCAGAAAAAAGATGTTTTGTGTTTTTTTTTTTTTTCATAAGCAAATTGTAAATGTGAATAAAAACAGCTGGATGGGAACAACTTATTATTGGAAGGGGACTTAAGACTGACCGAATGAAAAGATGCTGACAACTATGCAAACACAAGAGGATACCGATGGAACATTGGCAACAGGTTTTCCATTCTCCTACCAGTCTGGTATTCACATACACAACTGGAATTAAGGAGAATAGTCTGAAAACTATGACACCTGCGGGATGAGACGTCTGGGGAGTTAAATTCAGATTCAATCACTTTCAGATAACCTGACATGCACATGTTACTTGATGATTGATTTGTGTTTTTATATACTTAGCCCTGAGTAAATGTTGATAAACTAGGAGGGTTCAGCCAATATTAAAACAAAGACAAATCTTTCAACAGTTTCATGTAATGACTTTGGTGTGTTTAAACATCCTTGACTTCACAGCTGAACTGATGTTACAGTCGCTCACCACTGAAGGGCAGTGCAGACTGAACAGTACAGACCGGCAGACCTTCTGAGACACAGTTACAGATCAAGGTCAAGTGTGCTTGTGTTTGTTAATGATAGGTTGACGGTCAGATAAGAAAGGAGCTGTGTCCTCTTTATTGCTTTCATAGGGTTCTGGGTTAGTTATAAATTAGAATTCAGTCACGTCCAGTTTCAAAAAGCAGACAAAAAGGAAGAACATGACCTATGCTGTTGCCAATCAATCGCAGTGCCCGGGATTGTGGACGTCCATGAACCAGTAGTTCAGAAGCAAATTAAACGTTATTTACCATCATAAAGGATAAAGACAAACAGCACATGAGCACACGGGAAGCTGGAACCAGCAAGTGTTTGGCATTTTTACTTAGGTTTTAAAAAAACAAACATTTGCTGATTAATTGTCTTTCAGCAGATCAGTTGTTTAATCAACTAATCACTGCAGCTCTACTGGCTTCACTCACACAAACCTAAACTTGAATGACTTCTTTTCATTGCATTTGGTGTAAATATATCTCTAATTAGTTAAATGTCAGGTGTAGATGGGGCTGCAGAGTTGAGTCCTGCTGGGTTGGGGGAATCCTCAGTCCAACACTTTGCCTGACATAATTTTAAAATCATTGTATGACCTGCAATAGAGACGCACACATACGTATTTGTGTTGTGGCAAAATCTATATACTGAAAAAAATACACTTCACCAACACTTTTAAATTAACTTATTTGGCACTGGTGCTGAACCTCATGACAGACTAAAGCCTCTGCGTCTGCTGTGTCCAATATTATCTGATCCACAGTGTCCGCAGTTTAAAGTCCAACACAAACAATGGTTTGTCTGAGCGTTTGTATTTGTTTTTGTGTTAGCGTGTGTGGAGATACAGTATTTTCTTTTTTGAAAGGAGGGAAAATATCTGCTTAGAAAAATGATTGGACAGGGTATTAGAGTAGTTTTAAGTCATCATTAAATTCTATCACACATCATTTCCTTATTATATCGTTGTTAAATCAATTTGACACAAACTCTAACATCGATGGTCTGCTGATACCAGGTCTGCTGGCTCTCACATGTCTCTGCTCTCAGTAATGTTACAGCAGGAGATTAGCAGCTAACAGCTCATTTTAACAGAACTCAGTACGGCTGTGAACACTGGTCTGAGGTCAGTTCATCTGACACTGAGCTGACAGGGAGAGGTAAGTCTCTAAGTCATCTGATCTTTTATATTATTAACTCCTGATGTTATTTAAATATTTTGACTGAGGGTTCATTTTGTTTTCTTTTACTTATATAATCACTTCTCAAAAAACTTCCACTAGATACTTTTGTACTTTTACTCCAGTTGTTATTTTTGATTACTTTTACTTCTGTTTAAGTGCTTGTTTTTACAATGTAAATATACTTTTACTCGAGTACCATCTACCAATCAGAGTCGTACCCATGTGACATGACAACAGAAAATGGTATTTCAGTTAAAGACACGTACGTCAAAGAACTGACTATTTAAAGTAAATGCTTACACAGTTATATTTCATGGAAAATGCTGAATGAATCCAAGCAATGGCATGGATTCTGCTGAGAGCAAATCTCAGCAGAATCCCAGGATTCCCCATAAACATGTATTTTATACATCATCATAAAATTCTTGTTGATAAAGAAATTACACAAATGGAGGAGGTTGGGATGATGGAGGGTGTGGACAGCGATGGCAAGAGCAAGATCAGTCAGTTCAAAGTAGTCAGTCTAGTCAGTTAGTGTACATTAGAAGTTCTGACATCCTAGCTTTATGGCATATATACCCTTTCTGCGCTGACTCTGGGGGCTTCCTCTGGCCCCAATCTCTGCTTAGCTGGAGGGGAAGTGGTCCATATCCACCCACGTCTTTCCCACGCAGCCCCCTTTTGGTCCGCCTGGGGTCAGTGTGGGTCAACGCCCTTCTGCCAGCTGCCATCACTCACGGATGAATCCACAAAAGAAGACACCAAACATGCTGAGAGTCATACACGTGTCCTTTATGTGCTCACACACTCAAAAATATTTACAACAGAGGCCCACTGTTGCTCAACAAACAGTGAGCCTCAATAAAGAGCCTCTCAAGCATCTTTGAAGTCGTACATATTGGCGTGCAGATATCCAAACAGGTATTAAAGAGCAGATATTGGTGAAAAAATGTTTACACAAAGCATCTCATACAGAAAGATGACTGACAGGATAGAAAATAACTTGACAAATGGATTAAAGAAAGCAAGAGCGATACCCAAATATGGTCACATATGAAACACACACAAAGTTTCATTTCTCCCTTTGCTCATTGGTGAGTTTTTTTGTTTAGATAGAGGTCCTTAGGGACAAGAGAAAAATAGGGCAAGTTTGTTTTCAATTTAACAGATATAAAAGGGAAAGGTATAAACCAAAACATACTTCACTCTTACAGTATCTCAACTGAATGAAAGAAAACTATCATTCTAAAACAGACAAACAGTTCAGGCACTTACAGCTTCAGGTTGTGTTTCAGGTCTGTAAAGGTTGTCCTCTTCCTATTTCAAGGCTCAGACTTGGTCCTAATTGAAACAATATTTTGGGTTTTATTCAGCATCTTCAGAGGAGCAGAGAGATGGACATGTATGCAATAACTAAATCAGTAAGATTCAGAATTAAACTAAAGTATAAATCTTGCATGGAGCTTATACTTCACAAAATGCTTATGGATCTTATGGACTTGTTAATCTCTCGCTGTGTTCTGTTGTTTGTAGGTTGTGTTGTAAAGCTGCACAGCTTTTCTATTCAAATCAATTTTATTTATATAGCCCAATATCACAAATCAAGATTTGCCTCAAAGGGCTTTACAGTCTGTACAAGATACAACACCCTCTGTCCTTAGACCTTTTGTGTCTAAAATGTATTTTCAATTTCTGAATGGTATAAAAAAGTTCCTTTATTTAATCAACAAGAACAAGAAAAATAAGATGGGCTGTAAATAAAGTACATTTTATGCCACTGACTGTTCTGTTGATCTTCATTGGTCATTAAAGCGTAATAATAAAATTTGGAGCTTTTACAGGCACTTTTGTCTCTCAAAATTTGGTTCAAAAACTATATATGTCTTCCTGATAAACTGAGATTAAACTTAGCTTTAGTTAAACCTCAAATTAAGCAGACTAACTCAGAGTTAGACTAAGACTAAGTCAGAGAGATTTTTTTTAAAATGAATTCACAGTCAAACACAAGTATGCACAAGCATACAGATAAGCAGAAAGACATCAACACATGCACAATAAGTACAGCACAAACAGCCAAGAGGCAACATATTCCACCTCTAACCATAAATGTGTATAAAGTGGACATAGCTGCTGTGATGCCACCCCTTGGTTTTTGGACTGAGCTGAGAAGCGTGAGGGGTGATGGTTAAGCTAAAGCTACTGCTGCTGTTCTGAGCTGATAACAAAGGCTAACTCCATGAAACAAACAAAATCATTTGGCGGTCTTGTAAGTGTAACCTCTTCGCCACAACTACAGTAGAGCAGTTCAGAAAGACTCAAGGGAAGCAAGATGTGTGTCACACCTGTCAATCAAAACCTGACGGCAGACATCAAGGACTCCTATAAGCCCTGAAGTCTTATCAACAGAGCAATAAATTACAAAAGGACCATCGGTTTTATGAGACTATACGACATCTGGAAACAATTATTGACTTAGTATTTCTAGAGAGAAGCTCGCTGAAGTCAAGTTGGAGCTTTGGAGCAGCATCTAGTGGCCGTCCGTGGTATTACATTTACATTACTTCCATTTTGGCTTTAATTTGAAGCTATGATTATTGCCCCTCATTTCCAACCAACAGTGGTAGTACAATTAGATTATTCCATGACACTAACAGTCTTTACAGCAGTAGGGAAGAAGCTATTACTAAAGCATTTAGTTTTGGTTGAAATGACCTAAAACACCCCCTAGACAGCAGCAGCTGACACATGTCTTTTGCAGGGTGTGTGATATCATTTTGATCGCTCTGCTGAATGTCTGTTTGATTTAGATTTATTTGACTTATGGAAGTAGGGTTTGGAGGTAAGCAGAGGACAGGTTCTATAATGGTGCTGTTAAAACGTATGAGATGTTGTCTAACTCTGAATTTCTTGAACTCCCTGAGAAAGAAGAGTTTTTGATTGACCTTTGTTATAATAAGGTCCCAGTTTGTTTTCCATTTCAGGTTCTCAGAGATGTAAATGCCAAGGATTTTGTTCAAGATTGGCTCATCTAGTATGTGTACGGATGCTTTGGGCTTTGTTTTTGGTGGAACATGTGAATCAATTTGCTTCATATTCACTTACTCTTCATAGTTTTTTCATTTTTCCCCCCAATGCTAAACAAATACATACAGCTCTGAGACCACTCCAAATTTCCAGATATGAACCCCACTGAAAACCTTTGGAATGTGAACAAGAGGAAGACGGATGGTTACAAGCCACCAACCAAGCTGCTTATATTTTTGTGATAGGAGTGGCATAAAGCACCAAACAGCAATGTGAAAGACTGGTGGACAGCATGCAAAGATGCATGAAAGTTTTTGTTATTTGACCATGTTGTCATTTTAAGATCGACATGACAATATTTTTGTCGTTGTTTTGTTGGAATTCAGAAGAAATGTTAATTCTAGAATAAAGAAAACTGTTCATTTTACTCAAACATACCTAGAAATAATAAAACCAGTGGACTACCATAGTTGTATGTGCTCAAAGGTCCCTGATGATCCTCGGTAACGTTATGCGACGGGTCTGTGGGCTGAGGCTGCTTGGATTTGATGGAAGACCTTCAGAAACCCCTCCATACATCACCACACAGAGACCCTTGAACTTGGCAGGAAGTGACAATGGCAGGTCAGGCAGCAGATGCCTCCCAGCATGCCGCAGGTCTCACAAGGCTGCAGGGCTACAGAGTAGCATATGACAGATAACACCACGCAGCCCAAACCCCTTCATGCTCTGCCAGTTCTTTATTACACAGTAAAATCGGAGCTGTGCAGTTCCTATGTATCTTGTTGCACGGAAGAAATCACAAAGGTGCATGGATTGTGCAGAAAAAAAAAAACAGGGAGGAGGAAGCTGTGAACAAACCACTGCATAAAACTGAGAAAGAAAGAACAATGGCTTTTCAAACATTATATAATCTAGAAGATCAGCCTTGTACTATTTGTGCACTTCTGGTATGAATTTCCTCTTTCAAAAAAAATGAAAGAAAAAAGTAGGAAAAGGAATGTTTGTTTAAATCATAGTCTCACTTTAACATAAAATGATGATAGATGAACAGGAGGAAGGCTTAAAGTGACTGGTGACTCAATTAAGGACCTAAAGCACTGAACCTTTGGTTTACATATTTTAATTCCATAAAAATGCCATGGTAAACTGGTGTCTGTTTGCACTTTCCTTACCTGCCATCAATAAATGTAACTAAGTAATTTTACTCAACTACTGTACTCAAGTGCACATTTAAGGTAGTTGTACTTTAATACTACTGTACATTATTTACTACTTTACGGTACATTTCATGGTATTTTAAACATCTAATCCACTACATCTCAGAGCAAATATTGTACATTTTACTCTCACATTTGTCTGACAGCTTTAGTTACTTTTCAGATTACAAAAAAATGTGTCATCACAAACCTGAAAGCAGGCCTGTTTTTCTGAGCTCATGAAAAGTTTTAGAGATATGTGGTTCTCACCGCATATCTATGTATGGGGTTCATGGACCGCTGCTACAGGCCGTTCGGCCCCTGTATGACTGGAGCCAGAGCTTGGTTCACATTGTTCACAAGTCTCACTGGTTCTCTGCCCTTTGTCACCGATTCTGTTCATAATTTTTATGGACCAAGTGGCAGAGGGTGTCCAGTTCGGTGGCATCAGGATCACATCTCTGTTTTTTGCAGATGATGTGGTCCTGTTGGCTTCATCGGCTGTGACCTCCAACTCACACTGGGGCAGTTTGCAGTTGGTATGAGTATTAGCACCTCTAAGTCTGAGGCCATGGTTGTCAGCTCCACATCGAGAGGAGCCAGTTGAGGTGGTTCAGGCATCTGGTCAGGATGCCTGCTAGACGCCTCCCTGGTGAGGTGTTTCGGTCATATCCAACCAGGAGGAGGCCCCGGGGCAGACCCAGGAGGTTTATCTCTCCGCTCAGGCAGTTGCCACTGCAGCTAAGACCTGGATAAGCAGAAGAAGGTGGATGGATGGTTACTACCAAAAGGTTATAAAGTAGTTCAAATGAGCTCAACCTTAAACACAAATCAAATCAATCAAAAACATCATATATAACATTTTACTGCACAGTACTTTGACTTTCGATACGTTAAATACATTTTCCTGGAAATACTTTTAGAGACTTTCACTTAAATGTTTTGAATGCTGAACTCTCTCTTGTAGTTGAATATTTTCACAGTGTGGTTTTACGTAAGAACTTCTTCCACCGCACAATCTTCAGTTCACCACCTGCGTCGTCTCTTTCTCTTGTCTCCAAAATCTTTGTACCCTTGAGTCAGAGGTGTGCAAATTTTCACGTTTGTATTTATAGAACTCATCTCTTGCATCGGAAGTGTTGTACACCTCTCATCTCTCAGCTGTTATGAATGAGGCCCATTAAATACAGAGAGCATGACCACAGTGTCCTCAATGACATCTGCATCCCTGGCTGCAGCTTTACGGTGCATTAATAACTGTATCCACCGAACAAACTCTTATGGGCGGCCACTGATATGCACCAGAAGATCAAACTGGATCAGATGAAAGCTCATCAGTCCCAGTTCACTGATCATGCAGTACGAAAAAGCCGCCAGGAGCCAAAAGAGCTCTGACATAACAGGCACAGTGGAGCAGTGTCTTGAGATATGTTTGGATAATGATTTGAATATAGAGCAGCTATTTTGTCGATGTTGCAGGAGAGGGAGGGCACATAATTTGTCTTTGACAACTTGTAAGGAAGTCCTTTGTTGTCGGCAAAAAAAAAAAAGGACAGTCCCTCCTGACCCATCTGATTAGATGAAGGGGCCGTTTGTCACTCAGCAAAAAGCTGTGGTAAAACGCAGCTGCTCATAAAACTCTGACTTGAGTGTCCAATTGTGTGTCGAAGCTACAAAGAGGCTTTGAAGCTGAAATAAGAGCCGCACACACCCGTAATCGACTTGTTTCATCACGTGCAATGTGCGTGTAATCATATGGTAGTCAATACCTTTTACTAAGCATGTGCAATTCCATTACTGTAACACGAGCTAATGTCTCCTTCGGTGTTAGTAGAGGGGATTGAGCATTCATGACCGTTATCACGTAGCCTCTCTCTTTCTCTCTCAGTAAATCTTGACCCTGCTGGTCTTCATCTTATTTTTTCTGTCCATTTCATCCTGTGTCAGGTGCAAAAAAAAGAAAAAAAAAGGAATGAATGAATGAATGAATGAAAACTTGGATGTGACAAAGGATAAAAAAGATAAACAACCATAAACGGAAGCTTTTAAGTCTTTACCTGCATCAAAATACCAAGGCAGCTCATGGAAATTCTATCCACTGTGACAGGTATCATGAAAATCTAATTCATCAAATGCTTCCTTACTCATCATCTGTATCTATTCATCCATCTACACTTGACACAAAAAGCAATAAGCTGCCATTAGTATTTGCCCGTGTATTACCACTAACCTTTATTTCCCTAACCTGTGTGCTCAGTTCTAACTTATTAACCTTCATAAGTGTCATAACTAAGTACTTATTTAACCATTATGACACCTCCACTGTAGAGATCCAGGGAATTGAAGACTCATGTAGAACCTAAAGATTTGTTTTTCTTACTCTACGGTAGATGTTATGCAGGCACATGCATCCAATTGAACAGAAAATGCAATTCATCACCAACCAAACCTGAAACCCTGACTTTTCGTGTATCATGAATAGCTAGTGTGTGTATTTCTCCCTTGTAAGACGATTCAATATGCATCTAGACATGTGGGGCTATGTGATGACACATTTTAATACAGAACACAAAGGTTCAATTTGATTCAGGGTTCTGCAATCAACTCCAGCTCTTAACCTCATAACAGCTCTTTTCTGGGAACCCTAACCCTAAACTAGGATTAGAGTTCTGTTAAGGGTTAGGCTTAAACAGAAGATGTGTAAGTCCAATATGCAGGTTATTAGGTTTCATTTGAAAGGGAGCATCTTCTAGTTTCTGATTTAACATGTAATTGCAACTCACTCTACACTTGATAGAGTTCTTGTTTACTTTACTTTGATGCACGACTCTGGCATCAGAGAAATGATGACTACTTGGTATCTTGTACCTGGGCTTTAAAGTATTTACCATGTCACAAAAGCCTTAACTCTCAACTGCACTGTAAAGCCATAAGAGCTTGCAATAAAACAGGTGTTGATTTCCTTGGCCCTCCTCACTGAGTTGTGGCTATGTTTTGGCTGGAAAATGTTTTTAATATGCGCATCTTAGCTTTGTGTGGTCTTACTTGTGCCACTGTAGCATCCACAGAGTCTCGCCTTTGTAACTTTCACCATTCCATCTCACCAGGCGAGGGTTTACATTTCCTTCCTTCTTAAAAAATCCAATGTGCTTCCAAACTGGATTTTAGTTTTTATGGTACACTGTACACCACGTCGGTGTTGTTGGACACATTGGTTACTCACGTTCCTCTCATAAAAGGTCAAAGGTCAGCACAAGTTAGCATGAGACTAATTGAAGAGCGAAGATGCTGTGAAGAGTTAGCAGCAAAGCTTCAATTAACCGATTTATAACATCAAAACTGTGCCATTGTTTGATTCATTTTATATTCCGATTGTTTTAAGGGTCCATGTATCTATGTTGTATCTTTGAAGTTTACACCAGTTTCTGATTTGCATCAGTTAATCTTTACACACCTACCACATAGGATTTGCTTATTTTCCTCTTATCGCTTTCTGCAAGAACAGAAAAGATTGAAATAAGAAAAAGATCGTGCATGAGGCCCAGTGAATGCTATCACAGTTCAGTAGCCAATACTGACATCTGTGTGTGGTGATAGGCTGAGTGACAGCTGCCATTTACAGCTGCTAACTGAACGACACTCATGGTAAATTGTAGAAACTGCCCACAGATGTGGCACTGCAGTGTTCAACAGTTATTTAGAGACTCTGAAGGAAAATCATCTGTTTAAATAAACAAGGAGACCATTCCATAAATAGGATCTGCATGTTTCTCAGAGTTTTACTGGAATTCCTGTAGCCTCTGTGTAAACCTGCTGTTATTTTAGCTGGACTGGAACTACTGCTTCTATATGTATGAATAATCTAGAGCATGTGTGTGTGTATATACATGTATATATATGTATATATATATATATATATATATATATATATATGTACATGTATGGATGAACACGAGATAACTACATGTATCATTTTAGTGTCACACTGACAACCTAAAGGACATGGTCTCCTGGTTCATATAGCAGTCCTTATTTGCTTCGCAAGATCTGATGCTAAGAAATTACTTCTTTTTGTTTTTAGAAAAGAGCTGTAAAGGAACACACACAAGGCGATGAAAATATAGTAAATATATCTATAGCAAGTACATTTCTAAACAAAAGCATTTTCCTCAATTACAGATTTACACGATACAGTATTTTACACAGCTTCAGTATGTTTTGCCCAAAGCCTGAGAAACCAACTAGGGTCTGTATTTATCAAACATACAATTATACTTTAGGGTGCTTTAAGAAACCAACTTGGGAGTAAAGTAGTTCTTTATAAGTGGACAACACATATTTGCTAAATATTTTAGTCAAGGATTTAAACTACATTTTTCTTTCAGAATATTGTACATGTAATACATTTACAAGCACAACAAATGGAAGAAAGAGCTTAGCAGCAGCTGAACAGTAGAGAAGGATGTCAGAATCTGAATGTCCACCTGACCTGCTGGTGAGACAATGAATTATATTCAACAGGTCACTTGGACTAAGCTATTCATTTTAAACTGCTGACTATGGACTCAGATGCAAGACACTGAATGAGGTTTTATTGAGGCTATCGTGGATCAGCTGAGAAGACCTGGAACCATCATCTCAGAAGTTGAGGTGGACGACTAAGGGATAATGACGAGTCCAAACCAGGGTTGTTCTCTGTGGAGCAGATGAGTCAGGTATGTGCTGTGTTGGTGCAACATAACAAAACAATTCCCACTAATCCTACTGGAAATCTAATTGCCACAGAGCAAACCAGAATTCTTTAGGTCCCATAAGGGGCTGGATCCACTTTGTCACACTGGTTACACAACAATGCTCTTCCCATGCAGTTCACAAATGTTGGTTGACAATACAAATCCATCTCACAGAATAAGAATGTGAAAATCTTATAATATAAGGGCACAATAAATAAATTACACGTAAATGCTAAATATTCACCTACAGATGTTTGGCATCAAAACTGCATCAATACTAATTAAGACACTTGTTTAATAAAAGATCTGAATACTTTTGCACCAGCTCATTCTACAGAAATAATGATGGCTCCAACGTCATGTGTAGCTCTCAAACTGGACCTGATTCATATGACATTAACGTTACATACGTCTCCTCGTCCTGATCATCTAGTTGTTTGGTGATGTTGCTCTGCACGTTGTCAGTCAATGTTTTTATCATTTTTGTGTCCTGTTTCATACAAATCAGTGTGACTAGAAAGGAACAGGTGCATCAGCTCTTGACTCTACTTCTTATGGATCTCTCCCACTTTGTCCAACTGGCTCTTTTCACTATTTTCTCAGTGGTCATCAATGATCTCTTGGGTGCATGTCTTTCTGCCACACCTTGTTCTTGCAGCTGAATTTTCCATGAAGACGCCTCAATACAGCACTCTGGGAACAGTCAGCTTTCTCAACAATAACCTGCCATAACTTAAAGCACATGTGCTCTATTATCTTTGTATAAGTCAAATAAACCTTAACTTTTTGAATTATTCTCATTTGTTGAGATGCCCTCCTAGAGGCAGTAGCAGTAACAGTGTGCCATCTTAGGCGCCTCGTCATGATGTGATGGCTGTTCCTCCCTGTAGAGCGCACTGTTGCCTCTGACCAGGCTGGTGGCTTCTGAATGGGACACGACAGAGAGGTTTCTTTAGCTGCCCAGCGGCTGTTTGTTTTTGCGCTCACACAGTGCAGTGCATGGCTATCTAATGCTTGTTGCCTCTGTCCACTTGTCCTTGGGCTGAATGTTGATCAGATCACTGAGTTCTGATCCAAAACTTCCCCACAGGAGATTAGCCGGGGTGACCTTACCATCCGCGACTAATCCGGCTCGTTATTTTGACTTACGGTCCCTAATACAGCAGCTCCCGCCCTATGACCCCTCCAACCCCGATGACCTGCTGTCTCCTGGCTGAGGTCAGGGGTCAAATTCACCATGAGAGAGTGTACCAGTTAGATAAAAGGTTTTCATGCAGGTTTTCCAAGGACCCACTGCTGTGGACATGACGTCTGCAAATGAAAGCCTGACTGCGCATAACACTCTAAACTTGTCAGTATAGCAGCATCTTAAAACTTTGAAAATTAGCAAGAATCAGCAACAAAATAGCTCTGACAAACCACAAACACAAGCTGCCACACAAGATTGATCAATATTTTGATAAAACAAAGGACTATATAGATTCTAAAAGGGACTAATTGCACTGCAAGTCTACAAAAAAGATCACTACGTATCGTACAATTCATTGTTTTTCTTTTCTTGTTCACTCTCACAGGTCAGACAAAAATATCTGACAAACTCAATGTTCAGTACCAGGCCAACACCAAACAGCATAGACTGAGAGCCCTTCTTTCTTATTAATAATACTTTAATTAATACATGTCAGTAACCTGAGGTACTTAGGCTTTATTTTTGCCAATTGCCCTAAAGACGATATTACAATGATGCTGTTGTTTTACACATTTTAATTTATTTAGTATTTTTTTTACATGGGACACTACATTCCATTTTGAGTTTGGAATGGTTTATATTTGGGGTCTTATTATTTCATTATTTTTGTGTTTGCATTTGTGACACACATTTCTGTTGAAGGACCAGATGTACTGGGTTTAATGTTTTAATGCTCAAAATGTTCAATTATAATTACTGAGTGATATGTGTGCACAGAGTATGTCAAAATATTGTTATGTGAGCTGAGCCAAATCATGTGGCTCTTTAAAAAGAACCAGAATTCCCATCAATAACACACACAGTTAGAGGAAAATCTGGCAAAAAACGTTCGAGCAATTAGCGGAAAAAGAACTAGATATTTTAAGTAGATTTTATATGTTGATGATATGATGAGATCACTGTGTTTTTTCTATTCAGAACCAGGTATCCACTAATCCAGGTTACGATGATGCTGGGAATTTTGATTTTGCTGTTGTTCTCTCTGCACCTCGACCTGGCAACCCACTGACACAAACTAACTCTCAGGACTTGACCGTCAGCACGTACGACCAAACCAATTAACATTTTAAATGGCCTATTATATAAGCAATTATTTTGCACAACCCAGTTACGCGCTCAGCTAGACATAACTCAGATACCCAGAGTAAAAGGCTGGAGACGTTACTCTGTTTGTCTTGACGATGGGTCTAACGGTGACAACTGTCAGAAACACAGTACACCTACCTGTATTTTTTCATTTGTAAGTTTATCAATTATGCATTATTAGGCGTCCAAACATCGAAGGATTATGAATCGTGAGTAGACTTATTTAAACTAGCTACAATAGATTATCCCCATCATCGAATAATAGTTCTTCCAAAATATCACACCATGATTTTTGTCAATCAAGCTAAAAAGAAACTTTAAACAGTAATGTTAGTGTTACCAAGGTGCCTTTTTAAACATGAGGTGTTTGACATTTTGTAACATCACAACATCCACTACTTTCACACTCGTAGTCTCTATGTACTCTAATGCATTTCAAATTGTATTCGTATTCACTGTAATCTAAGACATATGGAGCTAATCAAATCATTAAACCATTAGTTCTTTGAAACCTACGATTCAATGTTTGCTTGTGTGTGTCAGAAATACATTTTTCACTGTCAGTTTATAAAAATAAAATATTTGTAAGTTTTACACAGTTTGAAACCTTGCGTTTTTATTTTTGTTTGAAAGCGCAGAACAAAGTATGTTGTCCATGCATATGAAGAAACTCTCAATGAATCATAGCATCGAGGAGTATTCCACTGAGAGCTAATCCCCACGATGAACAAGTACACGAACATTAAATCATAATTCAGTATCAATAACAACATGAAATGACACATAAGGAGCAGGTTGGGCTGGTGGAAGGTGCTGTGGCAGCAGAAGATCAGAGTAGCAGAGAGGGTGTAAGCTTAAAATATCACCTGAACACCTCCATGAATTAGACTGGATGTTACCAGTCACACAGTAAATCAAGTATATTGCAAACAGCTGATGCTGATGAGCTGATACATGTGCTTTGCCTGAAGAAGTCCCATGCTTCATTAAATTAAATGGCCTCCTCCCCACCACAACACCCCCATCACATTCCACCGACACACTGGCATGAATGAGCTGAAGCAGGTTTTTTTCTAAGACCAAAAATTTACCATCAAAACAGTGGTGAAATGACAGACATTACAATAGCAAAGAAATAAGTAAAATCTTTGCTCCTAGTTTACTTACATTGATCCACACCAGCCATAGGTCACCACCATGAATCCCCACCACCCAGGCTAGTCTTCGAGTTGCCTTTTTTGGGAGTTGGGTCAAGCTTCTACATGAAAGGCTGCATGTAGCCACAGCAGACATCTGTGAGTGGCACTGGGCCAAGTCGTCAGCTGCCTTCTGGCAGCAGAGAGTAGGTCAAAGTCAGAGCCACCTGCCTCTATCCAGCTCAGGGCAAACTGCTGTGTTCTGCTCTAGGTAACCTGTAGGAAACCGTAGAGCTGCAGCTCTGTTCTGAAGTCACAGAGTTCAGTAATAGGGTTCTTCAAAGCCAATACAAAATCAATGTTTTTACAAGAAAGCTGCTGAGAGTTTAAATATCCAGTACGACTGTTGAGAATGAAACTGTATTCCTCTTTACCCTCAAAGAGCCTAGACCACTACCCATGGCTAAAAGTATTTTATCTTTTGAACCACTAATCCTATCACTACGCTTTAAAATGTCAGCTAAAGTGGAGATTCTCAGCTTTTCAGTGGTATCACAAATATTTTGTTTGGAAAGAAAGAATTCTTCTAGGTCTATGACAAGGAAAATAACAAAAAATATCAATGTTAAAATTGAAATATATATATATATATATATATATATATATATATGTGTGTGTGTGTGTGTGTGTAAGAGCATAAAATACATGGGATCTGGTGGAGTTTTTCAGGCCGACTGCTCAGCACGCACTCATGATTCAAGACAGATCAGTAACACAGCAATAAAACCACTGAGTCTGGATCAAAGTGAGGATAACACAGACATCACAACATAAACAACACAGTCGCTCTCTAACTTTTCAAACTAAAAGCTCAGATGGAAAAGCTCAGAGTAAATAAAGAAGTGCTGTGGATTTTTACCTCCAAAGATGCTCATTTAATGACGATAAAACAGACGCAACTAAGAACAAGGGCTACAGGCTGGCTGAGTCAGTCACATCAAGGCCTCAAAATATAAACATAAGCAGCGAAAAGCAGCCATTTAGCTGAGTGGATGTGTAATGTTTTTTTTGTTTAGTTTCTCTACATTTATCTACTTGTTTACCAGTCATAATTACCCAACAATATATTATTTTTCTATATATTTTAGATATTTATTATATGTTTACCAGGTAAATACTAGTGTTAGGGGACTGTAAAAGGAAGGGTTACTGAAAGTTTTATGTGAAAACGTTCCCAAGATATGTCCAACTTAAAGGTGTCAGAATTTAACCTCAGCCAAATTAGCCAATTAGATCCTCCAGATGTTTAGCATGACCACAAGACAATGACGAATGTTGTAGTGTCATAGCCAAGACCACTTAAACTGAGACCAAGTCATGACCAAGACTTTGAGAGGTTGAGACCAAGTTGAGACCAAATCCAACTTGGTTTGTGTCTTCCTTCTCTTGTAGTTTGTACTTTTTCCTCTTTGTCCTTTCTCTTCCTGCTCCTTTCAACAGGTGTCTCTAGATCTGTACGTTCCTGATGTGTGGTTCAGGACACCAGCCTGCCCAGTGTTTCCTCCAGTGTCTGTGTTGTTCTCTATGCTTTTCTTTTCTCTCTCCTCTTTCCATTTACACAAACCGGTTGAGGAAGATGGCTGCCTCCCCGGAGCCTGATCCTGTCGGAGGATTTTCTTCTACAAAGGAAGTTTTTCCTCCCCACTGACACCTTGGTCTTGCTCTTGGAGACCTTGAACTGAATTTGTGAGGTTTGTTGAACTATGATTGGCACTATATAAATAAAACGGAATTGAATTGACCAAGGCAAGCATTATGGCAACCAAGTTTTTCAAATATTACAGATTATCCCGTTGCCAGTAAGTAGTAGAATGAAGCCTGTGGAAAGATGCACTCAAGATGCCACCAAGACCTTCAAAAAGTGGTCTTGAGATCGTCTCAAGACCAGTCACGAGTACTCCAACACTAGCTTGTTGACATTGAACCTTCACATACCTACTCTGTGTTTTAAAGGGCAGCACACATAGAGCAGATGCAGCATCCAAAGGTCGTCCATGAATAGGTTATCCCTTTCTAATAGGGTGACTCTCACCAGCGATCAGGAGGGATATACTGAAGGTATGGGCCTGGATGTGGTGAGGGAAGTGGTGATTGTGTTTCTCTGTTTCCATGTAACAAATAACAGCTCTATAGAGGCAACAGGGCAGCATTTTGCTTGGCTTGATCCCCTCTGGATGTCTTTCAATGTCACATAGTGCTGAGGCCAGCAGTCCTAACATTATTTTGAAGTTACCGAACTACACTCAGCACATCCCACACAATGTTTAGAGATAAAGGCAGTAGTGTTTAAAATGGTAAAAGGTATCAGTTGACGCCACCGGGGTTATTACTGGGGAAGAGTATGTCAGTCAATACACAGGGATTAGCCAGACGTGAGACAGTCGATTCCAGGTGACAGAATTCATCTCACTGACAGACGAAGTGACGCGTCCTGGCAGTTACTTGGAAACCCTTAGAAACTACACTGAGGTTGCTATGAGGAGGTGTGACCTCAAACTGTGACCTCGTTGTTTTTACCAGACTTTAAATGACTCAGACTTGGTCAGCTCAAGAGCTTGTTTAACAGCCTTTCTGCTCCTTTCAGACAGCAGAAAGTGCACATGATGCATCGGTGTTTGTAACTGTTTGAATCTGACCATCACCTCCAGTTTTAAGACGCTGAGAGGGTTTTTTTAAGATCATTTTTGTTAACACACTGTCAAAGCCTCATAAAGGGTTAGTTAAAATGTTTTAAAGTGAGGTTGTATCAGTAGTTATAGTATTGTAGTCGGTGCATTACCCACAGTAGATGTTGATGAGAACGTCCCGAGTTTGGAGAAGATGACAGGGGTATCGGAATGAAAGCTATTATATGATGCTGTGGATATCAGTTTAAGTGTATTCTATATTTAGAATATTTCCACTGCTTTACCTTGATGGGTAACTGAAGCCACCGCAGTCCTTTGATAAAACGAGTAATTTAACCTCACAGGACACTGATTTTTCTACCATTGCCTCAGTTGGTTAGTACTATTTTGACATGTTAGTTCAGACCCAAAGTAATCCTTTAAAACTGTGTTTTTCAAAATGCAGATCCATTTTTAGTGGGTGGCCAATTGGAAGAAAAGTGAATTCATGTAACTAGTTAAAATAGTGTTTGTTTTATGTGGAGTGGTGTTCAGTAATGAAAGCTTAAAAGTGAACAAATTGAACAGACTCTCCAGCTAGAGCATTCTCAGTATCGAGGAAAGTCGAAAGAATTTTTATATGCAAAGAAGAGATTTTCACGAGACAGTGTTTTAACAGCAGAAAAGTGTGACTCTTTGTTGATGACTTGTGCACTAAAATCTGTTTTACAGTTGCCTCCATCGACAACACTACATTACTTAGCTCCTGTGTCTGCTTCTCCAAACTGGAGGTGTGCTGACCGGCGTCATAGAAGAGCACAGCAGTCATAACTGAAGACTCCTTGAAAGACACAATGAATAGAGCTGGAACACGATGACGTGCACAACACGGGACCGCAAACAGAAGCTTTTCATGCAAGCATGATGCCTACAGACCATGCATGGACTATTGGGGTGGGTATAAATTTGTCTTGCCCCTGTCTATCACTGATGGCAATCAGACAGCAAACAGAGTCATAAACAGGTTTGTTTTTGTTTTTACATGTGGAGCAGGTTATCCACGGTCAGACAGGGTTACATAAATATGACTCATCAGGTTTTATGTCCCTTTATCCCTCATCAGGCTTTGTCCTGACATTGTTAGCTGTCAGTTCAACAAAGTCAGATTGTAGTAGTAGTAGTACTGTAGTAGATCCACTGAAGGCTGTGATTCCTGTTCTATTCCAATTCTGAAATGAAGTGATTTCTGTCCAAAATTAAAACTACAGTACGTTACGTACTATACTCTCACAGAAAGTTCAAGGCTTTGGCTTGGACACCATATGACAGTATTGGATGACAGGATACTTAAGCTTCATCTAGTTCTTGATCTAGCATTGCAGCAGGCTGCAGACAGTCTGGGAAAGCCAAGTCCCAGGCTAGTGTCCCCACGGAGTGTAATCGCATTAACACCTGATACGCATTATCTGCAGCACCATTAGGATGATATGTCTCCTTGGCTGGGCCACAAGGGGCCTGTGAACTCTAAAGTGATGACAAGAAACCCAAGAGCCTATTGACCACCAACCCTGATCTGACCGCGCCATCCGAGTTGCACTCTCAGACAGTCTGCAGGCACAGGTGTCCAACAAGCTGAAACGCTCCAAATGTGCTCTGATTGGATCTCGATTTGTCCTCAATGCATCCTCAGTGTGTTCACACCTGGCGTTAGAACTGTTAACATGTGATTGGATTTGTCAGAACGGATGTTAATGCCAGGTCTGAACTGGTTTCAGTCAAGGCTTTTAACTGCTGAATTCAAGTCCTCTTTCTTGGCCTGCGTCACATGTTGGCAGTTAGTTTTGTTTTCACCTTCCAGTAAAGCAGTTTTACATATAATCCTCATACTACTGTATGTAACATATTAACCAGAATCCAAAGTTAATTCATAGAAACAGAAACTTGCCTTTCTAACAAGGTCATAGGGAGTTAAAGTCCAAACCTGTTTTAAACACATAGTATGTGATTTCTGCCACAATCAAAACAGTAATAACAGATGTAACGGAATCTGTTTTCACTACAGGTTAAGTATTCACATTGTGTTTAGTGACATATTCAGGTTATTTCACTTCAAATAGTGATATGATGCCACTGACAGGCGACCAAATGAAATGGAAATAAAATATAGATTTCTTGAATTTGAAAAAAATGCTATTTTGAACATTGTTAGAGACATTTGACGAGCTTCGCATCAGGGTTCTGTCTCACCATGTTGGGTTTGATGAGACCAGCTCACTGAACATGCTTATTATAAGGCTTCTTACTAAAGAAATCATTTAATTTTTATTTTGACAACAAATATCGATTTGAAAATAATCCCCAGAGTCTATGATCAGAACTGTAGAACATTATCGTTCTGTCAACAACAGTCTGCTATACAGTCCAGAATATACAGAAATAACCGCCCATAGAACCAATCAGAATCAAGTATTCAACGAGACCGTGTGCTAAAATATAAGCACGGCAACAAAATTTTGAACATAAATCTAATTGTTTTTAGATACTTTACAGAAGTGTTACATATTTAAACTTTACATTACACAGCATGCTGGGAAGTATACATTTTTAAAGAACTTTAAAAGAATTTTTTAAGTGAAAGAAAATTCGAAATGGGGGACATAGTTAATTTAAATTAATCTGACTTTAAACTGACAAACGTATCTACTTTTACCTTGAGTTAATGATAAATGATTACTACACTCAATAAATCGATTTGAATGTTTTGCAGCAGCACAAGTTCCTTTTATCTTTTGCTTCGAGTCTACTAAAACACCTTTCAGCAGCCTGTGTATTAACAGGTTGAAGCTCATGTTTATGAGAACAGAGTGACTGTAAAGTAGTTATGAGAGGAGTTTTTATGACTTGGCAAACTGCCAACTGTCAGAGCGAAGTAAACTCCTTTTTTGTGTCAAATACAGAAAATAAAAACCGTGCAGGTAAGTCTGAAAAGGAAAACATCCTTTTCAAATCTATAATGTGGGAGAAATGAGCAGTTTCTTGAAGTCAGGCTAAGTGCGAGCATTCCTTGGCTTGTTAGATCAAACACTTGTAAAGGAAGGTGTCACATGACTCTCTCTGAAATCCCTGTGGTGTGGCAGAGCTTAAACAGAGTTGGCTAATAATTCAACACTTGACCTGTTGTGGAAAAACAGCAGTGTTACGTAATTCATGTTAGAACTCAGTGGGAGAAGGTGTTCCCTCTGTCCTTTTAAAAGACTCTTTACCCTCTCTCTGCCATCTGGCTTCCATCCACTGTGACTGATGTTTCAAATAATCCACCGCAGCTGAGCAGTCACTCCCGTCCTGAAGACAATTAAAAGACACGCAATATGCCCATTCTCCATTTGCTTTCGTTTGTTTGTCAAGCAATTAGTGACTAGTGGGCTCAGGGATTTCGGGATCATAATATTTTGACTGACTTTGCCATAAAAATTACAGCCTTATAACTGACTAGGTGGGTTTCCATCCAAATGTATCGCACATTTTAACTGAAAATGTGCAAAAGAAAATGCCAATTCATGTGTTTCTATTCACTAGTGTAATATTAATAGAGGGTTGTTCATCATCATCATGGCTTAAATGTTTGCCTGTTAGATGTCATGTTTCATACAATAACATAGTACCTGAGCTGCTGATTGAGAAGCTTATATAGTTTGACAAAAACCTGAAGCTGCATTAGCTTTTGACCCCCAAACTGAACCTCTGGTCTGGATCATATAACCTTGTTTCAGACACTCATCTGTAAACATGATTTCTGAGACCCATCAGAGAGATTTTTGTCAGCAATGGTGGCGAAAACAATTCCTCATGATCAACTCCACATCACCAGGTCATCTACAGCTACTACATCTTTTATTGTTTTGATTAAGAGACCCCTAGTGGTAGACATTTGACACAGTTTAATCCACATTTTCAGTAGAATATGTACTGTCTACCACAGTTTCTATGGTGTCACCTTGGAAGCAGTCAGACATTCTCAGCTGAAGAAACATTACGCAGCGACAGTGAAGAAGAGATGGTATTAAGCTGATAGGGAGAGTGAAGATCGTGAAACAGTATACAGAGACATAATGAACCGACATATACTTTATGTCATTGAGTCACCGTACAGAGAGTTTTCCAATGAATACTGAAGCTGTTGTACTAAAAACACCAAGAAACTGCATAAAACTCATTACTTTTTAAAAAACTTATTTTGCTGTTGAAATCTAGTGACTATTAACACGAGGAACTCTCATCTAGCTTCTCATTAAGCTTTAAAGCAAAGTCCGACAATGCACAAGGATGGAATAACATTTCATTGCGACTGGCAACATGAATGTAAAAGTATATAGATTGTGCTAGTCTGAATATTTTTCCAAGGGAAAAAGTAGTTTTACAGGCTCTCAAAATCGACCCTCTACTCTCTCTCCAGTTGACTGTTTAATAAACCAGGAAACAGTCAACTGGAGAGAGAGTAGAGGGTCGATTTCTTTTTTTCAAAATGCACTTCCGGGCTTTGCAGAGCAACCAGTTTGAACACATCCTGAGCTGCTGCCTTAGAGCTCTTGCTGACTATCACTACCTGTTGGCAGCATGACCACATCCTCTGGACAGTTGCAGAAACCATATGCAACACTATCCACATTTGCTGGAAGACAAGGACCATCAACAACACCATGCACTTTGTCAAAGAGGGAGAAAGACCAACAACAGAATGCCAGAAAGCAACGGGGTTGCTCTTCACAATGCAGGATTGGAAGATGGAAGCAGACCTGGTAAAGCCACCGCAGTTTCCTTTTCACATCACAGAAACCACACTGCTTCTCAATATTTCACTGTGGTTTGACACATCAAAGCACGTTCTTATGCTTGAAGTTACTAGGAAATGTATGAGTGGAAAAAAGTAAAAAATATGAGGAACTGAAGAACGACTGCCAAAGAAGAGGCTGGCAGGTTAAGTGTTGGCCCATCCCTAATAGTAAAAGAAATTTGGCCTTGCTGGCCTTCAGTTGGCACTGGTAGGAGGCATTTCAGACAGGGTAAGGCCTTTCTTTGTGGAATTTCTATGTTCTCCCTGTTTCTGTGGATTTCCGCCCCTGCCATCAAAAGGTGGCCAGGAGTTGGCCCCTGGGTGTATCTTTGTTCTGGGCCAAATATGGCTTTAAAGTGCATTAGTGAAGTGAAAAGCATTGCTGTATCTGGGCCAAGTTAAATGGACTGTGTGGCCCGTCACTGGGCAAGACCAATGTTGTCATTAGGGATGGAGTTCAGGTGTTGGGGCTTCACAGGCCAGTCGCTTTACGCTGCAGTCTCAATCCCAGAAGAGAGACGAAGGAGAGCCATCACTATCACCACGGACGCAGCTGATAAAGCAGTAAGAGGGTTTGGGCTGAAGATGGTAGATCTGTGGGTTGGTTGGAGGGAACAGGTCAGGGTCTGATCAGCCCTAGTGAGGTTACCTGGGGTGTGCAATGTTTGAAAGCCCCAAATGATGTGGCACTAGAAAAGCTTCAAGAAGATGATTCTGTAAGAACATTTTACGTTCTGCACCTGCTGCCTTTATAAGTCTATTATTATTATATTAGACAATATTCAGGTCAGACTTGAAGTGTTACATAAATGTCAAATATTTGACCTAGCAAGATTGCTGTAATGCTTTTACAGAAAGGGGACACGGGCACTTGTTTAATTACCATCATATTTACACAGTTTGAGTCATATTTGAAAGAGGTTCAAATCCAACAAACTTTAACCCCCAGAGATGATCAAATCAGAAAGTGCGTATGAGGGTCATTTTGTTTTTGTTTAATAAGGATAAATGATCATTTATACATGTACAACCCACTCTGAGATACAAAATAGTTCCACTGTGATTTCGTAGACATAATTTTTTATATGCAGAGGCATCTTGGTGATGTGGACTTTTTGTTTAAGACGTGAGGCTCAGCTGAGAGGACACTCTCCAAGAGAGCTGAGGGAGGGAGGGGGGGTGTAATAAGATGAGTGTGCATATGTCGATCGCAGGATTACTTCAGCAAATGCACACTTTCATCAGGAGTAATCCTGCTGTGGGTAGTGTTTCTCTAATTCAGCCACAACACAGACACAGAGGAAGTACTGATAGGTTTTAGTTACAGAGGTATGGAACAAGGAAGAGACAGAAAAAGGAAAAAAAATCCAACTTCCCCATGTAGGACTGTTCATTTATTGATTATGCATCTCTTTTGAACAATACATCATTATTTTCCTTGCTGACAAAGGAACAGCTGATAAATGTATCATTTGTGGAAAAAACCGCAACTCACATCCTCGACAGAAATTATACACCACAACAGTGAGACATCCTCTAACAGGGTGATATCTTCCTCCAGCCAGGATTTATAATTAGTGCTTTCAGGTCCTTTATCTGAAAATTCAAAAGAAGCAGCTGATGTTCTTGGAAACTGCATCATCGGAAAGTTCTGCAAAGTCGAAGAGTCAACAAAACCTGAGAATTTTCCAGTTGTCAATGACAGACAGGAGTGTGCTCTCTGGAAAATTAAAGGTTTCCTCCTCTCATAATCACATTCCTTCTGAACTAACTTACTTACTAACTTTATCCAACGTTCACCATGACTGCAGTTCTGTTCATTCTTACAGTGTTTTTGTGTCAACACAAAAAAGATCGTCAAAAGTTCATGCAAGAATCAGTCTACAAATGGTTTAAAGCTTCAGCGCATATTCTAATTCAACAGGTCTGAGAGGAAACAGGACTTGTGCACCTTCTCTGGACTCTGTTTACAGGCTGTAGAAAATCTACCCTGTGATGGAAGATCGGTATATTTTTGGTGTAGATGTCTAATCACAGGTGTTTTACAGGAGAAGTAGGCAGTTAAGTGTGTGGTATATAGCTAGTAGCTAGTTAGTATTCTGTCAATAGATCTGCAGAAAGAATTTGTGTATTTTCACGTTCTGCCATTTTTTCGCTGATTTCCACCTGATTTTCGTCGGACCTCTTACACCGGTCATTTTAGATTTTATGAATTTTATTGGAATCATGTGCCACAAGAGCTTCAATAAATAGGTAACCGCTGGATAATGTTATATATAAAAAGTAAGATTTACAAATGTGTAAAATGATTGGTGTGCAATTATGGGTAGTCACAAATACATCAATCCACACACAAATACCAAGCAATCTAAAAATCATATTTTCTATTTGTGGATCATGTAACACACATTTGTGAATGGGCTTACTGGAGACATAAACTGTGTCTCCAGTAGTCTCCACTGTGTCTTTCAGATACTTACATTAGTACAACAGGGTAATTTTGTCCTAAATCAAACACGGCCATTGTGCATTTACTATCAACGATTTACTAGCAACTTTCTTCTATTTCCAACTAATGCTAAGCTAACATAGTTGTGCGGCCGCTATTTACACAAGTTTGGTCCCTCTATGTCTCCTACATAGAGAACATGACTCCGCATTCAGCACTCAACTTTTGAACCATTACGAGTACAACATCCATATACCCATAGTGCACTGCATTTTGCCAAAACTGATAATGTGAACTGATCTCTTCAAAAATAGCAAATGTAAGTATGGTAGCAGAACCCTGACCAGCGGCCGGTAAAGTGGAATAACAGCAACAATGCTTGTCGTGCGACCACCTGTTTTTGCTTCTGCTCACTACAACAACTTTGAATCAACAGAGGAAAAAAAAAAGAATACTCTGTCAGCTCTGAGAGAGGATTAAGTCCTTTTTGAGTTGTGATGTTAACCAGAAGGAGGAGCTCTGGGCCTTCTCACTGTCACATTCTGTTCATTAGACACTCAGCACTATCTACCATGAACACAAGCTGAGTCCTGTGTTTGACTTGATGGTGCATGATGCCTTATAATCATAATATAATTAACTGATCATCTATAATAATACAGAGCATCTGCTCTCAGAGAGATCATTGGCACTAGAATGACTTTTATTTCTGACAAACTGCTGTTGGAAAGTTGAAGTCTCCAGAGAGCCTGCTGTGCCGGTAAAAACAAATCTTATGTCAGTGTATATGCAGTTGATGGTGGTACAGTATACTCCCTAAAAACTGATTTGAAGCAGGTTGGAATTTCACTTCTGTAAACATTGTTCAGAAGCAGAGCAGATCTGGAGAAATCCAAACAGAAGCGAAGCAGGAAGCAAAGTTGAAAACAAGAAGTTAAAGTTGGAAATAAGTAGCTGGCCTAATAATAATAGTAATAATCCATATTTTATGGATAAAAACATCTGCCATTAATTTGATTTCATACATCATTAATAATCTGTTCATTCGACTGATTTGTTGCCTGAGTCGTTCACCATCATACAGAATTTCTTTTAACTTTTTCCATTTCCTCTATCTATTATATTTTCCTGTAATATTATATTATATTTATATGAGGGTAATTGTAAGCGTTGTTGCGACCTCAGTGCGGTGCCTGATGTTGGACACCTGACGTTCCTCCAGCTTGTGTTTCAGGCCCCACACATGCTGGATTTGGTTCAGATGAGGCGACGTGCTCAGACACTCCTTCCAAATGCTGAATGCTGTGGGTCCATATCATGCTTAAAGACAGCTCTTTGACCAAGCTTTCACAGTTACTGATGAAAAAGGAGCAACTGCTGCAAAATGTTTCACAGAAGCTCCTATAACCATGATGGGAGCGTCACTATTCCATAGCAGGAGGAACCTGTGTCTGTGGTAGTTTGACATGACCCTGTCAGGTTTAAATCATCCAATAATTGATCCAGTTATGACTGATTATAGCTTCTCTAAACCGTACCATCTCAGATACAAGTCTCTGCACGCTTTGGTTTAATCTCTGATGGTTGTAACTACTTGAAACCTATCTGTTACATGCAAAATTCCAAACTACATGCAAAACGTGCTAGCATCGCTGAGGTGAATTGAACCTACAATCAGCAACTGACGTGGACAACTGCTTAGAGGTCAGTGGGTGTGTGTTACATTGTGAAAGAGCATGTGAGAGTGTCGAACTGTGTGTGTGTTCGAAGATGGCTTAAATTAGGTCGTCGGGTCACATAAGGACATGCAGAAGTGGGTGTGTCTCATTTTGGGAGAGTGTCAGACTGACCATACACTTAAAGGGCCTCCACCCACACTGCGGTGACTTACGCCTGGTATGAAAAGCTGAACCAGAATAACTTGAGAATTTCAGCGGAGTCATGAGAGTAGTATGAATGTCATTGACAGAGCCACGATCCCAACGCAGAACAAACGCGACATGGTTCGAGAATGAAGAGGAGAAAAAGTACAAAGAATGTTTAACCATGCGCGGTGGACCAAATGTTCTGTTTGAGGAAAATGTTAATAATTATTGACAGCAGGGGAGTGAGTCAGTTATATATCAACCCAAATGACCAAAGATTATTCATCACATCATGGTAAAATTTGTATATGTGTATCCAAAACATGCTATAAGCAGAAGTGAGACAAACTAATTAAAATGAAATGTAAGATGTCTAAGTGATGAAAACACATAACACTGCATGCAACGGTCCTCAGTAAGCGGTAAACCACAGGCACAGCAATGAATTGAAAGACTCATCTGAGCATGGTGACAAAACAAACCGACCTCACCACAAAAACGACAATACGGGTCAAGCTGCGGTCGATTTTGTGTCCACAAATTTCGTACATCTTTTTGGGAGGAGGTGGAAATCGACCTACGCTGTCGTTCAGGCATGAGCACGAGTTGTGATGTAAAAAATGTTGTTGTGAAGGGAAGACACAGTATAATGTAGTAGAAGTAATTGGCTACTTTGTTGATGTAAAACTGTGGTACAGCCAGTGTTTTTACCATCCAAAATAATAATACACATCACACCAACACACGTCGTCTCAGTTTTTGTCTTTGACGATGCGCGATTTCTTTTTGCATTTGCTTTACCCTCCTTTTCCTCAATGGATTTTCATTTTAAATAAATGTTGGCTTACTCCTTCTTAATCACCAAACAATAGCTATTTAATTAAAAACCATAGCTAGCAGCAGACTGGTGATTTTCTTCCTCACCTCTACCTCTACCTCTACTCTGCCTCTGGTTAGATGGGTTAGGGTAGAAAAAATGTGGGGGTCAGACCCAATCAGAGGCGGAGTGGGGGCAGGTCTTTGCAGAAAACAAAAAAAAAATAGCACCACAAGGGGCTGGAAAATCTCAGCAAAGTTTTTTATTACTCTTTTGGTCCAAATATTTACCCATGTAATAGATAGACTTCTGATATTTACTTGTCAAAAGGATAATCTACCTACATTTGGCACTTGGTGGGTGTAAATTTCAGACCGTAAGTACAGCCAGTCCTTTCAATATAGTCTACGCTCCTGCAGGTTTTATTAACCCTGGGACACACTACCTGCCTCACCTCCGCGTGGCGTCTGCCTTGCTGCACTGCAGCATGTTACTGTTGCACAGCTGCTACTGCCTGCCCTACTTTCTCCCAATGATATCCTATCAATATGGTTTCATTTCGACATTAATTTAGTTTCTAAGAAAAGTGAAGAGTTCAAGCAGTCACGTGATTTTCTTTCAACCTCGGAGCAGCAGAAAGAGAGAAAAAGAAGGGAGAGGTTGCGCACCGGAGTATTTTTTTCGTGTCTGTGACACATTTGGATGTTGTCTAGACTTTGGAATTATAGTAAAATATGTCATGTCAAATATTGCTCATATGATGTTAATTTGACGATCAATATCTTTTCATTGTCTATTTTTCCTGCGAGCTGCGTTATCTCACATGTGAAAAGAGACGTCTGTTAAATGACATGCTGCTCTGTGACACTTAATGTTCACCTCTAACACAGCTCGTGTGGCCGATCCAATCTGTTAACATGGACACCGAAAGGAAAATTGACAGGTAACCTGACCGCCACACGCGAGACGTAACCAGGCTTTCCCAGGCTTTAATGTCTGTTCTGCTTCATGGATGAACTTTATCATCCCTCCCGGACACTGTCTCTCTTCTCTTAGATTTATTTTAAAACCTGATGAAGGCCTAAGGGACAGAAACGTGAGTGGGAGCTTCTTTGTTTTTTGTTGTCTTCAGAGTTAACCTTCTCCAATGTACCTGTCTTATCTAGGTGTGTTTCAAATACTTTGACATCTCTCACATTTCTGTAGTATGCTGGCAGTTTTAGCAACTATTACTGCTTGGTACCTGGACAGAGAATCAAATAGTGTGAGGGCTGAAGGTCAGCTCATTAATAGTAAAACTGAACAAACTGACAGCTTGTCTGGTATCACGGATGCCACAAAGTGCAGCAGTAGAACAATCTGGTCCCAGAGTGGTGTTTGATTGAAACAATGAGAACAGACACACTGATCACCTGACCGATCAGGCCACCTCCGGCTGCAAGGACGAGCCTGTACAGCTACATTTTATGGCTATGTTCCAAAACAGAAAAAACAACAACAATGTGACCAGCGGTAAAGCATTCTGCTCAATAATTTACAGACTCAAAAACAACTTCTCTATAGCAAAGGAAATGAAATGTCCATCAAGGAAGAATATGCAGCTATTTGCAGCCATATGTTGGCGCAAAAATCCCACAGTTTGACGGAACAAAAGACACAGGAAACAAGTTTCTCCAACCACAGCACATTATGGACCATGCCAGCATATGCGCAATATATTTTCTGCCCTTTGCTTTTCTGCTGCACGCAGACCTGTCGCTACAAGGTCGTTTGTCACGCGCTATGTGGAAAAAGGCCATTTCCAACCTGAAAATAGTCTTTGAGGAGCGACACAGGGGCACTTGGTTAACTGAGTGCAGTAAGGCCCTAAAAATGTACCCTTAATGCTCAGCAAAGCATTTGGCATGCCTGTAATTGCATGTAAAAAAGCTTGTTACAGCAAAGTAATGTGACATTTATCTGACCAAGCAGTTTTGGCAGACTTGCCGTGTCTCTGAGGTTGGCGTGCAACGTGGATGACAGCGTTCCTCCAGCCGGCGGCCCTATCATTAAGGATCCCCCCAGCGCAAACAGGCATTTTTCTTCAAATCGACGCTTTCACTTTCCTTGTTATAAAATATGCCGCCCACGCAAATACAGCACCACAGTTTTAGATTTAACAACATGGTTGCCGTTATAGCAGTGGGTCTTATTTTAGCCTGAGGCTCTGGGAGCCTGCTGAGCTGTGACTGTGAGACATCGTAGACACCTACAGGAGCATTGAGACATTTCTGACTTTTATGGACCTCTGTGGATGGGGAATTGCTGCAATGTCCACATGTTTCTGTCGCAGCTTACAGTGGCTTGTAATTGGCACAAATCTTGAAATCATATTTTCACAACAGAGTGGAATGACACAGATAATTAAACCCAAGATCCAGCTGAGGTTTGCAGTATGAGGACATACAAAGGTAACGCTGTATATAAACTCTAAATACTGCTGTGACATTTACACTGGGGTTTGTATGTAAAGTGTTCCAATGCTGGTTGCAGTGTGGTTCCTCCCCTTTGCATTTGCAACAGCTAGTTTATGTCTTTATCCTGGAGTGACTATAAAGAGAATGTTTTTTTTTAAAAGAAGAAAACAGGTTCTTGTGAAGCAGTCTTTCTAAATAAGCATGATGTAGCAAACTTCATACAAATTTTCTTCTGGCCAACTTACAAAGTAGCTTCTGCCAGTTCTTTGGACTGAAAAGTCCAAAACTTGCATGCAACTCAGAAAAAGAAACACAAAGCTAATTTTATATGAAAAGATGATAATGAATGCAAACAGATGTGGTAAAATTGAGGTGATTCCTGCATAACAAAGCTTTGAACTTAAAATTCAAGAATTTCTTGGCTCTGTGACAAATCATGAACGTGAAGGAACAAGACGTTCTGAATGACTCCCTTTGCACTTAACATCTGCAAAATATCACAAACTCTTAAAATTTGAGCAGGTCATCAAAACCTGATAAACCCTTTCAGCTGAAGAAAAGCAAAAGAGCCGTGTGTAAATCTGTACTCTTGGTTTAGAAACCGTGCTCTCGGATTCATAAACTGTGGGTTGTAACTTGAGTAAACTTGCAATGATATTCACAGACTTGAACTTCTGGGATCAAAAAATGTAACATATAAAATATAATAAAGCAAAATGCTGTCAAAACACAAATAATGTATCTTTCCAACAACAGTACACTTAAACTGCAATCTACCCTTCATCTAAAAAAACTATCCTTTAAGTTGGAGGCATCCTTAATTTTCTCCAACCAAGACCAAGACAATGTTTATCATTGTCCGTACACACAACACCTATTGCATTGTCTGTCCGTCCTGGAAGAGGGATCCCTCCTCTGTGGCTCTTCCTGAGGTTTCTACCATTTTTCCCAGATGGGTTTTTTGGTCAGTTTTTCCTCACTCGAACCGAGGGTCTAAGGACAGAGGGTGTTGTACCTTGTACCTTGTGTAAAGCCCTTTGAGGCAAACCTTGATTTGTGATATTGGGCTATATAAATAAAATTGAATTGAATTGAAGAGAGATCAAGTCCAAGTCTTACACTGACACCATTATCCTCGCTAACTTTTACAGTTGCACTATCAAGAGCATCTCGACAAGTACCACAGTTTGGTCTGGCATGTCTGTCTGCATGTTATGGCAAGGCTGTCTGAAAAGACAGACAGCAGAGGCCATTACTGGTAGTGAACTCTGCTATAGAGGACTTTTACCATCTGCATTTCCTTGGCAAGGCTGAGCTTTCACACAAACAGAGCACTAGCTCACGCTTTTCATTGATAGTTAGCCAAATATTTTCATTAAGTCTGAACACACCTTGGCCTGTATTCATTTGAACTTCATGATTTCACTTGTGGATATCAAGATTTTTGTGATTTTCTTGATGGGTCAGACTTCGCCTCCAGCTTGAGCATGATTTATCAGACACTCCCATCACACTGTCTGGTGGAATGTGGGATGTCGGATCACAGAGACCACACAGACGTTTTGCTCCACTCTCTCAGTCGTTGCTTTGTTACATAACTCTGCTGAAATGTGGGTTAAAAGTGCTGATGGTCACACTGCACAGTGTGACTGCGGGATGCCAGGTCTGGTTACCAAACCGTGTCATTGGCTCTCCAGGCTCACCCCAATGACGGTGTAGCAATGCAGGATCCAAACCACTGCAGACCACTTGTGCAAAAATCCTCAGTGTTGTCTACAATGTGAGAACAGGCCTGTGTAATAAAGTGATGACACTATGTGAGATTGATGGCTTTGTAAAACTAAAGTGATGAAAACAAAGACACAGATCACACTTAAGATGGGTTGTAATGAATAAAGCTCTGTGTGGGGCCAGTTCTCAGGTCACATTTTATGCATTTAATTTACTATTTGACAGATCGTGTTATTCTATTAAATAGAAATCAGCCAAGTACCAATGTTTTTTGCAGTATTGTTGCTGGGCTACCAAGTGTATTTACTGTATCTCCTCAAAGAAAAACCAGGAGACAGTTACAAGTTGGGTCTCTAATAATAACCGAGGGCGAGGACGACATGAGCAAATAAAAGCCGGACCTCAAATACAGACTTGTAAAAACTAATATGAATAAACTTCTGGTGCCTTCTCATGTAATGTGCTGCCAGTTAAACACAATGTTTACTTCTACAAGTTAAACTGAAGACATTTAACAATATAATCCAGCTATTTTCAACACTTTGTTGTTCTACATCACTCACCTAAAGTGATAAAAATTCTCCTGAGGCCAGGAGCCTCAGACCCTGGCTCCTGGCTTGATGTCCCCCCCATATTCCTGCAACCATCACTCAGAAGATGTTGTGAAAACTGCAAACTGTCAGTTGTCACAGTTTGCAGGCTTTGTACATGGGAGTTTCTGATGGCTAGTGTATGATGCACATTTAAAAAAGTGGGAAAAATGAGAAATATATCTTCTCTTTGAGACCCTTGGACTGGGGATTTATGTCTGTTCAACCAGCTCCTTTGTGTCGCTTGTTAAAACATACTTTTAGTTTTTCTTCATTTAAAAATGTTTTTTGTTTTCATGTTGATACCTTTTCCTACACTGTATTAGTTTACACCAAATTCACCTACTTCCCAAGAAAAAATATGCACATTTATTCTAAAATCAGTGCCACTGGAGATGTGAAAACAATGGGGCTTCATTTCACAGTCTAGATTCCCATCATTAAACCTGATTCTCCTTTTCCATTTTAGTAAATCTTTCTGCCCCACCTGTTGCTGGAGCTCTGTGTACTTTGGCAGTGCAGCTGGGGAACAAACAGGTCTGAATGTTAATGGGAGGCATTAGTCCCTCTGGATCAACATGAGATGTGCTTCATCTTCCTTCTGTCCCTGGCAACAAATATGGACTCCTTTAGCCTGAGACACTAATAGCCCCTAATAAGAAGGAAATGAAGCATGTTTGATTTGTAAGACAGGATGTCCCAGAGCTAACCTCAGGCCACAGACAGTTGAGTTACTGCCCACATGATCAATGAAGTGATAAGCAGAGCTGGGCTGGAAGGAGTCAGTGTGTCTGAAGACTATGTTATGTAATTATCACACAAGACTATAGAAGTAGATGTAAATAAAGGAAACATTCAGGAGATTTTGAAGCACTTGAGATTCATTTTATTTAAAGTCATAAAATGTACACGTGAAACTAACATTGCCTTCAGGTTGCACTTGTCAGTAAAATATGAGTGAAAATCAAGCCTATGTGATTAATTAAGAGACAGATGACTGAAAAATGCCGCAAACACAAACAACAGTTGCACAGTTTTCAGCAAGCTATAATTTGGCAAATATTCCAAAGTGGATCTTCTCTTACAGCAGTTGAAGATGTCGTGAGACTTAGAACAACTGAAAATTTCATGTATCTATCATGAATAGTTCAAAAGTAATGACTTATTGAACGTAGCATTTTTTCTGAACCACTCGTTTTTACAGTAAAGTCAGTGTCACGCCCCATTTTCAAAACCCAATATATAAAAAAACTAATGAAGATATAAGGCATTTTGTATGGTGTTCAAAGGGATTAATAACATTATTTTCTGAAAGTATGAAGCAAATTGGAGATGGTCACATACACAACATATTTTCCCATGCTGAACATGTCAACAGTCTGCAAGTTTACTGGGATTAAATGCGATAAGAGAAAAAAAATTTGTAGAATGAATCAATATTTTGGGCGATATGAATTTGGGAAATCCTGTAGCCTTTTTGCCACTATGAGGATGAGTAAAAAGACACAAAAAACTGTGTTTGATCTTTCTGGACAGTTGATATCTTGATGTTTTTAGGCCATGAGTCAACTCAGACCACCAATTGCTGCCTGTACAGTATGAAGAGGCAGCCTAGACCTCTGTCCTCGCTCTCGGTTCCTGCCTGAGCGGAAGCACCTGCACACAGATCTGTAGCCGTCAAACTTGTCACAGCTTATCAGGAAGGCCAGTGTTCACACACACAGGTCAAAAACAGAGTGCTGTTTCCACTGGAGGGGCAAGAGGGAGGGATGTTTACCCCCACAACAGTGACATGAGGCCAGGGAAGATCAGATAGAGGTGAGCAGTGTGTGGGAATTTGCAGGCCATGACAGCTACTGTCACGAGGCAAGAAACAGAGAAGCCCGGTAGTGTTGTGTTTATTGTTGGTGTGTTTGACAGTGAGGGGTGCAGTGGAAGGATATGGTTCCTGTCAGAGTGAGCCGTCATGTGGAGGTGTTAGCTTTAAATGACAGCCTTTCATCACATCAGCTCTCATTGGACTCATTAGATACAGTCCATGCATTAAAAGTAAAATCAACCCCGGATAAATTGCTTGCTAACATTAGACCTCAATGTGTCCATATTCATGGACTCACAGACAGTGGCATGTCCTTCTGGTATGTTCCATGGGGCTCAGGGCTGTCCCACTGTCAAATTATCAATAGCACGAGGGCTCTGTATACATACATTTGCACATATTTCAAGACCCCTGCATTTTGGCAGATTTTGCCTGAAAGCAGAAAAATCCTAGAAGCATAAAAAAGGTAAACAAACGAGCGTAGAAGGAGAAACCAAACCTATGACAAAAAGAAGTTTACATATAAGATGGTGTATAAAAACACAATAATATCAGAGGAATGCAAGCATTCATGCACATTTTCACTTACTGATGCTTTTGGTAAAAATTTGAAAATTTATTGAATAATAAAACTGAATATCAGTTGATTGCAAACTGATAAAATCAAACTGCATCAAGTGTTTCTCTTTTAGCCCATTAGAATCCTTTACATGCTAATAGGTTTAAATTCACATGTGTAGATAACCATGAGTGCTACGGAAACATGACTTAACAAAATCACTGTCCCAACCTGGGACTTCAACTTTCAAGATTCACATTATATACATTGTAGGAAAATTTGTATTGGGCTTCTGCCCATGCTGCATCCACAATTGAAAGATATTCAACATTACATGAAGGACACAGACAAATTACAGAGACCATGAAAGACATATCGAAATTACCGAAAATGACCATGTGTTTAGCTGTTAGAGTTTCATTGCTGAATGGAAGTGAAGGAGTTCAAGTATCTCAGGGTCTTGTTCATAAGTGATTGGAAGAGTGACCGCGATATCAACCCTAAGTTGTGTACAGTGTCTGTAGTGATGTGGTCGCTTTACCAGATCTCGATGGTGAAGAGGGAGCTGAGCCATACGGCGAAGGTCTCACTTCACCAGCTGCTCTATGTCCCAACCTTCAGCTGTGGTCATTAAAGAGCAAGACTGCAAATACAAGCAGCTGAAATGGTGTGGCGAATGCATGGATACTTCACCTGAACAGAACAGCATTAATGTTTGATGTTACATTTAAATATGTGGATTTTCGACAGAGTCAAAAAATTGTGTTTCCTATAAAGATCCATTTAACATGTTACAATTTTGCCCTCATAGCCTATGAGTAACACCACATGCCACTGACATAATATATTATAAGTTAAGGCATCAAGTATTCTATTGTTTATATCACAGAGTCTATAATAAATATTGTTTACTCCTGAATTTATTCTATTTAGGAAATGTTTTTCCAATAAGTGAAAAAAAACCAATATATTTACTTGAAACATGAGTACAGTACAATTATAAAACAAGTAGAAAATAGTGCTGTGTCTACACAGAAGGCAACACAAACAGCAGCTGCTTCAGTCACTTGTGTCTGTACTGGAGACGTTCAGGAAAGGATCGAGTTTAGGTCACCTGTGTTTTGGAAACGTTCTGTTACCGTATTCATGTGAGCAAAACAGAAGAAAATAGTCTTGAATTTTACACATGGATTGTGTCCAGTGCAGTTTCATGAATACCTACATAAAGATGAATAATATTGTGATATACCTTTGGTTTGTAGTCATGTGACATTAATGACTCTTAATGCCTCCAAATCCATACAACTGTAAGTTTAGCATTTTAGGATTTTCCCATGGTACGATGCATGTGAATGTGCACTTTGATTTAATCAGTGCCGCTGTGCTGCTGAGTTATGCAACACTCTTGCTCGAAACTAAATGTTTCTCTTTTTTTGGACTGACAATAAACAGGTGTATTCAGAAGACAATGTGTCATAGTATCCAAACTGAGTTCAAGCCGATATGTGTGAGTGTATTAATGTGTGATTACAGGACAGTAGTGAAGTGTTGTTGAAGCCACAACCCCCCGGTGCCCCCTCCTCAGTTTATTTGCAGACGTCAGAGATGTTTTCCATGGTCAGCTGGCCATCGACCTCACAGAGCGTGTGATTCCCACACAGCACTGAGAATATGACCTGAGCTCTCAGTCCATAAACATCCCCAGGAGGTCATGCAAGGGTGGACCACACTGCCACTGTGCACTGGCACCGATGTAGAGGATGGAGGGGACGAATGGTCCAGTAGTAACAATCCCTCTGCTTTTTCAGAAAATGATGGATGACAAATAAAATCAAAAACCTGATGGGAGTGGTCTTTTCCAGTGTGACAATGCCCACAACCACAGGGCACGAGGGCTCACTGAATGGTTAGATGAGTATGAAAACGATGTGAATCATACGTTGTGGCCTTCACAGTCACCAGATCTCAACCTAACTGAACACCTATGCAACATTTTGGACTGACGTGTTAGACAGTGCTCTCCATCATCATCAACAAAACAGCAAATGAGGAAATTTCTCTTGGAAGAATGATGTTCATCCCTCCAGCATTGTTTACATACTGTAGAATCAATGCCAAGGCAAACTGAGGTTGATTTGGAGGCATGTGGAGGCCCAACACCGCACTCACACTTTACATATTTACCCATCACTGAACACACCAAACTTAAAAAAAAAAAATTATGACTGCTTTTAGTTGTGTGAGCTCTACAAGTTGGTGTCAGGCAAACACTTGTAAGCAAAGTGCTTTCTATAATCACTACCTGCTTTTGTTGGCAAGTAAAACTAGGACAGTTGTGACGTAGTTGTATCATATGAAATGATCAAGTGAACTATTTCTGCCTCCTCTGACAACATTGGAATATAAGACTCAGATTGGGTTTTATGCAAATTCTGAAAATAAATATCACTGATATGGGATTTTAAAGCATTTGATAGGGTTTGTATTTGACAGGATAAATTGCTCTAAAACTCAGATGTAAGATAGCTGTTGTTTTGAATTGCGGTTCTGTAAAGCCTCAAACTCTCTAAAAACTTTCTGTAAACATGTTTATCAATATCAAGTATTCCAAGCCTCTAGTGTTAGGAGGAGTTGGGGTGGCGGGAGGTGCCTGTGAGATTATCAAGCGTGACAATGACGAAGAGCACCACCTTTCAATGTAGTGATGTAATAGAGGGTGAGTGGGTGACTGAGTGGCAGGAAGACAGAGGAGAGCCTGGACCAGGTTCAGTAAACTTTCCATAGTATCCTTGTGATGCGCTGACACCAAAATTGTGACAATATTCCATGAAAAGCATCTCCGATGACGCCTTGTGTTAGACCTATAAGGCTACATTCACACTGCAAGTCTCAGTGTTCCATTCACATTTTTTTTTTTATCAGATCTGTTTTCTTTTTTGTTGCTCATATTATCCTTTTATGTCACTAGTTTCAGTTCCCAGTGTAAAGTGGTCACAGTCCTGAACTGACCCGGATGTGTAAGTGAACAATAGCAAAAGCATGGACGCAGTTGAAGTCAGCGTGTATGGCCTCATTTGTAAGCTGATGTGCAGTGGAAACAAAGTGAGTTTGTGAGGGCAGTTTATCCGACCACAAGTTCTTTGTTGGGTTGAGTCTTTTTTACTTGGCTTTAAGAGTCTTCATTTATGTCTGGCACTGCAGCGATGTTCTTCTGATGTTCTTTCAGTATGCTTTTCAAATACAGACCAGTTCTGATACATCTTCTCAAGTTCACCCCAACTACTTCACTAGCTCACTGTCCCCTCACTGGTGAACACTTTCCATGTTTGTATCAACTGAGTGACTCCTGCCAGGACAGAATTGTGACAAAGTGTTGATCTAGAATTATGTAACAGTCGCATGAATTTACATGAAATCGCATTGCAAAAGACCACATGGAAGTGCTCCAAATCAGAATAGTAAAGATCAGATTCCATGTAGTTTGTGCTGTTCACACTGTTGTGAAAAAGATAGATCTGTGTCACATGTGAGCCACTTTTACCTGCAGTCTGAACATAGATAAGTCACTGTACCTGCTGATTACCTCCCACTGCTATTCCTCATGTTTAACTGACACAAAGTCACTCCTGTGGATTCCCAACATGCGTCAGTCATGGCTCAACCTGCTGTCCCATGGTATCAGGCTGCTTTCTACTTTTAACTAACACATCTACCTCATGACAGTTCATACATTCAACACATTCAACCACTGCTGCAGAGGAAAAGTTACCTTTAAAGCGTGATCACGCTCCAAAGTCACATGAAAGACAGACAAATTGTGTTTTTGACATTGTGTTAGTTTAGTATAGGAACTTTAAAGAGTACGCCATTCAATAAAATTAAAAGTAAGCAGCTGTACTCTACACCACAACCATCCTGGACTGTTGGCTATGACTAATGAATTAAGGATGTGACTTTTGAAGATGAGCATCATGTGCTTTATTTAACCCCTACATTAGTCTTCTGGCCATTTGAGGAAGGTAATGATGATTGGCTGCAAGCAGAGGCTGCCATACTGATGTCAGAATAAACAGGTTAATGGTCATATTGCATAAGAGAAAAATACTTTTCCCCAAACAGACACATGGAAGGGGCATTTCCGATAGTGGCACAGATACGAATCGGTGACACTCCTGTGAATGTGTTCATTCTTTCCACCCTTATCTGACAACAACAAACAAAAACAAGCTGGTCGGTTAAAAGCAGTATAATTATTTCCTCAGCAGAACCGTTAAGATAATGTAAAAACTCAAATATATCTCTGTGATGTTAAAAGCTATAGATTCCACATTCTGTTAAAAGAAAAAAGAACGGAAAAAAACTCCAAAAATATTATTATACTTACACAATTACATGTTGAATTTCCATACATATAGAAATAAACAATGTGATGTATATTTGTCAGTTAAACATAAATGAAACAAATAAGAAATAGTTCTTATAAGTTCTTAAGAAATTAAAAAAAAACATTTTTTTTCATTATATACATTTTATGTCTTTTAAACACATGGGACTCATTCTTATTTGCTTAATTTATGTTTGACTGAAAACTATGGAACACATTCAGTTCATTAGGCTGTTTTTATGTGAATCGAAATGGATGGAAATTGTACAATTAAAATGCATAGAGTGCACACGTGAATTAAGCAAAGTCACTGCCAACGTGGTTTTCTAAATTCTATAATTGTTTGCATTACGGTTATTATCAAAGCACACACCGGAGGACATGAAATTAAAAATGTAAACACTTGAAAGAGATTATGTTTTTGTTGGAAAAAAAAGCCTATCGATAGAGCCATACTGGTAATTTGAGAATGGAGCTCTGTTGAGCTGTAGATTTTGTTAGACCTCTAGTGGTCATACAAGGAACTGCAGGCTAAGCTTTAACCTCTGAACATCCATCGGCGACCTGTTTTAGGGTTATGGTTACATTTGATTAATGTTTAAACTGATGTAGTTGAGGTTGTGTTTCAGGCATGTGTTAAAAACAGAAATTAAAGATGAAGTGAAACACAGTGCATGTGTTTGTGGCTAGCTACTTTACTTTTCTACAATTACAAAATACTTCACGCTTCTTCTGTTATAAGCCTTACCCTAAGCCGTGAAAAGGTTAAAACAACAGAAGCAACATCAGGAATATCATACTCTATTAATTAAGAATCTCTTATTATCAAGTTCTGAATGTGGGTAAAGGAAATGAAGGCGTGACCTGTGTATCTCCTGTTTTTTTTTTTCTGTCTGCTGTAAAGGCTCAAAATACCCAAAACATAATATATAAAAAGAACCAGTAATAAACTGTGTTTGTACTGGGCAGCTCCCAGTGGCCAACAATAGAAGACTGGTTTGCAGAGCATTTTTAACTGCATACATGTGAAGCAGGGCGTTGTTCTGTCCACAGTTAAAATAAGGATTCAGTGAGTGATTCCTGCCTGTCCTGGTCTTGGCACCGCGTTTCCAGCCAGGCTGTGGTCACCTGACCTGCGCGATCAGCAGAGGCTCGGAGCTCCCAGTGCCGGCCACGTTTTACCGGTGAAGCTTGAGAGCAGTGTCAGGTCTTGTGACTGCTGCTCTTTGGCTGCTCCAAACCAAGACATACTCGGAGCTATATTAAGTCACAGCTTTAAATATAGGTGGTCCTCAGAGAATGCTGATAGAGCGTCAACGAGTGCATAACCTTCTTATGCCGTTAACTCACATTACAAATCCACAGGCGCTTTAGGAGTTATCATAGGGTGAGCGCACACACACACACACACACACACACACACACACACATACACACACACATACACACACACACACATTCAGCACTGATGTAACATTTGCAGTGAATGTCACAAGCCTTTTACATACATGCATTTATGAAGAGTGTATTTAAGTGCTCTTTGTTAGTGATGCAATAGAGAATTGATCACAGGATATTACTTCATTTCATAGTAGCAGAAATTAGTCAATCTCCATTACTCAGCCCAGGTTTGACAAAGCTGCCACCCAACTGTCCCAACTTCTTCTGTTTCTTATCACTATGGTTATAGTAACTAAACATCAGGATTGAGAAGATAGATCCCTAATGTACCGCTATGACAACCCTGTCTCTGAGAAATTATGTTTATGCGTAACCAAATGGGGACTACCGTCCATTTTTTTGTTAAAAGAAGTACACTTAATGTAATTTCCTGATGCCAAAAATGATGATCTTGAACACAAAAGAGACAACACATTTTGCTTTTTACCAACAACAATCCATCTCAATCACCTCTGGCTGATTATAGAAGGGCAAAAAGCAGCACATACTTCAATGAGAAATTATGTTTCGTACCCTGATTCTACACTGCTGTGCAGAAAGCACCTCATTAGATCAGACCATAGAATGTTTATTCTCAGCCAAATATTCACACTGTGTTCAAAAACATCATATTAATTATGGATTTACATAGTGTAGGAGACTTATCAGTTTAATAACAGTGATACTGGGCCCATTAAAATACTCTCCGTCTACACTAGCGTTTCAGAATTCTCTGAAACAGGGAAGCTGATAACACCGCTAGACATGTGAATTGTTGCAAATTGTTGCATTAACAGCTCACCTGCTGTGAATGTAGACGGAAGTATCATGATAAAAGCAGAATTTAACAGCACAACAGTTGCTGCAGACACAATAAGAACAAAATCACCTATAATTCAGTATCCATGTTGAATTAACAGCTGGTCGTCAAGGACAATGTCTTGTTTTGTTCCAGAAATGGTCACGTGAAAAGGGCCTCAATGAATCAGGACAGGACTTGGCATGTAAGTGACCCAATCAGGCAGGGGATGCTCTTTAAAACAGAAGCCCTGGAGTTTCCAAAATAAAATAGTAAAAAAGTAGGGTTTTCAAAAGTCTCAGTTTTTGGGAGGTTAAAATGCTGAGTAGAGTAGCTGTAAATGTAGCACAAGTTAATGTTTAAAACTAAACTGTGGACAAAGCCTTAGAATGTTGCCAGCAAAACATTTGTTAATCTTTGTTAATAAATCATATGTGGAAATGTTCTGTCCGTCCACCCAGATAAAAATATAATACAGAAAATGATGAACGTGTCTATGTTTTGTAAATCCAAAACTAACTGCTCACATTATATGTCCATATCTGTTGTAATTGTTCAAAGATGAGTTAAATTAAAAGTTACCAAATTTCAGGTAAAAAAAAAATGGAGCATAGCGGTAATTCAGGCAGGCCACGAAGTCAAGCTCAGCCCACATAGCACCTCATCGATAACAGCTGTCTGCCAAACTCATCAGCTGATTGCCAGCTGATTCCCTCCTAGGCTTCCTATTGG
>JAPQRN010000009.1:15841707-15851938 GCA_037367275.1 Coranthus polyacanthus
ATTTGCAACGGCTTTTTCAAGGATTTTGGAGAGAAAGGGGAGATTGGAAATAGGTCTATAATTTGCTAGAACATCTGAGTCAGAAGTTGGCTTTTTCAGAATAGGTTTAACAACAGCAACTCTCAAACTCCTGAAGGCTTCGAAGGAGGCTCCATCTCCATCTTCCCAAATCACAAAACATTAGAAATGGAGCAGTGGTTTCTAAATGTACTTGTACTTCAATGCAGACAATATGAACACAACACATGTAATGATCAGTCAATCAGCTTCATTTGATTGTAAATATATGTGTCGGTCTCTTCTGGACTCAGGTTTCTGTTTTTCATTATTTAAGGCTGAGTTTTTGTCCTGAGTAAAAGTTGAAGAAACCAAATGGTTATTTGTGTTTTATATTATTCATAAAAGACAAAACAAGACACAAACACAGCTGTAGTCCCGGATCTGTGGTTTTACTGCTTCTTTTGCTCATTTTCTTTCTTTTGAATTCACAATTCACTGGTTTTCACAACATTAAATCAAAATAAATAAAATCATCAATCAATAAAATAATCTGAAAACACTGAACATAATAAAGACAAAAGAAAAACATATATATAGATGTTCATATAATATCACTGTAATGATAATTATGGTTTTATTTCCCAGCTCTAGTTCACATCACAGATTCACAATCAGATGAAACTGGATCAGTCTCAGCTCAACTCAAACCGAGACTCAGTTTGTCAAATGTCCTGGTTTACATCCTAGTGTTCGTATGTTCGAAGTCGAAGGACCAGACCTGATGCTGCTCTTGGACCAAACCATGACTACAATCACCTCTTCACATCATTTCTCTCAGTTTGTAACTCGTGGACTGTGTTGAACGTCAGACACATCAATAAATGTCTTGTCTTCAAAGTACATTTAGAAATCAGGGCTTGTTCTATATTTAAAAAGTCTCCACTGTTACTGATTTTAGGTGAATATACAGAACCACAAATGACTTTTATGCAGCCAAGAATGTAAGGTTTGTAAAAGTTTGGAGTCAATGAAGAAAGGTTAAAGGTCGCAGACACTTTTCCACCTTCAAACAAGCACAAGCAAAGCCACAGCTTTCTATTTCTGCTGTTACTTTCTCACGCTTCTGCATCACAGAAACAAACTGATGGTGAAGCTTTTAGATCAGATTACAACCTGCCATCGCGCTGCTCACTGCTTTTCCGGCTTTGCCCACATTGTGCTGCTCACAGTTCCTTTAAAATCATGCTTAGATGTTTGGAATCTTTGCAAATCACGCTGAGATGTTTGCGGCTGCTGGATCCCAGTTAGTCGCAGTTTGCTACCCGACCTTTGACCAACGCCTTCCCTTCAGTGTGCACTCAAGAGGCCGTCGCCGACATCGTCTTCATGGTCGACGGCTCCTGGAGCATCGGCACCGAGAACTTCGAGCGGATCCGTCGGTTTCTGTCCACGTTGGTCAACAGCTTCGACGTGGGTCCGGATCACGTCCGCATCGGTCTGGTCCAGTACAGCACAAATCCACGCACAGAGTTCCTGCTCAACACCTACAAGAACAAGAAGGACATCCTGAGCTACATCCGCAACCTGCCCTACATGGGAGGAGGCACCCAGACTGGACTGGGGCTGGACTTCATGCTGAAGGAGCACTTTGTGGAAGCCGCCGGGAGCCGGGCCGATCAGAACGTCCCGCAGATCGCAGTGGTGATCACGGATGGCCGATCGCAGGACAACGTGGAGTCCCACGCCCAGGACCTGAAGAAGAAGGGGATCGTCCTGTACGCGATCGGCATCAAAGAGGCCGATGAAGAGCAGCTGAAGGAGATCGCCAACGAGCCGCATAGTCAGCACGTCTACAGCGTGTCGGACTTCGCGGCTCTGCAGGGGATTTCGCAGAAGATCGTCCAGACGCTGTGCACAACTGTAGAGGAAGTCAAACGACAACTGCTGCAATTGTCCAAAGGTAAAATGAGTCAGAGCTACAGCAGGAGGAGATTCAGGCACATGACTTCTATATAATGATTCACGATTGAGCCAAATATCAACACCTGTCGGTCACAGATTTAAACAGAGGTCGGGGATGGTGGATTTTAAAACGCTGACAAGGTAATGAGTTTGGAGCAGGAAAAAAATGTAGACACTGACAACACATTATACATGTCTGAAATGAACTGGTTTTGACTTCTAAACATAACTGTTGAACTGAACATCAAGCCATAAACAAGAAACATAAGTTCAGTCAGATGTGTCCACTGTTCTCACATCTTAATCATTCAGTTCTCAATCACTACCAGTTATGGCCAAAAACTGACCTTTGACCTTTAGCCACCAAAATCTGCATTAGAGACGAACTGTGGACACATCTAAAATTTCAAGTGGGAGTGATTTTGTTTTTCTGTCTCTTTTGAGCTGTTATTTTTCCTCACAGCTGATGTGACATGTGGTCTGTCTCTAGTGGTTCTGGGTCTCCATTACTGGGTTATAGGTCGTAATGGGTCTAGTTTTAAATATCCAACCTCTGAGGTGTCATTTATTGGAAAACTCAACATAAAAGCTTTAAAATGTTTAATCCCTCACTCTTGAAGTGTGTAAAAGTGCAGCCTGTAATAAAGTATGTGTATGTCGTTTGAAACTGAAGGAACTTCTTCATAGATCTAATTGTGTTGGAGGATGTTTTTGTGTTTGCAGGATCTGAGGAAGATTAAAGTTCTCAGACATTGGTTTTAAGGGTCAGTTTTATCTCCTGGTCCTTCTTCCCTCTTTACTTTCACAGCATGAACCTGGACCAGATCTCATCAATTTAAAATGTTCATGAGTTTTTATTTAGTGTAATTTTTTTTTTTTATTTGTGTTAATGAAATCACTTTTTAGTTTAGGTTTTTGTTAACTATAATAACTCTGGGTTTATTTATCAAATTGCAAAGTATTCTCTCTTGTTTTGTTCACTCAAAAGTTCATCCTTCAAAAGGTTTTAAAAGGTGAACCCATGCAGAACCATGTGTCCAGATGCTGACTGTGTTTTCTTCTGTTCAGAATGTGCCAAAGCCACCGTGGCTGACATTGTCTTCCTGGTCGACGGCTCCTCCAGCATCGGCCTCACCAACTTCCAGGAGGTCCGCAACTTTCTCAAAAGCATCATCTCGGGCCTGGACATTGGTTCTGACAAAGTCCGGGTTGGCCTGGCTCAGTACAGTGATGAGCCTCATCAGGAGTTCTTACTGAAGGATCACATGGACAAGAGGTCTCTGCTGGCCGAGGTGGACAAGTTTCCCTACAGGACGGGAGGCACTGAGACCGGGAAGGCCATGGATTTCATCCTGAGGCGGTACTTCACCACAGAGGCCGGAAGCCGGGCTGATCAGCGAGTTCCTCAGATCGCAGTGGTCCTCACGGACGGGGACTCCACAGACGACGTGGTGGGTCCATCCCAGGCTCTGAGGCAGCGTGGGGTCATCGTGTTCGGCATCGGGGTGGGACAGGCCAACCTGGTGGAGCTGCAGTCCATCGCCAGCCGACCTCCTGACCGCTTCCTGTTGACTATCGACAGCTACCAGGCTCTGCAGAGGCTGACGGAGCGTCTACTGCAGACCGTCTGCATCTCCATGGAGGACCAGAGGCTCGGTAAGAAACAAGTACTAATACCTCATAACTTCAGTATCTGGACTTCACTGAGGATTTATGTGTCCTTTTACTTCCTATATTTTAACAGAAATATCTGTACTTTCTACTTCTTACATTTTCTAAACAGGCTTTAGTTTGAATGCATTTGAGGTGATTTATCCATTATTTTTATTTTACATCATTGTGCGGCTACATAACATCAAGACTGATTTTAAATGATGAAACAATAACACAGAAAAGATGATGCCTTGATGAATCCATTGGAGAAAATCACACACGACAAACGCAGCTCTTCTGTAACTTGAGAACATTTGATTTAACAAAGAAAACTCAGAGTTTCAGAGGCATCGGACGCTGGTCTTTATATGTACTATGGTGTTGAAGTCAAGACCACCACCAGAGTGTATCGAGACCAAGACAAGACTTTGAGGGACTGAGACCGGGTCAAGGCTGACCAGATACACAGCAAGGGCATTATGATGGTATGATGTGACCAAACAGTTCTTGCCATGACACTGAATTCATCTCTAAGGTTATTAAACTTTTAAAGGCAGTAGGTGTGTACTACAATACCAGTGTACAAGTAACTAAATGCTGCTTTAAACTTGTGGCTGTTCTGTCCATCAGTACTGAGACCAAACCAGGACCCGACACTGAGCAGGTTTTCTCTGAAGCCTTCCTTCTTTAACATCATATCTAATGCAGACACAGTAATAATTCTGTAGTGATTTGTGTGGTGTTTGAGGTCGACTGAGAGGCTGCAGATATCACACATATCTAACATTAAGACTAGGAGGTAGTTGGGAAAATGTTGGCAGACCTGCTATATGTTATGTAAAAGGATTGTGAAAGGGTCAAAGTCTTGAACATAAATGTGTTTGGCAGCATAGTCTGCAAGAAAGTTTAACTCTTACTAACGTCATTAATAAAGAAACTAAAACATACAAAAACCTGTGGTATGAACATTTTTCTTTAATGTTTCTTTGGACCGAAAATAATGTCTCTGTATGTTTCATGTGAATGTTCATACATAATGATTAAGTAGTGCTAAATATTGAGTCAAAACCACATGCAACATGTCATAAACACTTTAATTAAAACAGACAAATAAATAAAATGCAGAACAGCTGCAAAACATGTACATGAACAATATATACAAGAACCATAGACTATATTAAGTAAAAATAGAAGTGCACTGTTTCCACAGAGTTAGATTCTACGTGTCTAACTCTACTTCTGTTGCTGTAAATGAAGCCAGTAAAAGTCTCTGTCAGTAATTCAATGTGTTTATGGTCAGTGTTGGTTTCAGTGTTATTCAATTATCGTATATGTCTGGGTTTTTTCAACCTGCTGAAAACAGGAGATGGACTCGTTTCACACATCGAGTAGACGAGTTCCCTTGTGAATGACTTTAAAACAGAAGACACTCTAATCTCGCTGTCCTGACGTTTTCTGGTTTCTTTCATGCATTGTGACAGAAAACTGGATATTTTTGGGTTGTGGAATAAACAATCGATTAATAATAATCAAGATTAATCAACAATGAATTGTTGCAGCTTTAGCTTGCTCAACAAAGGACTTCAAAAGATTTTTTAAAAAGACTTATTTTTTTCTAAAAAGAAAAATAATCTTGTTTCTTCTTAATACAAAACAATTTTGTTTTATTTAAGAAAATTTGGCATCTTTCTAGTAGAGCTGTTCTGCAGTGTAATTCTCTTTGAATAAATATTATCATTGACTGTTCCTTTTGTTTCCAGCCTTGGCAGAGAGGTTTGCAGACATCTTCTTCCTGGTGGACAGTGGTATAAATCCAACGGAGTTCCAGCAGGTCCGGACTCTCCTGACCCGACTGGTCAACCAGCTGAACATTGGAGCCAACGCTAACCGGATTGGTCTGGCCCAGTATGGCCAGGACACCCGGGTCGAGTTCCTCCTCAACACTCACCAAACCAAAGAGGAAACCCAGGGAGGAGTCCGGAAATTCCGCCAACGTCGACTTCCTGCCAATGAGGCACGAAACCTGGGCGCTGCTCTGGAGTACGCCACTACCAACTTCTTCAGCAGCCAGGCGGGAAACAGAGCGGACCAGGGCTTCAGACAGTTCCTGGTAGTTCTGAGTGGAAAAGACTCTGACGATTCCGTTTACAAGGCATCTCGTTTGATTAAAGCAGAGGGTGTCACTGTGGTGGGAATCAGCCTCGGAATTTCCATGAATGAGCTGCGAGTGATCGCCACTCAGCCGTACACTTACCAGTCCATCACCAACATTGTACCGACTCTGAAGACAGTGTTCGAAAGGCAGGAGGAGGTAATCACTGTCACCGGAGGTAAAATCAAAAATAATCCTCTTTAATACAGCCTGAGTATTATTAGGATTTATTGAGATTACTCAGACTATTCAGATTCTGGAATAATTAACCAAGAGAGCTGAAGGCAAACGCAGCTTTGTGCTTTTGTTCCAGAAGAAAACCTTCTTAAAATCTTTGGAACCCCTTTACAATAAAGCTACCTGTATAAAGGATATAATTTTTAGAACTTTCTAAGTCATTGATAAACACTTTTTTAAAGATGAACTGTTTTCATACAACAATTCAGGTTCAGTATTTGGCTGCACTTTTAATCTTTTATCACTTTTTATCTTTCTATTCTATATATTCTATGTTATCTTCTACATTTATCAGTTGGGATGTTAAACCCTTTACTAATGAGTTACTACCATTTATAGCTAGTAAACTGGAGTCTTATTGTACAGTGTAAAACACAATACTCCTAATCAGTACGTCCACCCTGTGAGGTAACATTAACATTGAATCTGCCACTGATTTCCATTTTTCTGACCAGTCATTATCATGTTAAATGGATCTGCAGATGTCTTTGTCTGCTGATCAGTGTGCTCTGTATGCGTTTCTTAATGACAAAGGATGCATTTACAATAAATGCTTTTTTGACGATTCTTCAGAGTGCAAAGCAGCCAAACTGGCGGACATCGTGTTCATCGTTGACGAGTCGGGAAGCATCGGAACACCGAACTTCCAGCTGATTCGTACTTTCCTGCACTCGATCGTCAGCGGCTTGGAGGTGAGTCCGACCCGAGTGCGAGTCGGTATCGTGATGTACAATGAACGGGCCACGGCGCAGGTCTACCTCAACACCTTTAATGACAAGGCCGACCTGCTAAAGTTCATCAAAATCCTGCCGTACCATGGAGGAGGCACCAACACCGGAGCCGCCCTGAACTACACCCGAGACAACGTCTTCACCAAGGCCCGAGGAAGCCGCAAGGACAAGGGCGTCCAGCAGGTGGCGGTGGTGATCACAGATGGAGAATCCCAGGACAACGTCACCGAAGCGGCAGCCCATCTGCGACGAGCCGGCGTGACTGTCTACGCTTTAGGAGTCCAAAACGCCAACAGGGAGGAGCTGGTGAGGATGGCATCGTATCCCGCCAATAAACATGTGTTCGTGGTCGACAGTTTCACCAAACTGAAGTCTGTGGAGCAAAACCTGCAGAAAACTCTGTGCCACAACATCTTCCGCCAAGCGATCACAGTCAGCACTAGAAGAACAGGCATCAAAGAAGGTCTGAGTTTAAAGATGAATGAGTTTAATTGTGTTTTAATGATAGATGTAGATTAAAACTCAGTCCACAGAAAACTGATATTTTAATGTTAAAGCAAGGATTTTCAGAACAAAGTAACATAGAGCTAATGCAGTTTTTCCTTTTCAGGCTGCGTCCAGACGGATGAAGCAGATATCTTCTTCCTGATCGACCACTCAGGCAGCATCTACCCCTCCGACTTCCAGGACATGAAGAAGTTTATCATTGAGTTTCTTCACACGTTCCGTATTGGACCAGATCACGTCCGCCTGGGAGTCGCCAAATACGCAGACAACCCGAACCTGGAGTTTGATCTGACGGCATACACGGACGAGAAAGCCTTGGAGAAAGCGGTGTTGGGGATCCAACAGGTCGGAGGTGGGACGGAGACCGGGAAGGCTCTGCAGTTCATGGGTCCACACTTTGACAACGCAGCCGCTTCCCGTGGTCACAAAGTCCCAGAATACCTGGTGGTCATCACAGATGGAAAGTCCTCAGATGAAGTCATCACACCGGCTCAGAAGCTGAGGTCGCAGGGCGTCGTGGTCTACGCCATCGGAGTGAAAAACGCAGACCAGGACGAGCTGAGAGAGATCGCTGGAGACCCCAAGAGGACATTCTTTGTCAATAACTTCGATGCCCTGAAGCCGATCAAAGATGACATCATCACAGACATCTGCTCCACAGACGGTAAGAAACACTTTACATGTACAATACATGGACAAAAGTTCTGAGACACAGCTCCCAATCATTGAATTCATTGACAATGACAAATGTGACACTAAAGGCTTCATTTCACCTCAGTTAAGGCCTGAACTGAAGGGTTTTTATGAGTTAGTCTGTTTCAAAATATTGGACAAATTGACCTTGATGTAAATGTTGTTTTTTGTTCTAATGTGAAGTGGTTTACTGTCAAAATATTACTGACACCTGTAGTGCGATTATTTCTAAACATTAGTCCTGAGCAGATTATTAGATTAGTCCTGAACCTGTAGCTTTGTGTCCATAGCTTGTAAAGACATCCCAGGAGACCTGATGTTCCTGATTGACAGCTCTGGCAGCATCTATCCAGAGGACTACCTGAAGATGAAGGACTTCATGAAGTCCGTCATCAGTAAATCTGTGATTGGACAGAACGAGGTTCACGTCGGTGTCCTGCAGTTTAGCACTGTCCAACAGTTAGAGTTTCCTCTGAATCAGCACTACAGCAAAGCGGACATGTCCAGAGCCATCGATGGTATGCAGCAGATCGGGGGAGGAACGCACACTGGAGAGGCCATCACCTTCATATCGCAGTACTTTGATGCAGCCAGAGGGGGGCGTCCTAACCAGAGGCAGAGGCTGGTGGTGATCACCGACGGTGAGGCCCAGGACCAGGTCAAAGGACCGGCCGCTGCTCTCAGAGCCAAAGGAGTGGTGATCTACGCCATTGGAGTGGTGGATGCCAACAACACTCAGCTGCTGGAGATCAGTGGAGCCCCTGAACGGGTCTACAACGAACGGGACTTTGACGCTCTGAAAGACCTGGAGAGCCAGGTGGCCCTGGAGATCTGCGATCCAGAGAGAGGTGAGATAAACTGAAACACTGGGTTGTTATGGTTGGTCACAGAGTTGCTATGGGTCGACATTGGGTCTTTATGGGTTTTTATGTTTTTATGGGTCACTGGGTCGTTATGGGTCGTCTTGGGTCATCTTGGGACATCATTGAGTTGTAAATGACTAAAAAAAAAAAAATATATATATATATATATATATGAGAGAGAGTTAACTGTTTGCAGGGATGGTTTGTAGTTTGGTACCAGTTATGTTCTTTCTTTTACATGTGAAATAACATTCCCAATACATCCAGTGTGGAATTACAAGTGGAAAGGTGTCACCACAGCATTAGGAGATGTTGGACGGCGTCAAATCTTTCTAAATGTGACATAGTCACGTATTGAAATGTAAAGTCTTTTGTCCCTGTTCTGTGACTTTCCACAGAATGTAAGAAAACAGAAAAAGCCGACATCATCTTCCTGGTTGACGGCTCCACAAGCATCACCCTGAAAAAGTTCAGAAGCATGCAGAAATTTATGGAGTCCATGGTGAACCAGACCACTGTGGGCAAGGACCTAACCCGCTTCGGAGTCATCCTCTACTCCACCGATGCCAATTCTGTCTTCACCCTGAACCAGTACAGCACCAAACGAGACGTCCTCAGAGCCATCTCGGAGCTGAAGTCGCCCTACGGAGACACCTACACCGGAAAGGCGTTGGCCTACTCCTTAGACTTCTTTAACCAAGGACATGGCGGCCGGTCGGCACTGCAGATTCCTCAGATCCTCATGGTGATCACAGATGGAGATGCTACAGACCGTCACAATCTGGTCGCTCCGTCCATCGCTCTGAGAGACCAAGGAATCAGTGTGTTCAGTATCGGAGTGGAAGGAGCCAATTTAACACAACTGGAGATAATGGCAGGACAGGACAAGTCCAGAGTCTTCTATGTTGACAACTTCGACGCCCTGGAGACTCTGTACAAGAACATCACTCATGTCCTCTGCAACTCCACCAAACCAGGTAAGACTTAAGGACTTAGGTAAGACCTAGAGAGTGTGTGTCTCTGATGTTAAGTGTGGACATTAAATCAGAGTTAACCCTTTCATGCATGTTGACAGTTGCTTAAACTCAATGTAATGATAAAAAGTTATTCAAATTACTTGTGGATAGTCTCAGTACATCCATAGTAATATTGTACTTACTGTAGTTTCTATCTTGAATTCCAACTGATTAGTGACACCTTCAGTCCAAGATGGCCGACGGTATCATGCACAAAATGTTTGTCTATGAAAAAACATCTATTCAAGGAGTCGATCCAGGTCAAAAAGTATAATACCAAAAGTGTCTACAGACTAATTTAGTTTAGCAACACAGTTGACTAACCTCTGTGTAGAGTTTCCATGTTCTCCTCGTGTCTGCGTGGGTTCTCTCTGGGTTCTCCGGCTTCCTCCCACAGTCCAAAAACATGCACCTTAA
>JAPQRN010000009.1:15860482-15877250 GCA_037367275.1 Coranthus polyacanthus
ATTATAATAACCGTGAAGTTTCCCACTTGTAGTCAAAGCAGCGGTGGCAACTTGTAGAGAGAGATATGTTCATTTCACTGTTTTCTTCCTGCCTAAAGACAAATAGGCGGCCATTCATTTTGGCATCCGTATCTGCAATTACATTGTTCCATGTCAAACATGTGACTGCATTTAAAGCCTGGGACTTAAACTGAACATTCTTAGGTCAGCGGTGGGTTATGTGTGCACTATGTGATCCCAAAAATGTATGGATGGTTTGGAGACGGACCATTATTGACCACTCCAATTTGGAAATACTTTTTGACTGATCTTCTTACAGCAGCCATTTTGGTCTGAAGGTGAAGTTGCAGTGATTTCAAAGTTGCTTAAGATATTACATTCTTCAGAGTAAACAAAAATGTACCTGGAGATTTAGCAAAGATAGAAATATCCAGGAACTCTGTAAACCTTTTTGTGAATTATTAGTAAATCTAACTAAATCTAACAATCTTTGAGAGCACAATTTTTTAATATATATTTTCCAGTGTTGAATTGTCAAGGTGTTTTGTGAAATAAAAACCCTGAAGAGGTTGCTCTGATCCATGGTTTCTCAATCCCCCTGTGATGAATCATGAGTGTTGAACTTTGAGATTAACTTTAAACGAAGGGAACAGATCAGACGGCCTGATGGTAAATGCTTCGGTTCTTGCGTGGTTCTGTCTCCATCAGGCTAAACTGGAGTCATGGCGGTAGCAGCGATAAGTCAAGGTTCTGCCTTGTTGACCAAAGTTCTCTTGACAGGAGCAACAACAGATGTCATCACCAGTGACGCAAAGAGAGAGCAAAACAAGACGCAACATCTTACCCTAGGGTTGTAAAGTAAAGTAAAGAAAATATTTAATGTTCTCACAAGCAGAATTTACCTTCATTTATCAGTTTTCACTGTAACTTTGAATGGGAAGTCAGTTTATGTGGTTACTCAACTCATTCCCGGGCTACTGTGGATACCAAAGGGTTAACATTAACATTGGACAGATGCCAGTTAAAGCAGGAATGAACAAATACTGAGCTTACAAACGTAGTGAACATCAAGGAGAAACCATTGTTTGTATGAACAAGTGGAACATAGTGTGTTCTTCTGTACAAAGACACAGAGATCTGGACAGACCAATGACCCACATTAACATCAACGATCCTTCACGTGAAGAATCACAACATCCAAACGTTGCTCACTCATTGGCCCTCATTCATTGGTCTATATTAGAAACCAGATCAGGGTGCAGAAAACATCTTATGACAGGGTTCACGAGTGATTCACGATTGTTTCTCGCCAATCAGTGTACAAATCATCTGGTGTTGCTAAACAATCATTTAAATGCCCCTGCACCTTTAGTTCATGAGATGAAGATGCATAATACGACCAAGACAAGAAACTTCTCTGACCTGAAAGTAGAAAATATGGAAACTGGCATCAAATGAAGTCAATCAAAGCAACTGCTGCAGGAAAGAAATCTCTACTGTGGCCAACAGCGCTACAAACAAGCTGAGGTCAATATGTGTCAGAGTTAAATCACTTCTACACATTGACGCCACTTTAAAACAGAGAAAGGAAAACCTAAAACATGCATCATGTAAATAAAACGTTGTTCATTGTCTTTCTTTATTGAATACTAGACAGATTTTTTGAGATTTAACACTTAAGAAGTGATGAAAGAGATCCTGTCTCCTTGTATAGCGTGTTGCGTCTGACTCAGTCGACTAGATTTATTCTGCTACACCTTGTGTCCACACTGGCTCTGAACTTATGTGTATGAGTTGAGACTTGACGTGAGTGCAAATGACCGTACACCTCTCTGTCTATTTTCTATCTGTGACTCTTTGCTTTTGCAACTGCAGTGCAGTCGGTTTTGGTTGAACCATGGTGGAGTCGTCCCTCACACTCATGTCCCCTCAAGACCTCGAAAGCTATGGGTTTGGGTTTTCTAAATGCTTATGTTGTGTCTAAACAGCAGAATGAGCTGGTTTTCTAAAAGCTTTGTACATTTACTTTCAATCAAATCTTTGGATATACGATATGAAAGTTGAGTGTTCGGAAAAGTGGTTTCTGATTTAAGGCATACAGCTCATATTCAGTAGGTGAAGTATGTTAGCTCTGCTGGTGTTGTTCATGCAACTAATGAGATAACAGAGGTGTTGGCACATCAGCAGTTGAATCATGATGGTTCCTGATGGAAATTTGCATTAAACAAACCTTCCCAGAAATTTGCATGAAACAAAGCTAAACGTTTGGAAACTGACTTACAGTCAACATTTCATTATCTTTCTTTTGATGTGATGATATGACTAGCTTTAGGGAATGTACTTATTAGATTCCGATCCACAGGATGAGACATGATTATCATCTAGAACATCCAGTCCCAAACTTAAGAATGCTGTGATCGTAATTTCAAATCTGAACATCTGTGGTAAAACTTTAATCACATCTCTGATTGACATAAAAGACTGAGATAAAGTATTTCCCTCTTTATTTATATTTTATAAACAGTACAGTAGGTACAATACAATAAGTGCTCACCTGACTTCTTTCTACGAGTCCCCTTTTTTCACAGATGCATTTTGATCTTCGGAGATTTGTATGAAGAGCACTCTCATAATCTTAGATTGTAATCGATCCTAACTTGGCATATGATTTACTTTTCAGAGGGGTCGCACAGATCATTTCATTTAATAATTAAATAACAGCACTGGCCAACCTTTCTTTCTCAGTTAGCATTCATTGTAAATATCTCAAAGACCAGTGTAATTACAGTATTTTAGAAGAAAGCATTGCATTATAGGTTTGCAGCATTAATGTCGTAAGGTTATTGAGATTATTTAAATCCATTTATAGTGGTTTTCTGGTGTCTTTCCACAATAAAATGTTCAATTTTAGTCAATATTAACCTCCTGAGTTTGTGTAATGTGTTGATTTGCTGCTGCTGAAGAAATAATGACATGAAATGACAACTTCAGACAGTAAAGAAGTACCATAAACCTGTGAGCTACATCCAGTAAGTCTGATTTACTCAGATGGTTTAGAGTTACATTAGAATATAAAAACGTTTGACTACATCTTAAAAAAGTAGTTTACTTTATGTACATATTCTCACATATTGCAGTGATACTGGCCCAAAATTATGCATAAAATTACCACAAAAGGTGTGTCAACGTGGCTTGTTTTAAGCTTTTTCATAGTTTGACCCATGTTGCTGTCTTCGTAGTGAGGTCAGGCTTCGAGAAACATTTATTCTATGGGGAAAGTTGTGAACACGAGTCAAACCAAAGCCTCAGACCAGCCTTCACAACAACAAGTGTCATTTTAAAAACTGACCCAAGTGGAAAAATCATTACTGCACCTGTCTAAGCACATGCACAAACACACACATCTTAACTACTTTGTCTCCACACTCACACACATTCATGCATACATCATGTAACTCCACTATCTCGATCTGTCTGCTGTCATGTCATTCCTGTACTCACTTCACTTGTTCTAATATTCCTTTAAATTGCCCCAGGCTCTGTTGTGCTTATCCCAACTCCACATCTCCTCTATCAGTCTGACAGACACAACCCACTTTCCCACAACTGTTTGAGCTTGTGTTTGGCCTTCGGCCATTATCGTGGTGACCTTGGCCTCATAGTCAGGATTATGCAAAACCAGACAACCACAAGAAAGATTTTATACAGCTGGAACCTGAGAGCAGTGTATGCACTGATAGAAGCCCCCCTCCAGTCAATAATGTGTTTTCCCTTTTCTGGTTTGTTCTCTCTCCAAGGTTCAGATCAATGTCTCTACAGAGTTTAAAACCCATTCATCCACTGAAGGTGGAGAGTTTTTTCTGAACTCACTTGAAATTTCTACCTGTTAGCAGGATATGTGATAATACGAAAAGTTTGGTGTCTGGTAATATGAGATTTCATCTTTTGTAAATTGAAAACTTGAAGCCTCCAGAGAATGCACTTCACCCTGAAGTATGCAAAAGGTTTTCAGCAAAATCTCTACATATTCATTGAGTGGGGAAAGGGATATCTTCTGGCTCCAAATGTTAAATAAAGGTACTGAAGTTAATTTCTTGTTTACTTGGAACATTGGAAACCTAAATCATTTTTTATTGCATTCCTATTAAGCTTTAGGGCAGGGATGTTCAGAAGATTGAATACAAATCCAATGAAATGCATTCAAGAGGAGATGCAAACCCCCGACTGCAAATGGTCTTTTCAACACTTTACTGTTCTGGATGTGTTCTTGTCTGATTTCAGTTATTGCAGATGCATGAAATAATGTCTTAGTATAAATAAACTATTTCACGTGCCGTATGGAAGCATTACAAGTCAGTGAGTTTCCCACAAAATGTTCCTGTTGCATGCTTCACAATAAAAGCCTTGTTACGAAAGTTCTGAAATACTAGAGGGCTTTTAATTTGAAACAGTTACAGGAACTTAATAGTGTTTCTTTTTGTTTCCTCGCTGTGTTGATTCTGCACCAAATTGCACCAAAATGTAAAGAGTTCCAGATATTCACCTAGTCAATTTATGTACCAAATTTCATGATGATCAATGCATCGGTTCAGAAATGTTTCCTCTCATACACACACACACACACACACACACACACAGATGTACATGTATGAGAAAATTTCCCTGATTCGCTATTTCACTGATCCTACTGATTTCCAAATAAATGACTCTTTCAACTTTCACAAATCACACAGAAGGGACACTTTCTCTGTACTTACTGTACCAGCTTGTCAGGACAAAACTGACCTCAACGTCATGTTGGTTCGTGTGTTCGGAATCATATTCTCTAGTCAGGTGTGCTGAGGTACATTACCTGTTTCCACTCACTGGCTAAACCTCTATCAGACATTACAGAGTACACCTGCAAGAGAAAGATCTGGTTTTCATGTGTCCCACTTGGGATTTGATCCAGATTTGATCCATGACACACTATGACTAACCATCAGACCATAGAGCAGCTATCAGGAGCCATCATCATCATCATCATCACCATCAATCCATGACAGATGGTGGCAGAAAGGTTAGACAGTCTTGCTAATAAATCTGATAATACCTGTTGATAATATCAACAGGTATTATGTGTATGTGAGGTATTGTGTGGCTGATCCCAGTGTCTGATAGACGTGACTCATAACCACAGCAGACTCTTTGTCATGGGACAGCTAAGATGGCAAATATTCAAGACAATTCGAGGTTTTGCTGTCTGCAACTGTGGTTCAAACATAATTTGGTCCATAGATGATGTTTATGTGCATTAAATCAGTAAATTATATATCTCTAAAAGACAGGATTGACAGAAATCTTGTGCAGCCACCAAGGGGCAAAGATGCCAATATGAGAGCATGTTAAAGTGTAATACCACTGATGGCCACTAGATGATGGCTCCAAAAAGGCCTGGTTCCCATAGACTTACACTGAACTTCTCTCTAAAAATACTAAGTCAATAATAATAATAATAATATGTTACAAAAACAAGAGCATCAATTAACTTTTGTTACACAAATGTTTGATTAAGTTTACCATTTTACTGTATCAGTAAGCTAACATTTAGCATTAACTCACCCATCACCCTTTGTAATCCTGTCGCTCCACCCATTTGTCCAAATATGGTCACTTCTGGCTCCAAAGAACCAACATGGCAACAACCAAAATACAAACTCCTAGTTTCAAAATGGCAGTCCAAAAACCAATGGGAAACATCACTTTAGCACCACCCACTTCTTACATACAGTCTATGGTAGCCACTCATGGTTTCTTCTGGCAATTCCAACTCTGTGAGCCAGACATTTATTTGTCTGCCTTGTGCCATGTAAAGATCCAGTGTATACAATTCGTACAGTCACATGAAAATAAAACTGTTGTGTTTTTGTTACCTTAGAATGAGCTGTTTATATCTACAGAGAAGTAGCTAAAGAACCTCCAAACAAATGTCCTCTTCTCCTTTTTCTCTGTTCTATAGCAGGTGGCATCCAGCATTAATGTACATTACCATCACCTACGAACTACCTTAATATCCCCTTAACTTAAAAGCCCAGAAGGGACAAGAAAACTGGTTGTAATGAGCGACATCCATGTTGTTTTGCAAACTGCTAGATGTCACTAGATCACCAAATCATGTCACTAAATATCATACACTGACCCTTTAAATGGAAAAAAAGTAAGCTTGGAATTTTTTTTTTCTCTAGCAAATGTTAATTTAATTAAAATGACAATGACCCCATTTTATTCCTTGATGAAATGTGTCAGAATTTCATAAAAGAATGAAATGGGGTCAAACTAGATTTTATGTGAGTCTTGCTTAACAGTTCCCTATCTCATTAATCTTGAACTGAGGACTAAATGATCCTCTTGTAGTCACACCACTAGCCTACATTTGACCATGAAAAGATGTGAAACCTCCAATCTGGACTTTGTATCTTACACCTGTGAGCAATTTTTTATTACACTCTTTAAAGCTAATGGCTTTATATTTGTTATTATCAACACATTCTTGAATTATTTATTGCGTTAATTGGATGTTTATTGTGCTGTAATTATATTAGATTGTTTGTTTTGTATCTTCTACCTTCTTTGTATGAATTTTATGTCATGTACTCAGATGTCGGAACCACCAGGAGTCGCAATATCCTAAAACTGCAAAACGGGTCAAATTTACCAGTGCACCATTTCTAGTCCACAACAGTGCATTGAGTCAGTATTAAAGGAACTGATCTCAAGTCATAACATGAGTGTGTTTAGGTCTGGTTTTGTAATTAAAGTAACTTTAAGAACAATAATAGCTTTGACAACTGTCAGTACAAGTCAGTGGGTATTAGAAGAAAATATATTCATATTTGTATGGTTCATAATATCTGTCTCTTATCCATTGTAAACAGTTATAAACAACTTGACACACTTTTCAGATCACACAGTTACCAAAAACATAGAATGTTTAAACATAGATGGTGTGAAAATCAATACATTGTTATGGGGTACATTTTGCCCAGTGGAGGTCATAGGTACCCACCACCACACCCATGACTACATTTAACAATACAGAGTGCAACACAGAAAGTCAAACATGGGGAGTTTCAATAAAGCACGAAACAGAAAAAAGCTGTGGGTAAATTTTACCTATTGGCAGTTCTAGTGTCGAACTTTGAAATAGTATTTTGACTGGGGAAACAAAAATCTTTGCTAGAAGTCACCTGACTATCTTTTATCTGGAGCTTTCATTCACGTCTTTGTCAATGTAAGAACCATACATACGAAGTTCATGTTTACATGCCTCTGCTTCTCCGTTAACTGCAGTGTCTCTTTGACTCATGTTCAGACCAATTTAACGTCACAGACACATTGTTCGTTAATTCTTCTGAGGAGTCATCATGTCTTAATAACTTCATTCTGTAATAAATGTATGGACGGTTGTTTATTATTGCTCCATTAACAGGATTTTCATTCTAGTAGAAGGATTCGATGTGTATTTTATTGACAGGTATGATTGACAGTTTTTTTTCCTGACAGATCATTCTACTGTGGACATGGTTAAGAAGTTACACTAACAGCTGAGTTGTAGAGCTGTATCACATGTACCATTGCTTTGTCAGTGTTATTATGCCTGTGTGTGTTTCACCTAAACCGGGGCCTCCGTGAAACCTGTTCTGGCTTACATAAACCTCTTCAGACCATGACTTTTCTTTGACTTTGACCCTCTTATGTAATCTCTGGCCTTCACCACGGTGCCTCCTTTTACGTAGGTGCACTCTAACTTATTTGCAGAGCTGGGTGCTTGATACCGTACGGAAATGTGACTGTCACAGAGTGGAATTTTTGTTGGCTTTCCACAGCTCAAACAAAACCCCTGCAATCAGTATGTGTGTGTGTACGTGAGTGTGTGTTACCCCTCTCATGGAGATGTGAAAATTCACGTCTCCTTAATGTATATCATTCAGAATTTGACAATACACACCTACCGTCTGCAGCTCTCTCCTCTAAGTCCAAATCAAAAAACTAAGCATAAATGTCAATGACCTGATGCCATTTCATGCCATCATGGAAAAGTGACGCTTCTGTATCAAGCCATGGAATAGAGCAGTGGAGTCACGTCTGACTGAATTTGTCTGAAAACAGAAATTGGTAGAATTCTTGTTTCCTGTCAGACCACTTGAATTACGTACAATAAGTAATTATGGAATTTTTGCCCAAGGATATCAAGAATTATCAAAAATTGCAGCGTTAAGGTCAGGTTAGGACCGTATCTTGTAAATTCTTAACCTAGATTGAAGAAAAACTAAAACGACTAAAGTCATAGCCTTCATAAAGACTGATGTATCCATTGGTCAGTTATTCTCTCCTAAAGACACACAGATGGACCTGAGTGAAAAAAAATACCATGTTTACCTTCCACATGCAGGGGTGTCGTACTCAAGACCACTTAAACCGAGACCAGAGAGTATCGGGACCAAGACGTTGAGGGGTCAAGACCAAGTTGAGACCAAGACCAAGAACAAGGTAGGGTGAGACTGAGTCAAGACAGAGACCAGACTAGATATTCAGCAAGGGTATTACGGCAACCACGTTTTTCAAATATTACAGATTGATAAGATGTGAGATGATTCCTGTTGCCAGTGAGTAGCAGAATGATGATGAGATGATGAGATGAGAAGTAATGATGTTAACAAACAAGATCAGAATATGCACCGGAACTTGAGTGACATCCATGCAGTTGTGGTCTTGACTGGTCTTGAAATAAAGTCCAGAGTCCACTTTGTCTGAGACTGAGATAAGGGTGAGTAAAGATGCACTTGAGACCAAGACGAGACCAAGACCTTCAAAACATGGTCTTGAGAACGGTCTCAAGACCAAGACCAATCTCGAGTGCAACAGCACTATAAACAGATGCAGTAAAAACCGACAGACTGACAGAATTAAAATGAACCAAATGATCTGAGCAGTTTTGAGTGGAGTCTAGACAATAACATCTGTGAAATGCCTTTGAATAGGATCTGCCGTTTAAATATAGAATCCAAAGAATGAGATGCAAGGTAAGTAAAAAGAGAAAGAGATGATTTGAGTGAAGTCAAGCACAAAACTGGAATGAGCAGTTTTCAAAATGTCTGGCGCCAAAGTTGGATTGCGCTGCCGTCTGATTTGAAGCGGACTGGAAGGATTTGACTGGAGGGATTACTGAATGGAGACAGAGGCGTACATGCCCGCTCTGTCGTGAGTCAGCACACACACCCACATCACGAGTCAGGCGAGGTGACTACTACTACATTCTGTGGGTGGTTTGACAGCTGCTTTGCATACCACAAAACTGATGGAATGTTACAGTACTGTGATGTGGTAAACTGTGTAAAAGTAAATTGTCACAGTGTCCTCTACATTCCTCAGATAACACGGGGAGCAAAGGACAAGTCAGTCAGTTCACAGTGAGCATGGAGGCATCGGTGAGTGGAATAAAAGACTGTAACAATCCTCGGTTAGGGTCAGGAAAAGATCATAGTTTAAAAATTAATAAACGTGTTGTGAGTCATCTTTGTGGATTGCTTCTGTACTAAACCGAACCCTGGCATCTTTCCCTAAATGTAACCACCCTCTAAACTAAACACAAACAGTTTAATACTGCTACCATAATAACCAGCTGACAATGAAAATCAAGTTGGAGGATATATTTATTGTCATTGTCTCTAAGCAATTTACAGCCATGTTCCTGATCCATCTTTTTGACACTTGGAAATTAAGTTAATTGAGATTTTGTTTTATTATTTTGCTGAAATAAAGTGTAATGTGATGTAGGGGCATGACATAATTTATGCAAGTACGGAATTATTTGAACATTTTATAAAACCGATTAGTTTAAAATCACTTAAAATAATGTATTGTCTGCCACTAGGGGGCTCTCAATCAAACTGCCAACCAACATCAATTGCCAGATCCACCACTTCAGTCATTCAATAAAAATAAATAAAAGCCCAACAAAACATATGTAGCTGAACTTAGTCACTCAGACATAACATAGTAAAATAGAACACAGTTTTATTCACATCACATTTAGTGATGTATGTTCTAGTGAAATAGCTGCAAGTAACATTAAACATGACATTGACATTAACACAATTGACAGATGATCAACTGAAATTGACCATTCAGTGAATAAATGATGTATTTGTCTGAATTTGAAGATATAAGCAGTGCCTTATCCATATGTGCACTAAAATATACCATGGGAGATGTAGTATCCTAGAATATGGACAGAAAATTCCAAGAAGACATTTTATTTTTCAGTGTTTTTTCAACTGTTCAAAGGAAAAATAACCAGTGAGCTATTGTCTTAAAGGGTCTGGTGATTTTCTATACTGTTGTACTTCGTGTAGAAAGACTAACGGCAGTAATGAATTTGCTGAACAAATGGTATTCACAGTGTATCTCTAACTTCATTTAGGTTATTCATCTGTGACATAGAGCTCATTCTTTTCTGAAAATGATTAAAAGCACCAAACACAAAATGCTGGTTTCAAAAAATGTTGACTTCTTTATAATTGTTTTTATTTGGACCCTCTAATGCTGGTACTGGTGGTTGTTTTGTTTGTTTTGTAAATATTTGCTCCATTAACCTTCAGAGGATTTTTATCGTTTTATTGTGGTGCAAACCTGTGGGTCGCGACACACCTCGCTACAACCCTCTATATATACAGTCTGTTGTTTCTAATCATTTTCAGACAACAATGGTACAATAATGCTGCTGTCTTGCAAACACAGACAATAGCATTTCTCTGGTGACATTGTGATAATGTTCAAAGGTGAATAGTATCATAATGTAATCTGTTGTAAGGGACTGACTTAAAGATATCGTGTCATGTATTAGTTGTGCAGCAGCAAGAAAAGATGAAAGGGAATTTTGCCAAAGTGAGGTCAGCAACCTTTACAAGAGACAGAAAGTTAGCTGATGTAAGCCTGACTTGAGTTCCACCGAACTGCACTGAATACTGACCGAGTGGGTTTGGTTGTGTTGCGGTGTCATCCTCAGTCGTGACTGACAGCTGTATGCTGAGGTGGCTACAACTGGGTGGAGTGTCTTTCCTTTCGGTTTTCTCTTTCAAATCGCCATCGCAGCTCGTCAGCTGTGCCACGAACGGACATGCCAAGCTGTGATGTGGCAGCGCTAATGATGGCTTATACAGAGCACTGTTTACAGCTACTGTGGGTGTGGGTTTACACAGATCTGAGGCGGTTCAATACCAGGGAAAATATGTCTTACATTGAGAGCTGGGTCATGTTTGGCACAGCTGTTCATTAGCAATTAGTCATTAATGGAAATGTTTGGATTTGAGTTCACTCCTTGATCTCCTCCTCTGGTTGCAGTGACCTCCTGCCCATTGAGGTAAGGCAAGGGAAATCATGGATCCTTCAATGATAATTTCATCGCCTTGCAAAAAATATCACGTCGTGCCTTACAACGCCCCTTGGCAGCTGTAAAATTACTGTAAACCACAGCCTCTTGAGACTGATTACTTTATAATGCACCTTGGCTTCCGACTCATAAGTTTTCTTCCTTCTGAATGCTTTAAATAGCTTCAGTTTTACTACGGTATGCAGCTTTGTTTACACTCAAAACTATTCTCACCACACCTTTGTTAGACTGGCATATTTCCAACATCCTCCTTCAGTGGAAATCCCCCCAAAGCCTGAAGCAAGGATTCGACTGACAGGTTAAGTCTTGCATCTTGATTTTCTGCGGTTTTTCTCTGTTATCTTGAGCCTTGCCACATCTTACCTCACACATACTGAGATCAAATTTATTAACAGATAAAAGTGACTAAGATGTTGTACTGAAGAACTGACCAAAACGTCAAATGTCAAATACTATGGAACTGTCTTAGCAGAATACCATGGAAGTTTGATTCCTACTATTGTGGGATGTTTTGTTGCTCTACAGGAGATATTATTCAATAATCTCAATACTATCATATTAACCTAATTGTTTGGTTTGTATGGGGTGTTTGCAGCTGTGATCTGTTATGCATATGGTTGTTGGATCCAGGAGTTCATTCTCTGAAAACTCACCGTGCTGCCTATAAGATCAAAGATTACCTGAATCTTTGGCATGCTGGTTTCTCATAACCAGATATGTAGCAGCTGCCAGGCAGGCAGATATATGGCCGTATGGTCTTCATATGGGAAATGGCAGATTCACATAGGTAGGTTGCTTTTGTAAGCCTGTAGAGTTAACTTTTTCCACTGCAATTGTGTCCAGAAAGAACTTTAGGTTATCAGAAAAACCTAGTGAAGTAAGGAAAACTAGGTGGGAACAAAAGTCTGAGAAACAGTTGAATGTGAATGTGGGAATTGGCTCAGGTTGTGCAAAGGCACAGAGTCATCTATCAAACTCTCACACTATGTTTTGAACCCGTTGAGCGTAACGGTTGAGTTGAGGTGTGTCTTTTGTCCTGATTCTATGGATGATGAAAGTCCTGCCACTGTGGTTAAAAAAATTTGAAGAATTTGAAAATGCACAGCCTTCTCCAGCAGCTGTCACTTCTCTCTTCTCTGTCCTAAGAAGAATGAATGAAAATCACGCAAAAGCTTGACCTCTTCACTTTCCTTAGAAACTAAATTTATGACAAAATTAAATCATATTGATATCCTATCAATATGATTTAATTTTGCCACTATCACCAACAAATTGATTGTACAAAGTAGGGCAGGCTGTAGCAGCGCCGTGGCAGAAACATGCAGCCGGTGTGAACACAGAGGTGAGGCAGGCAGTGTGTCGCAGGTATAAGCCCTTCCCACCAGACAAAGGCACATGCAATTGCACAACATCCTAGAGACACCCCCTCTCTGAAAAGACCTGTGATTGGCCAAAGTCACCCATCATGTGATAGATTTCTTAAATCCTGAAAACAGAGCCAAGGGGAGGTGCAAAAGTCTAGTTTCCTCTCACCATAAAATTCAACATGGTGAACCGTCATTAGGGAAATTTTTCCCAGTGACGCCAAAAACGTTCTGCCTACACCAGCTTTAAAAGCGTTCACAGATCATGTCAAACAAATTTTGGTGTTTATTCTGTTTATTCAGAATGTGAGTGAGGTCTGTGATGAATGCTAAATCCATGAGTCTCCGCGTCTCTAGACTGCTTGGGAAACTCTCACTTCAGGAAATAGTTTGCAAAATTGCACCAAAAACTGTACCTCTATTCAATCATCACACATCAGTATGAAACAGCCAGTGTTCAGTTTCAGTTTTCTTCTTCACATTAGGTGGCTACGTCACCTAACTAACGTTATATCTTCAGGTGATATAACAAACCAGTAAGGAGCGGTATAATTCAGGAACTGAAAGACTGAAATCGACAATATTTAATATCAGCAAGAATTCAGGAACAATCTGCAAACTGAGATTGTCTGGTTCACTGACTCAGACCCCTGGTATACAGTATTTAGCCGACAAATCAAGTCATATGGAGATAGAAACAATTACGTTTGAACAACTCCTTCTGGTGGGTTTTAATTTGAGATAGTCCAGGAGTTCAGTTTCTTCTTCACTTTCACTGAGCTCATGAAATAACATATCCTGGTAGCTTGGAGCCACAGTCACAAAAGTCCAGAAAATTTGAAGCAAACTCTTGAAAAGTTGGAAATACGAATTATGTGAGTTTCCATAAATTGGTTCAGAGCGAATAAACTAGGTTGCATAATGTGATCAGAAGGTGGTGCTATAGGCTGCATCACACATGACTGTAAGAAACAAAGTAGAAGAAGTGGAGCATTCTGTTGCTGCACATTCAGGCAATGTGCATAAAACAGGTTTATGGAAACACACCTAGTGACTACTGTCATGTCGTGCATTGACATCCATTTGTCGTGGCTGTTTCTGACAATATGGAACCTCTGGCTCTCTCTGTTTATCAGCTCTGTTGAGACAGTTTGCAGTCGGCCTACAATTTAAATTTACCAAAGTTCACAAAAGCTGATCTTGTGAAATTGCTGTCAAAGTTATTTATGTAGCCTGCTATCACAAATCTCACGTTTACCTCAAGTGTCTTTAAAATCTGTTTAATATCATCTGTCCTTCATCGCTTAATTTGAGTAAGGAACTCAACCAAACAAACTGCCCTACATACAAATGCAACACATGGTGTGAGGTTAAAATGAAACCATCAAACAAAATGTAACAATGAAATAGAAAATCATTACAGTTAAATGTTAGAGTCACCCAGTTTAATTTCTACTAGGGCTACCTGAACAGCAGAAAAGTAAGTACTGCTGTTTTACTTTATTGCCGCTTCTTTGTTTCACTTGGCGTAGGTTCTTCATGAATATTTTCCCTTCACTGTTTTAAAGTCTAACTGAAGCAGAACTGGTAAAAGTAAGTGTGTGTGGAGGTAGCACATGCTGTTCATATAAAACAAGCCTCCTGAAAAGAGCACACAGCAGCTCCTGGGGCCACACTGCTGGTTATAATTAACCAACAAGGTTTAATTTTTACATTGACTCAGTCTGGATGCCTCAGGGGACAGACGGCTAATTTTCTTAAAGGACAGATGGCTATCATACATGTAAGAAAGTCGCCCCATCAGCCTTCACCTCCCCTGCTGAGTGCTTTAACTCCCACTGTCCTCCATATATCACCGTCCACTTTAATGTGGGATGAAGTCACTTTTCTTTTCGCGCATGCTGCCTTTTATTGGCCCTTGCAGTGGAAGTTTCCCGAAGAGGCCCAGGGTCAAACTGGTTCAAGAAATGAAGTGGCTAAGCTCCTCATAATTCTCAGGCTTCTCAGCACCACAAGGGGCCAACCTGGGCAATCCTACGACTTAAGAAAGGGAAGGAAGAAGAGAAAGCTTTTAGAAGCTGGACCCAGAGTTATTATACTTTGGACATTTACTAGGTTTTATTATTATTCAGCATTATTTTTTTAATTTTGTGGAATTGGCCAGTTTTAGCTTTAGTTTTACAGGTGGTATGAGGTTTATAGAAACTGAAAAAAGCTAGGTATCAAATATGATGTACAAAAAACAGTATTTATTAAAGGTTTCATATTGTGCAAAATCCATTTTATTCATGAACCATTAATATTTCTCGACTCACAGCAGCTGGAGTTAAAGGTTCAGTGTGTAATATTTAGTGACATCTAGAAGTGAAGAAGTGTAGCGCTCTGCCTCAGCCGCTAAAACATAGAAAGTCCATTGTTAGAACCAGTGTTTGTTTGTTTGTCCATTCTGGGCTGTTTATTAAAGGGGGTATTAACTTAATGCTAGATGCCACCTGCCATAAAACAGAAAAATGTAGGAAAGGAAGTCTGTTTTGAGCTACAAGGCTGTGCAATGTGGTGTACGGCGACCCGCTCCCTCTGTAGATATAAACGGCTCATTTTAAGGTAACAAAAACACAGCAATTCATATTTTCAAACGATTATACGCTAATGAAAACCTAATGATGAATATTAGATCCCCACAAATCCCTGTAAATCTTACACACCAGACGTTTAAACCAAAGATCCAAAAAAAAAGCTGATTTTCCTTGTAATCCTACTAATATTTCATTCATTTACACATTGTTCACTGTGGTTTTTATTTCATTTTCACGTTTATGTTTGTATTTTTATTTCAGTTAACAAAATTACTTTTTCACTGCTATTTCTTTTTTGTTTTACTTCTATAATAACCAGTGTAGGTGTGGACTTTCAGTGCATGTAAGTTGAGTTTGTGTGGATGCATGTACCATATACATAGATGGGTGTATACATTGTGTGTGCGTGTGCCCAAAGTGAGACGAATGTAGCTTATCTACCCGAATGCAGGCACATTTTCCCCCAGATCTCATTAGTTTGACTCCCAGCCTCCACACTCTGCCAAGTGTGACACACACACACAACAATAACCTGACAGCACAGCGCTGCCCCGTCCCTGTGTGTGGCTACAAGATGCAGTGTGAGGTGAAGCCTTCAGCTTGGTTTGAGCTTATTATCTCATTTGTTTCACCATCCTTTCACTTTATCTGCAAAGAGCACATCTTACTTTCCAAACTGTCACCCAGCAGGGTTCATATGCATGCTGGGATACTTCACCCTACTGACCATACCTACTGTATTTTATTTTTACTAAAACAAACATTTATTTTACATTGTTGTTTCAGTTCATTTTGCAGAAAAAGGTCTGATTGGCTGCACTTACTTGGCCGGTGGTCCCGGAGGCTCAGTGTACTGCAATTGAGAACACAGACACAAACACAGAAATGCTTTTGTAAAACACAATCAAATACAGAAACACACTGTGTTTAGAATAGAATAAATAATAACTTAAGTGCATAAAACAATGACAGTGAGTTACAAAACATGTAAATGTAATCCACACACCTGGAACACACACACTGTTGCAGAGTAGCATTAAAGAAGTGGACTCTAGTACCACAAATATATTGGCACATGACAATAAAGAGGGTGGAAAAGTGAGAGTTATTTTTGTACACCTGTAAATGTTTGAGCCAACAACACACCCTTATGATAAACATGGCTAATGAACTTACAGTGTGTGTTTTTGTGTGTCCCAATATGGCATCTAATTAGACCCAAAACCCATTAATGTAAAAGCTATGCACGTGAGTGCGCAGAGCAGAACACAAACTATCCTCTGCACCACATCCAGAAATGCATTTCCTTTGTGTTCCTTTTGCTCCTCAACACTCGCTCTCTAGTCATGTTGACTTTTGGGACTTTAGAGATGGGACAGAGGCTGTTTCCTTTGATT
>JAPQRN010000009.1:15885773-15952775 GCA_037367275.1 Coranthus polyacanthus
AGAGACTTAAGAATGAATGAATCTCCAACTACTGTTTAAATTCTTTAATTTTCCACAATGTTATTTTGGCAAATGATCTACATTCATGATTGTTCCTTAACATTCAGAGTAAAGTGTAAAAAACAATTTTCAACAAAATACTGGCTCATCGGCCCATTTAAATACAAACCCCACCTGTTTGCACCTCTCCTACTTCCTTCAGTCAGAATCCAGCAGTTTAATGCCCTGTACACACTAACGCAGATATTTTTCTAAATGGGTATTTCCCCCTCTTATACCCCTTTAATATAAAATATCATCACAAAATCTTCACTTTGCAAAATATATTTGTACGCACTAGGGAGCAAAAATGACTTCAAACCTCCACAGACTTTCAAACAAAACATTGTTTCTGTTAGACTTAAAGTGTGGACACTGTGAACCTTCAGATAATATTAAACGTAGCAGATGCAGAGGTTTTAGTCTGTCATGACGTTGAGCAGCAACAGCAATGTTAAAACTTAAATGAACTTCAAAGGGTTGGTTCAGGTTTCACGACAACACTGGTACGGTACATGTGACCGTGATCCACTGACTTATACACATATATGACCTATATTTGATGGTTCAGGTGCATGTTTATTACACAAAGCGACAATACATCGATCCACATGGATACACCTGCAAAGTTTTAAAAAATCTTCACTTTGTTTTAAAAAATCTAACCTAATACACTGTTTACATGTGTATGAGAGGCCCAAACATAAGGAAAAATGTTCATTTTACAAAATATCCATCTTGACTACTTGTATATGAAGCGCAATAATCAGGAGGCAAGAACCAGCCTTATGTGAATGCCTTGGCATCAGCTGAATCCATTGTTGCAATGACTTGGCAGCAAACACAACATTGTTCCCATGATGTAAAAAAATTGGTAGATCTGTCGCTTGTGGTTGGGGTGTAATAGCAGTTGCTAAATGTAGTGTCAAAGTTGTCAACTTGAAACACAAATGAGAGCTGTGTGTCCATTATTAGAAAGTCTTTAATGAACTGATCACGTTTCACAAGTGCTGGTCACATTTCCTATGATCAAATACCCTCATTGACTGTTTTTCTCTCGCTGAGAATGAACAGCTATGCGCAGACAGAAAAAAACAAACACAACAACTCTTGAAATCCTGAGCAGCAGCAGCAGCCGTAGCAGCAGCACAGTTTCCCAACTGTTGACTTTCTTCTTAAATAATTACTCAGGAAAATCAGAGGCAGGTTACACCACACAGAGGAGGGGAGGGAGTGGAAAATGCTGTCTGTAATCTCTTTCACTCCTCCTTCTCTCCTCCCTGTAAGAGTGCAAACACTCGCATGAATAAAGACACGTTCACACACACACACGCATACACACACGCACCATCATACCACCTTCTGTTGCAAGAGTGTTCACCCAGGCTGGTAGACATTAACTCCCAGGGAGACTGATATGACTGGGAAGAAGCAGAGACATGACAGCCTTTCCGTGTCTCTGCCTCTGTACATATATAGTATAATAAATCTAGGTGATAAATGCTCATACTGTATACCTTATGTGCATGTATTAAAACTTAAGATAATGCTGTGCGATTACTGCATATTTAGCCTCCAAATCATCTCTACTTTTTGTACATAGAAACATCTCCAATGAGGACATTTCTGCAATTGCCCTGAACCCTGGGACTCTGGGTTCCTCCCAAAAGAACCAGGATATATGCTTCTATGTTAAGGGTTGTGCTGTAGCCTGTGGTTAGGAAACAAAGTAGCTGGCATGGCTGCAGTTACATGGACAATATTTCTTCTATCTGATTAAAATCCTTCTGATCAGAGATGCCAACTCAAGTGTTTACATGGACACTAATCTGATAAGATGTGTATTTACCTGCTCAAAGCATTTAATCAGAAAGCAACTTTTGACATGTGCAAAGTAATTTTACTCATTCTGTCAGAAATATACCAGAATAACAACTTTTTATTATAAAAATGGCCAAGATGACTCACACGCCTTCTGACCAACTTTTGTCTCCAACAAAAAAGTTGTATCACCCACAGAACAGTTTGGTTTTTCTGGCTCTATGTTTCTGTCCCTCCCAGAAACTTGTCACGTGACCTAATGTTACCTGGGTCAAAGACGAGCAGAAAGAGAGAAACAGTCAGATCAAGTGTTTACATGGCTGGTATTTTCCTATTGATCGGATTATCAAAGGTTTACACCATCCCTCTCCTTCCGATTGAAAATGTATTCTGATCAGACCAGGCTGTTCTACTTCAGGTCGTTACATGAGGCAGTTGTGTTGTTATTCGGATTATCAGTGGGATGTCAGGGTCCATGTAAACACAGTCATAGACTTTGAGATATAAAGATGGACAATGCGATGGTGCTTCGTGACACTGTGGAAAAGTGAAGCTAAAATATAGTGCCATGCCCCCTCTGTGTTGCAGTTTGCAGAAAAAGTCTCATCAGAAAGATGAGGGTTTGAACAATCCAATCTCACGGCACTTTACACAGTAAGATCAAGACCTTACAATATTATACAGAGAAAAAAACTACAAATTACCCGAGAGCGAGCACTTGCCGACAGTGGGAAGGACAACCTCCCTTTAACGGAAGAAACATCCAACACAACCAGGCTCCTTGAGTGACCGAAGAAAAGGAGAAGAGACAGAAAAGAAAAGCAAACAACAAGATCAAACACTGGGCAGGTTGGAGGCCAGTAACAGCACATCAACGTATAGCTCTAAAGCCAGAGAAGACACAAAGTAACACAAATCAGGCTGATGAAATCTACCTAAAAAGACCGAGTATTACAACGTGTTTTGGGTGTGTGCTTCAAATTTTAGTTTTGTGTGTGTTTGATCGAGGTCGTGATCGAGATGTTCTGGATTCACTTCAGGCTGTTGTTCATCGAAGGGTTAGAGTTACAAAGTTTACACTTTGATAGAACAAAGACATGACAACATAAGTAGCCCACAAGTGAGAATTAGTTGACTGGAGTTCTCACAGACTTTCTATGTTTCATGTTTTCAAAATTAAGAATATGCTTAAATATGTAACTGTTAAATATGTTATTATATATAGATATTTAGCATCTGAAAACAGATAAAATACACAGGACATATAGCAGAATCACCTGAATATAGCGTCCTATTTTGCCGCGGGTGCTTTAAAAATGACAGTGCCATCTAGTGGCTTTATGTTTCCTACCCAGCAACATACATTTAGTTTAAAAAAAAGGCAATCTAAATTACATTCTTAAAGGAACACTTCATCCTCCAGTTTATTACAAACAGTCAAAATCAACACGTCGGTCGATACGTGGATTTCACTGCACAGGAAGAGGGTGAAAAAGGAGTATAATGTAAATATTTGCCTCTGACATGTAGTGGAGTAGGAGTATAAAGAAGCAGAAAATTGAAGTAGTTAAGTGAAGTACAAGTACATCAAATTTACAAAGACAATAAAAGTAAAAGTATGATATTCCACCACTGGGGAGGCGCATCTTTAGTCCTGCTTAATGTTTGAACTAAACACTTTTTCTTGGCTCTTTCTAAGCTAACCGTAGCTAGTGTTGTGCACTGTTTCCACTACCAAGGAGCGGAAGATAAAACATAGAAATCAGCATACAGGCTATTACCATGTATCTAGATGAATGAGACAGTCGGGGAAGGTGCTCCTATGCACAAATGCTACATATTGATCCTTTAATTCAATGCCTTCTTGGGAAAAAAAGAAGGGTTTAAATATTAGACTTCCTCAACTCTTCAACTCTCCTGAAGGCACAGTGAGAACTGTTTCCAGTCTTTGCTGCTTCCCTATTCCGTGTTCCTCATTCCATTATTCACTTCATTCATAAAGTGACTCATTCATCTGACAGCTTGGACGTGAAGGAAATTATTTGTTCCAGTTCAGTTACCAGTGATGGAGATAAATGTTTTTAGCTGTGTTTCCACTTGTCAGCAGTGGAAAGAGTGTGAACCAAAATATCCTGCTTGAGAGGAAGTATTATGAAACCACTCTACGGTCGATTGAGGAAAAGTGAGGATTAAAAATACAGTGTGCGAGTGTGTGTGTGATGTGTAAGGGTTAAGTATGGTGTAATCCACCTCTATGCAGCATTTGTTTGCATCTGAGAGGCTACACATCCATCACTGAAACAGGATTTCTTGGGTTATTTCTTACCTGCAGAGATACACCTCATTCTGCCATTTTACAGCCTGAAATTCAGATTATTGGATTTGAGACATTTTAAGACTGCTGAGCAAGAACTGTGTCCAGGATTTTGTGTTTTTTAAGAATGAACTGACTTAACTTGAACTGACTGTAGCAATGAGTTAAATAGAACAAATAGATGTGATTTTACTCAAGTTACATCACAGCTAAATGCAAACCTCGCAAATCTCTATTGCATATTAATACCAAATGTAAAGTTGTTTTGTTCAAAGTTTTAAGTGGGTCAGAGCAAATTATCCAAACTTAGGGTCAAAGTGTTAAGCCTACAGGGTGAGTGTACCAAAAATCAGTTCTGTTACACTTAAAGAGAAGTTTTTTAGTCAAGAAGTATGAAATGACTTGTCCACACATGTTATGTATAAGCTTCCATTCCCTTGTGGTCTTGCATATGTAGGACAAACCAAACAGCACCTCAAATTGAGGACAGCTGAGCATAAAGGGGCCATAGGACGTAACATGAACAAGCAACATGCGTCATCTTCCATCTTCAAGTTTATAGGTGTCAAAAAGGTCTTGCCCAATCTAAGATCCAAGAAGATGGGACTTTAAATACTATGAAAAATGAACCTACATTAACCAACGTTCCCATTCCCCACTTCTCGATTAGGTTTTTTTTTTTTTGATAAACTACAATCTTTAGACTGTACACCATGTCTCGCTCCCTTGTTCCCATTCGTCCATTCTGCAGCAGTATTAATGAAGGAGCAGTTTAAAGTCCAGCCACACTCACTCAGCTCATGAACATGAGGGCAAAGTTGGCCTGATTTCTAAAATTCCTTTTTAATCACAGATCAAATCATTTGCAGCATTCTTCTGGGTATTTAGCCCCACAAGGACTCAGCACTCTTACTAAGGCTGTGTTTATGTCTCAAATCTGCCGTGTTGAAGTGCCTCAGCACTTGTGTATGACATTAATTCCTAATCTTTTGGTAAAGTGCTACCTCAGAGGTGGCAAAGCTCTCCCACGTTGTCTTTATGACGCCTGACTCAGGGGTTCATATTACAGGAACTCACACATTTTCCAGTCAGCTGTCATTCAGCCGCAGGAACAAAGTCCAACCGCTCTTAAACCTTAAGCCAACAGCAAAGTTTATCTGGCAGCGTTTCAACAAAGGAAACTATAAAAGCTATCCTACAAAATACATATTGCTGTTTATGTAATGAAGAGTAAATAAATTGACACACAAATGAATAAATAGCAAAGTTGAAGAAGATGCCAAAGAACTTGAGTTTCCATCATGTCCACAACTTTTAAACAAACAGTATGAAGTAAGATTAAAATGTTTAAATTGGATAAAGCTGAAAACCTGAGGAAATTCAGGTGAATGCACATGTTGCATCATCTGTAAACCCAGCTTGGACTGAGTCCACATTCTGTCATGCTGCCAGCATAGGGAAGCAATGAACTCGACTTCATGGGAATCTAAACTTACATGGAAATCTACAGTATATCTGGTTTTTCCAACCACAGTGACATAAAAGCTGCTGAAGGGAATATTTTCTGTCTGCATTGCTAAGAGTCACGCTGCTTAGTGAATTGTAAGCCTAAGAAAAGTTCATTTATCTGAGTTTGAATGACAATAGGGGTTTCTACAGGTTTCAACAAGACCTTTTAAAGAGAGGAAAGATGAATTTCACAGGGGTTGCATTTTGGGGGTTGCATTTTGATAATGCTCTTGATGCCAGTATTGGGAGCTGGCTTGCATTTGGTGGTGGCTTTTGACTGTGTCTGTATGTGTTTCTGATTTCCCGTGCAATTCTAAAGCATTAGTGCTCAGTCGTTTCTAGCACAAGGTTTTTCACCAGTCTTCAACTGAACACTAACTTACCACGTACTCAGTTATTAGATGTAGAAGAAGCAATTTTTTTGATGAGAGCAGATACTGCATTAGCCCACATACCACATCGCGACACACTAGCTGGGTGAACAGTTAGAATTAGTCATCACTGGTTTCATGGTGGTTTTGTTTTGTGTTTTTATTACAGCATGATCAATACTATTTTTTCCCGAAAAAACACATTTAAATCCGAGACTTAAGTTAATGCACCTTCATAGAAGTAATGTTAACTTCACAGTATAATCCAATTTAAAGACCTGTCTTGTATTCAAGACATTTTTAAGATATATTCGAAGGCCTAAAATACAGATTATTTGATTTTTGACTTTTTAAGACTTTTAAAACCTGTAGAAACCCTGATTCATTGCCTGTGATGTTGTGGAAGGTTGGAGTCAGAAACCAGCAAGTTCTCAACACAATATGCAACACATATTGAACAAATTACCTTGAAACATATGCAATATGAAGCATAATGAGTAACATTTAGTTTAAAACACAATTCATTACTTCAGTGCTACAGTTGTGATTTACTGCTCTCACATAAGAGTTACTGAAGCCAAAAGTATTACATTAGAAGAGTCCTGGGAGGAGTTTTGAAGTAAGCTGCAACCAACATGCCTGTTGCCATCCACTCATCCATTCTCCAAACCATTTCGTCCATTTCAGTATCACAGTATCAACATGGGAAGTAGAGACACCCAGGCCTCTCAGTCTCCAGCAACTTCCTTCAGCTCCTCCTGGGGGATCTCCAGCTGCTCCCAGGTCATCTGGGGGATATAATCCCTCAAGTGAGTCCTGGGTCGGCTCCGGTGCCTCCGCCCAGCTGGCCCGAACCATGTCCACTCTGAGCTGATGTTGAAGAAGATGAGAACTACACACAAATGCTGACACGTCAACTTCTCAACCTATACCGTAATGTTAGCCTGGCTCGTTGGATGTTCTCTGCTGGAATAAGGGTGAATGTTTCCGTTTTACATTCTCCTTCCTACTGCTGTCTGTGTGTTTCCGTTTAGAAAGTCCTCTTCGCTACATGAAAGAACAACAACCTCTGAGCTGCAACTGTATGCTGAAAATGGCATGTTTTGACAAAGACACACATCTTTTTATGTGGCGTTTTCTTTTGTAGGGATTTAAGTCATTTTAATACCACGACATGCTTCCTCATGCACACGTTCCACCAAACAACTTCTCTCCCAACACTATTTTGCAGAGGAACTGGATTCATTTAAATAACTAGACAAAAACCCTGAGAGTTTTTATCGATACTCCAGTACGATAACTGAGGCAGACCTATCTCCAGCTCTGGCCCAGTGCTAACAAAGTGTGGAGAAACGTCTGGCTACGAGACTAACATAAGGTTTATTTTGTTTGTTTTGCTCCAGAAAAGTCCATAAACTATATCTTCCTACTTGCAAATATTTTAACCAATGTACTTCTGACTGGGACCAAAGAAGTGAAACATCAACTGACCCTGTTGATGTTTCTATCAGCTGTTTGTGACATTATGATTGTTTAACAATAATAATAATGATCATAACAAGAAGAAGAAGATGAAGATGAAGATGAAACAAATGGGTATTTTCAAAATAAATATGTTTTAATAGTTACACTAAAAACAACAACAAAAGAGTATTAATATTGTAAAACATATAATTTTACAGCACCAATAAATATATTAATGTGAAAATATGCTAACAAAAATGTGTGGCTGTACAAACTCAACAAAAAGTCTGTCATTTTTAAATACAAATAGAATGTTCTCATCATCAGAGGACTGGAGAGGCGCCAGCAGCCGGTCACAGTGAAAATAGCGTCAGGCCTCGAGCTTAAGGGTGGTACTGTTCAGGTTTCTCTGCGGCACATGTGGTCGCTTCAGATGGATGACGGACAGCAGCGGTACGGTTGGCGTTAACGAACGGAACAGGTAGGATTCAAAGGGGTTTTATAGCAGCTTTAGGAGAGAAGCTTCTGATATCACGAGCCTTTATTACAACTCAACATAAACGCTATGTACGAAAAAGCTTAAAGCCGTGAGACGATTACACAAAATAGACTTCCATTCTTCACATCTGTCCCATCTTGAGTCCTATTCTGAGTTTAGTCTCAGAATAGTAGATTATCTCATTCTCAGTAAATTACATGAAGACATGAGTAACTAGTAATTTGTTCCCTCAACAGCAACTTAAGTTACCTTTACACTAAATTTTACAGGAGAACAGTTTGTTTATGCTCTCCCAAGCAAATCAAGGTACAGATTATGGATTTGGAATTATGGAATCCAGTCATTAATGGCATAAATTAATGCCATTAATCTTTCACCTACTCCAGATAAAAAATGTCACTGTGATGTTACTTGTTTTGTTTCTTTGTTACTAAGTTATATCCTATTTTCTATGGATTATTCATTGCTACTGTGGATACTCAACAATGCATCTATATGGTTACAGTTTAATACTATAGGAACTGTTTCCTTTTAGCTGAATGAAAACAATGTCATACTTTGGAGTGATGGAGGGGATTTTGCTATGTTAGTGCCTGGGTTACAGTCAGAGAAACCAGTTTACCACCCTCAGACTCAACGCCTCAGTCTAATTGGACAGTCTTCACTAAATTAGGTCCGAGCTGAGCAGCGGCAACGAGACTCCTTTAGTCCTCCGTATGACGTGTCTCCGGGCCCTCAAGTGCAAAACCACATGTCCATCGCCCCAGTCCAAGATGAAAAACACCTGTGTTGGCGCATCAATTCACACACATGTGTTCGACTGGGGTTTCTATCGGTCAACAGGCCCACCATGATCCCCCTCCGGCTGCTGAGAAACGCAGCTTTAGTTTAAATCAGGAATGTCAAAACATTTGCTTTCAGTCCTTTTTTCCCTCCACAAAAAAAAAAAAAAAGACATCTACAGTCGTGTTTGCCGTTCAATCCCCCGGACAGATTGAAAACAGTTGAGGAGGACAAACAAAATTACCTTAACACTGTATATAAATATCATAACACAATACTGAACATATTCTATAAATTAGATGTAGTGTACTAGACAATGGGATATCTAGTAAGTATATACAGATCGTTTTTTTTTTACGCTGAACTGCTCTGTTGTGAATGCATGACTATTTCTTTGGAACACACTCAAAGTTATTAAATAAGGAAAACTGGAAGGTTGTGGATTTCTACAGTGGTGTGCTGATCTGATATGTGATCAGCTTGTCTCTTGTCTCCATATATACCTACAGTAATATCCCTTTAGACAGCCTGGTCTGAAGACATTTTGTGAAATGAACACAATATGTCAAAATGCAAATAAACTCTGTGCACAAAAAGAAAGACAGATCTATTTTTCCCACCTGGAAAGGGTTACATAAAGGAGGCAGGACTTGAAACAGGCAGTGGTGTATTACAGGGCTGGGGGATAAAATGATAATCATTTTTGCAATATAATTTTTGAATAGCATCTGTAGAGTCTAGTCTCTTGTAATGTTTACGGGCCCAGTGGCGGACCAACTCGTTCTACCTCAGATTTGGCAAGTGTTGGTCATGTTCTGACAATAAAGAATAGTTTTAAACCTCCGGTAGGTATGATCATCATGAAAATTATCGACAACTACTAATCATTTAACATTATCTCCATATCGCCCAGCCCTAGTTTGTTATGCTCAATCCTGAAAAAAAAAAAAAAAATCCTAACTCTAACCCTCGATTAACACCAAAATGTTTTTACTTTCCAAACTTAACAGGTAGCTGTCCTTTTGTCAGGTTCTCACCATCGTCATGTAACCCCTCCCAGGGGGAAGAAAGTCATCTTCACATTATGCATCGCCACCACAACAGTCACTTCAGGGAACCCCGGCAAACTGTGTCGCTTTAGGAGTATTCTCCCACCAACTGGTGTATGTCAGTACAGTGGAGACAAAACTTCACATCATGTCACAGAGGAAAACAGTTCTTGGACCTGCCGTTCAGTTCAAGTACAACAGGCGTTTCTTCACCTCCGCCTCCTCGTCCTTCCCGTCTCGGTCGGATTGCGGACTTGAGTTCGGCTTCTGCTGCACACTCGGTAAAGTTGTGGTCACAAGTTTCTCTTACTAAAAAATATTTTAGGTATTCATATCCACAGCAGACCAGCATCCAGTGAAGTGTTACATAAAATAAAAGGTTTCTTTCCCCAGTACTAAACATGACCAGACCACTACTGAGACAATTCCCATTCACACGCCAGTGGCGCATTCGTTTTGCTATAAATAATAAAAAGTGTCCTTTTACATAGCAGCAATACACATTGTCGATGTACTTAAGAGTATATGTACATATATATTAATATCTTTAGGCGTAAAACAAACAGTGGCAAGAAATGCGTCTGAAACGTCCTGTCTTGCTTGTCGTTTCATGTCCTTGCTGGGAATGCATCCTCAGGTTTCAAAGTGCTGTGCCAAGAAAAGAATTCCTTCATAACAGTGTTGTCCGCCTCTCCTGGTCTCATCTCCTCGGTCTGTCACATCTGTGGAGGAAGAGAGGGCAATTTGGTTAACAGGCGAACAGTAAATCAGTTTTACTAAGCCTTGTCTTACAATTTATTATAAGCACGATGTCTTATGAATGACTCCTCCATGCAAAAAAGTATATAAAAGTATATATTCACAGACAGGGGCAGAACAGGAAGTAGACATAGACAGTGAGGATTTAGAGTTTGGGGGTTGGGTTGGGTGAGAGCTTTTCCACCTCTGGGCACTTCTTTATGCAAAATTGTCAAGTTCCAATAAAGTTTTAGTCTTTAAAGCGTGACTAAAACATGACTTTAACTAGCTGCTGGATTGCCCGTAGATTATTATATTTATGCCCCTGTGTTTTCTGAGGCCGTGCTGACTTTGTTATATGGGGGCAGGGTTGTAGCAGGAACTGGGATTGGGTTGGCCCACCCACCCTTAGTTTCCTCCACCCTCTCTCCTGAACAAGCAGCAGCCAATTGGAATCACGTCACTGGTCACTCCACCCTGAAGTGTGCTGCTCACTAAATCCAGAGCAGTGTGGGGGGCCCTGAGGGGTCAGGGGTGGTGGAAGTGCTTGGGTCAGGGGAGGTCATGAAACGCAGCCTTGTTAACTTGAGGCAGCACCTTTCTGTTTGGCTATGCACTGCACACGAGTACAACTCCGCTTTACAAACAAGCAGCATGGACACTCTGAATTCACTCATATGCAAGCCGTACTTAGTACTAATTTCCATGGCAACCCTTTTAAGTGATAGGACTTGAGATCTCTTTACATCCTTCTAAAAAAGTAGCAAAAGGACATTCATCTACCTAAAGTTAACTACTACTACTAAGAGAAATGGTTTTATTTGTATTAATCTGACTTTTAGTATAATAATGCTGATTAATACTCATAATTCTCATTAATATCCCCATATTAAGCTAATTCCCTACACTGCCATCAAATTATTCCAAGCCTATCCCTTCTAAATTTAGAGCAGTGACTGTTCAAATCACACTAACACACTTTAAGTTCATTTCCGAGTCCTTTAGGGGCTTTGACTGAATCTCATGATCCTCACACATCACTTGTCCTGAGTAAAATCTAGTCATAGTGAGTGTGAGTAACACACATTTTTAAAAGGTCACGAATGGCTCGTGAGGATAAGTGGGTCTTTTGTTAAGATTTTTTTTGAAAAGCTACACCATTCAAGGTAAAAATTTCACCTTAAACACTCAAAAGTTTTACTTGTCTAGATTATGAGATACCTACTGTATGTAGAATGCGTTCCTTTCAATAGATTCTTCTTTTCAACAAAAACTCTTCAAACTCTAAATAGTTGCTTTAGGGTGGCAGCAAGTGCCTAGATACCAAGAGCTGAGTTATATAAAATATCTTTTGATATTTTTGGACCTCATACAGGATTCTAAGCTCTCCAAGACCTGTTACAGCCCCCTTTGGTTACATAAAGTAATTTAAAAACTATTCATATAATGCCCAAATGCACTGCACGTGTAGCTAAACATAACAAAATCATGTTCTTAAAAGCTTTTTTGGAAGTGGAAGCACCTGTTTTCACCTGAAAGCATCTTGTAATGATATGAAGATAATTTGCTTTGAGTATGATTTTTGTTTAAAGCCAGGAGGTTGCTTGATCCATAGCAAGTGTGAGTCTAGGAGTTTGTTACACTGATCCACACAGAGTCATACAACCAGTCATATCTGACATCTTAAACATTCAGACTGGATGAAAGCAACATTTCTGTAGTAATCACAAGACATTATCGACACTGAAATCACTGGACACTGGATGTTGACAGGACCAAGTGACGGCAGCATCTGACAAGAGACAAAGCAAGCACAGGGAAGCACAGAGCTGCCACATTCCCATCGACAAACACCAACACAACAACAAGAAGCACGGGAGAAGCATGCATTTTCTCTGCAGGAAATCCATCTATGCGGGAAGCACAGAGATGGGCGGAGAGATGAGAAGGCGGGAGAGAAAACAAAAAGGGGGGGGGGGGTTCAAGGCAAGTTGTTTATCGGGATACGTATGGTAAACAAACCTGCAAGTTCTTTCGTTTAACTCAAGTTGCCTGGACTTGCAGTCTAATTGTGTGAATTTGCAGGAACATTTACAGGTGAGAGGGTCCTGCACAAACAAGCGCTTTCTTCTCTCTGAGCAAGGCGCACAGTGGCTGCAAGGGAAGCAAAAAGGGAGAGACAGAGAGAGAGATCTAAGCTATAGAGCGAATTCTGCAGAAAGGGCAGACACAGACACTCATGCAACATCCCTGTACCCCCTCCATCTTCTTTCACCCCCCCCCCCAGCCCAACCCTCACTGTCGTACTGACTGAGATTTCTGTGTTATGGCAAGATATGCATTTGTTTACAAGAACACAAAGTTTAGGGTTCAGATTTGACTTTCAGCTTTTAGGCTAATCCACCAACGCTGGCATTCTCATGGCCTTTGCCCCTGGGTTAAGTGCAGCTCTTTGCGGACCAAACACACCTCATCTGTCTGATTGTCGTGACTCCATGACTCCTTTTAACGCCCCCTCTTTTCATGGAACATAACAAAAGTGTAAGGCCAACATGTATGTATTCAACTTCATTTGAAAGGGAAACTCTTCAAGATTCTGTGTTTAACATGGCTCAAACACAAATGAAACCACATCAGTTTAAACATGGCACAAATGTAACCCTAACCCTAAAATCCAATGATCTGGTGAATGTTAAGAGCTTAAACCTCAAGAAAAATTAAATGAACATGAACTGAACATCCTAAAAGTGCAGGTACTGCCATACAATTGACTGAAGGGAGCACAGCTACCAGAAAAGGCACACAAAGATGAAAAATGACCATGACTCAGGGCTATTATGAAAACTAAGACTAAAATAGAACTGACAATTAAAACTGAAAGAAGAGTGACAGGTTTCAAAAACTTGAAAACTAAATAAAAACTACAATGAACAATGCAACACCAACTAAAATGAAGCAGAATTGGAGGCAAAATCATCTATTTGTGAAAAGAATAAACTGACTTTCCACATAATACCATAAACCCTAATAAACCTAGTCAGGGCAGGAATTTCAAAACTATAATTCATCTGGACATGTAATAGTTTAAAGTTGAGATAGACACCATAGTTATTGCAGTATCTGTTACAATACTCAGCTTATGAGATAGAAGGTCACAGCAGAGACACAACAATGACTGCATCAGATAAATAGTGTGGGCTGATAAGGGGGGGTGGCTTGTATGCTTTGTCTCATATGACATCCGGATCAATTCAGTATCACCCTCTCCATGAATACAGGAGCAAAGCAACTCAAAGCAGAACTTATTCAGAGACCCTCAAGGCTACCGTGATCATAACCGACCGTAACACACCACGTGTCTGTACTTCAGCTGTAGCAGTATCCATCATGTGAAACAAAAGGAAACATGGCAACAGATAACAAAAAAAAGCTCCCAAAAGAAAGCAGAAGCAGCAAACACTTATCAGTGCAGTACACCACGGCCCAGCAGACAGCCTCACAGATAACCGCTCCTTCAAAAGATAGCACGACAAATGCCACAGAGGCTGCAGTTTGCTGCCAGAGAAATGGATTAAATGGTGGCCCAGAAATAAAAAAAGGTAAACCTGGATACAGAAGTTTAGGAATTAAACACGTTGTATTAAGGTTCACATATTTACCATTAACTAGTTTTTATTAGCAGCATATCAGGCCTTTATAATCTTCCTATTTATATCTTCTTCTGCATGACCATATTCTACAACTACTAGGGTTAACATGAACAATTTTCACTTAATAACAGACTTAATATGCTTTGCTTATAAGTTGATATTAGCACAACTTTGTAATTCATGTCCAAAACCAATGTTATTGTTAGTTAATGGCCTAGTAGCTGTAGAATATGCAGAAAAAGGTATTAATAAGTCCTTCGTGATGACAAATAAAGAGCAAATATGATAGTAATATGTGCTAATAAGCAGCTAGTTAATAGTGAATATGTGTACGTAAACATAAAGTGTTTCGAAGATTCCAGACATACTACATGCTGAATACTGCATGTTTCCTGCTGGTGTCTTTTCTTTCTCTCAGCCCTTTCCTCAAAAAGGGGAAGAAGACAGAGGACGGACACAGGTCAGTCAATACCAAACAGGAGGTTTTGGAGATTCCAACTCATTTGCAAGAAAAAAACAAAACAAATGTTGCCATTGTACATTTCTGCAAACCACGGGTAAATATAATCCCAACGTAATTTGCTGTTGGTGGCTCTGCTCTTTTTTTGCCTTTCTTCAATAAGCAGGAGGGGATTGAGGTGGATGGTTGAATTACAAAATCCAGGAATACCAGAGGATAGAGTGTACATCCCAACTCATGTAGGTTGGCAATAAACGGTCTTTGGTTATGGTAAGGAAAAGGCATTCGACATTAAACCAAGTCCTGGCATCTTTTCCTGTCCCTTTTTATGGTTAGGTTTATGCTGCCCATGTATAAACCTAACCATAAAAAGTTAATAATGCCATCATTTCTGAGAGAGTTTGAGATGTGGTTGTTGTTATAGCCTCATTCTATTCCCTCAAAATGCCAAAAATGCCATGATCTGTTAAAACACTATACAGCCGATAAACATGTAACTAGAAATGTCACTATGATTATACATATCTGTGAATTGCAGAAACATACAATAACAGCATTTTATGCTGGTGACTGGGTTGCAGGTTCTGCGTTCAACTGTAGTCTCTTCGTTTTGGATTAGAACTGTGTTGCATGTAATAGGATGTACGTATGTACCTGTAACTGATAGAGTGAATGAACTCATCCTCTTTATAGCACCTCTACTCCTCCCTGGCCCAGACTATAGTAGCTGCCTACGTGCACAGTGACAGGACATCCAACGAGGCTGGAAGAGGCTCAGCTCAGTTCAGCCACATGATAGGCAGATTTGACTTCGCTAACATGATCTCATCTCTCCTCCACCAATCAATCAGGTTCTAAACCTGTAAAGCACAGTACGGCACACAAGCACTCTGCTTATCCAATTAAACCACCTGACCTACCACTGAATGGCCTGAACGCACACACAAAACACATGTATACATATGTCAAACACGCAAACACAGCCCTATGTCAACTCTGTGAGTCACTTCTTTCTCAGTCTGCAACTGACAACGGCACCTCCAAACGTCTCCAAGCTCATCCTCTATTTACACCACTAAAAATAAAAATAGGTTAACTGCATGACACCTGTTGCTATGATTAGACTGGGAAGTAGCTGAGGACTGAGGGTTAGGTTTGTGCAACTGCTGGAACCAGAGTGCAGACAGCACCGGGTGGTCTGAAGCCAGCCGGCTACACCTCGATCACTTAAGCTGTTATAGCCACACCATAAAGCAGTAAACCCACTGCCATAAAAAGAGCATGCTCAACATGTGAGAGCCCAGTAAAGATAGGTGGCAGATAGGATCTGAGAGCCCTGTACTTTGCCTACACGGACATCAGGAAACATGTCTGGATCTTTTTCTGGATGAAATTCAAAATAGCAAAAGCCAGTGTATCCATTGTACATCCAGTCCAGTCACATCTTTCACATGATCAGAATAATGCTGTAATGAAAAATGGGTCTGCATCCTTGTACACACTGTACAGATACCTACACATATCTACGGGAAAAATGATGGCAAACCTGTGGTGTTAAAACTAGGAAGAGGAATCGATAACCAGTTCCAATCTGTCCAATTCATCAGAATAATATGCCTCCAAGCAGTTCCTTTTATTTATGCCAGCTTGTTTTAATCTGAGGGCTGCACAGCGAAAAACCTTAATGTTCTCTCAGACATTTCAAACACTTTTTGGGGTCACATCAATGTGCAATGTGCACAGTAGTGCTGTTACTAATGGAAGGAACAGAATGTGACTCCACTGATACTCTGAGACCTGTTGGCTGCGTAGTGTCCAGCCACCTGCTATTCACTCAGATCAAGTGCAACATGTCGCCAACAAAAAATCATGTTATCTGTGGAAAATCTATCTCAGAAACCTCCATCCCCATTAGAAACCTTTAAAAAAGATGACATAGCATAATGCTGCACAAAACACGTACTTACTATTCTTTCTTTGCTGAAACACCTGGCTTTGATCTGAAATTTAAAAAAAAGAAAAAAAAAGATTAATCAGGTGTTTGTCTTTGTCACAGCATTAACATTGTGTGTGAGAGAAGTGTTGAGTCTCTTACCTGCATGCACACTGTTGATGCTCTGTGAAACTTAAGTCAATTGTATGTTGCGTTACCTTTGGCCTGACCCGCATTACCTTGAAGAGAAACAGAGGACATAACAAGACAAAGTTTAGAATAAAACAAAATCTGCATGATTTTTCAGAGTCGAGGTCACACACTTCTTCACCTCAACTGCCTTATTCTATCGTAACCCTTGTGACCGAAGTCTAAACACCACGGCCCTGACCGCTCACGACTCAAACACATTAACTGTGTAAGTGTGCATTCCTGTACTTTTCAAGCTCACATCCACGACAAACAGCAGGCATCCTCAGAGTCCTGGAGAGCCTCTGACCACTGTAACACGGCCGTAAACACAGTGTGATGGGGTAAACAACATATCTGAGATGCCGTGCCTCACCGCTTCACTTTCTCTGCTCTGCTTCTGGACAGAAAAGCTGCGTGACGCTTAAAAAATCCAAACATGCAATGAGCATGAAACCAAACTGTGCCATTGTAACTCCTTTTCATAAACTATGTCTCAAGAATTACAAAAATAACTAAGTGTAACTGTATCTGAACACCAACTGAATGAACACATACACCATTGAAAGTTCAAGGAAAACCTACGAAACTATATTTTTTCACATCTAACATCAAGAATAAACCGTCACTCAAACTGATTCAAATTATTAACTTATGTGCACAAATCAGGAATAAACAATAGTGAATGTTTTTTTTAAATATTAAAAGTGGTGTCAAATCATTCACTAATACATCTTTCATTATTTTTAGTAAAAATATGACATTGCAAAATATAGCATGGCATCATGGGAGTTGTTGTTTTTACAACCACTGCTGATGAAAATCTAGAGGAAAACCATGTTTACGGACGAGGTAAAGTTCAAACTACATTTAGGGACATTCATTCAAATTAAATAGACGCAGGAAATGTCATACTTTTAATGCAAAAATGATTCCTATTGCAGGTTTAATGCTTTTATTCTTGCAACCAAGTGTATTAAACTTCATTCAGAACAGACTGTCCTGTCCAACAACCATCACTGTTTATTTTCACTACATTTGGTAGTACATGGGCCAGTCCAGAGCTGGAAAGTATTACTGCAACAACAGCCAATGTGATGAGACTACTCTAGCACTGAGTTGACGCGACAAAGACAAATGTAATGAACTTGTTAAGTTTTCTCGTCCTTGCACTTACTTGCAACGTGACATTGTGTGTTTCCGTGGGTACACACTCCATGGCTTCGTCACCACAGCAGCCTCCACAACGTTTGAGGACCACACATGAAGGGATGTATGTGTGTTCTGTGTCCTCTGGATACTCCTGGAAGATGTCCACCAGCATCTCCCTTGGCTGACACTGACTCTTCGTGATGACTTCCATGAGAGGGATGACTAAAATACAATGACAATGACACTGATTTTCATTCTGGTCTTTATAGGCTTAATGAGAAAATGTTGGTAACCTAACAGTAAATGTAATGTATTTTTTACCCTAGTTTAGGGTTAGCATTACAACTGAAGAAGTGTAAGGTCAATGTGCATGTATTAGTCTTCATTTGAAAGGGAACATCTTCTAGTTTCTGTGTTTAACATGTAGCTGAATCCTATCACTAAGGTGGGTGACCTGGTTAAGATGTTAAGAGGCTAAACTGCCTTGGATAAACTAATATAATCGTTGTCAAACTGGATCAGAGCTGGCATGAAAGCAAACTGAAAACACTGAAAGCAGGTGTTCTCCTTGTCTCACCAAAAATTACATGCCACTAACTTTGAGGAAAGGAGATATGAAGATCTAACCTTTTTCTTTTTTTTTTTTTACACAAAATGTTAATACTGCACAAGAATGAAGATCAAAACACAAAGCTGATGAGGGACCTTTGAAAACAATGTAACGATGAAACTACAGTCTCCTTTTGAGTTCACTGAAGCCTAGACATTTTCTCAGTGTTGCGATTTGCCTTCCTACATTTTCATCCGCTGCACAGGCCAGAATAATCCATCCCACAGTCCATCAGGGTTCCCAGCGACCCCTGGCTAACTCCTGACCCCTGGTTTGTCAGAGCTGCCGTGAACTCAGGCACTGTGGCGCCAGGGTTCACCTCTGACATGTGACCCCAGAAGCCCACCCCGGTGCAGGCTCTGCCTCTGGACTAAGGCTACAAACTGACTGTGTGCCAATTAGCTCAGCATTTTCATTTCCAAACAACTATATGGTTCCCTGAGAATTATACTGTCTCTGACACAGTAGTTATACTGCTCTGCCCACAGAAAGTCACATGACTGGGCACGTTTTGATGAGTGAAATCTCCCACATCACAATAAAACTCCAATCGTATCAAAAGTCAGACATGACCGAAACAGCCGCATAATTAAATAAATCTGACCACAACGTAGCACTACACCTCTATCATGAATGACTCAGACGTCTCGGCTCCAGAATAACCAGACCAACCAAAAGACCAGCACCTGCTCCGGGTCAGGCGGGCTGGTGGAGAGACCTGGGTGGATTTGCTTCACGAGACTGTCAGCAGACAACAGCCACATGTCAACATACTCAACTGGTTCTGCCTCCTACTTAAGGTTGCAAAGATTTCTTCAGTCTTACATCATCCCTAAGCATATCCAATGTGCAGACTGATACCAACAATGAACTGATGCTAAAAACTAGTACTTTGATACCCTGTGCGTGTATCAAAACTTGATATATCTTATTTCTCTGTGCCATAAAGCTCTAATGGGTGTCACCCAACTTTTACTAAAGCTTTCAACTGTATCTCATGATCTCGTTCCTTAAGATCCATTCTTAGATCAACTGGGCCATCTCCGTGAACAATTCCATCTACCAATGAAAACCGTGAAATGTAAAAGAAAGCTCAACAAATCTAGTACATGGAATTAAATGTACTATATAATAAGTCTGAGGTAAATGTGTCACAACATATCGGTGAAATAAAGAACTGTGACTACGGCAAAAATCACATCATTTTTATATTCTTTTAGTCAAAATGATCATTTCCCACTAAAATCACGACTCATATCGCAATTTGTATTTTCACAATTGCCGCAGTATGAACAGATGCGATGTGATGTGAATCATGATGAATAAGAACCCAGCTACACCCAGATTAATGGGTGTCAGTTTGGTGGAGACTATGAGATTAGTTCATTAAGTTATCGCGCTCATATTGTCGTTGCAAAACGGAACAATCTTATCGCACATCGCAGATTTTCCTCATATCCTGGCCTACTGGAATACATAGTAGAGGTGGATTTAACAAGCCAAATCAGGAACAGACCAGAGCTTTCAATGTGGCTTTATCAGGCTAGTCCAAATATTGAGTCATGTCCCAGCGCACATGACAGCTTAGGACAGGTGCTGTGAGTTTTGATAGAGTCCATGCATGAACGGCAGTAGCGTTCAGGTACGATTAATCCTAACCACCGACCATACAGACCAGAGCTCGGCCGTTCGATGCTGTACTGACTAATGTGTGTCTCCATCCATCACCGACCCACACAGGTCCAACCTTGGAATGAACCCAACAGCGTCACTTTCAAACAAACATGTGTATGGCATTGAACCAAGGCTGACTATCTGCTCGTGTATTGACTGTGTACTACCACCACAAAACAGATGGATGGCGAAAAAAGAAACAAAAAAACCTTAACAATTGTGAATTATTACTGTGAAGACCTTGACAGCATCTTCCCTTCCTCTTGTTTTGAAATTGGCACCACTTTTATGGCAAGTCCAAAGTCCTAGCTCAGACCTTTTCACTGAACTTTGATGCCTCTCTGTTCGGTTCTGAGCAGAGAAACAAATCCCAGCTCCTACCGACAAACAATACCACCTGTGAATTGTCAAAACCATAAACTTTTCAAACAAATATTTTAGGCTCTAAAGCATAGGAGATAAGAGTGGTTCATTACATGCCCACTAGGGGGCCCTATGGTCATCTGACCTGAACACAGAGGACCAGAAGAAGTCTCTGACAATTCTGTTACACTTAGAACACTTACCCTCATTTCTACTCTTGTCCATTCCCTTGTTAATGCTGGCAGTCTGTAAGAGACAAACATCACACCGAGTGTTAAATATTTCTTATCTGCATGCAGCCGCCTCTGTAAACATGTCACCATAAAACAAAGTCTGTGTCTCATTAACTTTTATTGTACACAGAATGTAAGGGTTCTTATGGCGATAATCACCATAACATTCATAATTCAACAAAACAGGTCAGAATAAAAAGCTTGTTAACAAGTGCAGTCAGAAGCTTCAGCTCTGTCAAGTTACAAACGAGCACTGCAGTGATAGTTTACCTCAAAAATAAAAGTGCTGAGGCCTGTAGTGTAACAAAATGAATGTTAACCAAAATCCAATAAACTCAAGAATAAACTGAAATCCCACACACCAAATGATAAAGAAAAAAAAGTCTTGTTTGTCACATGAAATTGATAAAAATGTAGCTGAATATGTGCATGTTGTAGAATAATTAGTCTAAAGACAGGCTACGAGCAGAAAACCTCACTATTATTCCATCAAACTACAGCCAAATTAGGAGTCAACCTTTAATATTTTAGATAAAACAGTCATTATTTTCAGTTCGTTTACTCCAGTTCATTTTAGTGCTCGAGTGAAGCGCAGCGACGTGGTTTTATTTTGAAAGGATCAACAGGAACCGGCCTTTGTTTTGATCATAAAAAAACGTGACATGACTAAGCGGCATCCCTGGGAGATCTCCGTTCACCTTATGTGGCTGCTGTAACCGGCGGAGATATTGCGTGAGAAAGCGGATCGGCCTGTGTGGGAACGAGGTGGGCATCCTGCAGGGCGGCAGGACAGGAGAAACCGGGTCTCAGCTTCCACACTCCGGATCACCGTGAGAAAAAACCAAAATCAAGACTGGGACTGAAACCCTGCGGCTGAATAACTTAAGAGGAGTGACTGAACTGAATTCACAGCGCTCTGAGCTCTCTGAAGTCTAGCTCTCTGAGATCGTCAGGAAGAACTTAATCCAGAATCCATGCAGTTTAATGCACTCTCATTAAATAAAGACTTCATTTTACTTTTTAAAAAACTGTGAATCTTTCGGATACCCTACAAGATACTCTCTAATTCGGCGCGCAGGTAATCCAACATGCAGCCTTTATTTAATCAAAATCACAACTTTAAGGATTTGTTCCCACTATTCATTACGCACATTTTTCTTAGACGCAAAGGGCAACTGGATGAAAACATTAAATTGTTTCCACAAAATCGTATTTTCTATGAAAAGATTTTATGCCGAAATTAGGTAAATGTCTTAAAAAAAACAAAATGCTACATTGATACATGTTTTTGGCGGGTGTGTTTCTTAGCAGGAGTAACGTGAATCTTAATCTTACGCATTTTAAAACTGAATTCTGCGCAACAAAAATGGAAAATGATGTGTTGAGAGTTTAATAAAAGACACAACGTAGGGCAAATTCGCCGGATAGAGACCAACAAATGCGTTTGGTTCTGTTTAATCAACAACAAAACAGTAATAAAAACACAAAACAAACCGAAAACTCTGCGTGTTTTAGTATGTTTTCAAGCACGTTTTCCCCCCAGCGTGTTTTTCTTTTTTCCTCCTTTTTTTGCAACAAAAATAAATACACGTGTCACTAATTTTGAAATACATGAGAATAAAGAAGTAGGCCACTGTTTAGATGACACGTGTGAATAAGAAACAACAGCTGTCACATATTTGATCGGTATTCATAGAAATGGACGCATAAAGTTGAAGACTCACCTTTACAGTGGATAGGTGAAAAACCGCTGCCAAAAGGATTTGTACCAAACTGACAACAAAGTTCATGGTTGTAATTCCGCACGTTGAGTCTTGAAATCTCAGCAGTCGCTTGAGAGTCAAAAAAATAAAATAAAATAAAAATAAATACAAATAAAACAACACGCACAGAGTCAAAAGACGAAAAAAGAATATTTTAAAAAACCGCGGCAAATTTTGGCTATAGCGAAAGCAAATCCATATCGTCCACAGACATGTGGCACGTTTACAGGGACCCTTCCAGTGTCTCCCCGCAGCGCTCCGCTGGAAAGCTTACCATCCAACAAGGCTCGCTCATCCACAGACAAAGACACTATGATGGGTTCCAAAATCCACGCCGGAACAGGGACCAAGGAAACAGCCTCCAAAAATGACAGCAATGATGTTCAGAGGGGAAGCGGCAGACAGGCGGATCAGCTCAGCAACTTTGCGCACTGGTGTCTCTCTTCACTCTCATTGATCCCAGAACGTGGAGGTGTATGTGTGTGTATATGTGTGTGTGTGTGCGTGTGTGCGTGGAAGGATGCAGCCACTGTTTGCCGGTATAAAGTGATCCTGTCGCTTTCTTCTGCAAACCCTTCCCTCTCGTGTCTTCTTCAGTGTCCGCTCCTGCACGGTGCCTCGGTTTCTCCGCTCTTTATTCAGCTCTTTGAAGGCGCATCGGCAGCAGCAGCTTGTCCCCGGCTCAGCAGTGGTACCAGCTCCTCTCGCTCTCTGTCTTCTCTTGGCGGCTTGCGCTGTAGTTCATGCGTTATTAAAGGTGGACGGGTATCAGCGGCCACAAGGCTTCACGCTGGAGGCGGGGCGGCGGGGAGGGACCAATGGCAGAGGGGGGGGGCTTGAGCTGGACCTGCTGTTCACGCACATAAATAAATGAGACACTCTTAGTCCTGGTCTTCATTGATGACAGCGTTTAGACTGTTTAAATTGTCGGCTGCCTTTCCTGTACACGGCATCTGCTGCCCACTCCTTATTCATAAACCGCAGTTTGAGCTCAGTGTTACAAGACTGAGCTCAAACTGCACCACTTTATATTTATTAACAATTAAATATTAAAAGTTCTATTTTGAAAACGAATAAATAAATTAATGATTTGGCTATAGTAATAAATATTGACTAATGAGCCTATTAGTAGCCTATGATGTGTCGACGACACAATAACGATAAAAGAACTGATGTGATTTTTTTTTCCATCTCACCACATCATTATATTTATTGCATGTTTATTAGTTACAGTTTGTAGAATGCGACTCAGTTGTCCTCATGATCCATATGCTGCTTTATTTCCATCTCTCTGACTCACTGCTGCTTTTTGATGCTCATTCAACAACACTACAGATAATTACGTTCATACACAGTTTTATAATAATTGCTGTGATCACTGATCCAGTAAAATGCCCCCAAAATACGCCTGTTACAGCTTCTTAAATGTGCCTTTTTTGTAGTAAATGTGCTTTTCTGTGTCTTTTCAACTTGGCACCCCCCAATGGTTGCAAGTGGTTAATGGATGTAATGTTAAAATGATGTGACTCACAGGTGATCCAGTTTTCTGTAAGGGGAGTTCTTCTGTAGTGTAGATAAATATCTTTCGGTGTGTTTAGTCATGCAAGAAGCAGGGTTTAATGGAAGGTCAGTGTTGGTCTGTCAGCCACATTTCACCAGACTTAGATCCAGAGTGTGGAACAGGGGAATCAGAGTCCCTTTGACTGACACCTGAGACCTGTTGAAAGCAAAGTGTTAGGATGGGCTTTGGTAAAAAGAGCTTCACTTGCGAGTGTCACACGAGTGTCACCTTTTAAAACCTTAATATGTCCAGTATTCGGGATTCAAATTGCAAAACAGTTGCATTAATTAAATTGATTATTGTGAAGACAGACATATTGGTGTTTCCTCTTATACTGCCATGAAATACATGGTTGTGTGTCTCTTCCATGAGTTGTGTTGTTGCAAATGCTCCACAGTCCAAAGGTTGTGTAAAAAGTTGTTGTTGTGTAAAGGTTGTACAAAACTTAATGTGACTCCTGACAACCTAAAGTGCAGTTTTTAATGCTTCGACATCATGATCACACTCAGAGTAACAACAAAAGCCTTTTTTTTAAGATAAGACAGAATTCATTTTTTTAGGCTTTGTTTGCTGGAAATCCCAGACTTTCTTAGAGGTCTTTCTTTTAATTCAACATCTGTTGGATGCATTGCCATTCAACATTGTAAACATGTTTATGTTCCTTTCAGAATTAACTCCAATAACAATAATGATTTCTTTCATCATCTCCAGATAACGAACATATACATTATCTGGATAATGATAACAGACCTTCTAGTGTTGCTCTTTTGAATCTCTGTTCATTTGTAAAGAACATTTTTGCCAACTATCAGACCAACACCTGTTTTTATTACTGATATTCAGTAATAAAGCACATGATAGCACGCGTGTGTGTTTCTGTAGCCTAATATCCTGTAATTGTTTTAGCTCCTTTTAACACATTGGTTTGGTTATAATGGCTCTAAATGAATGCAAATGGTGCACTTTTGTTTTTAAAAAGACCTATGTTTTCCAATACATTGCACTGTTAAATGTTTAAAAGGTAATAACGTAAAGATGTTGTTGTGTTTACAGAACTTAATGCTGCCCCTGTGTGGCTGAATGTTAATGAATGCAGCTTTAAGCAGGAGACATAAAATACAATGAGAACTGCATTTTCCTATATTGCAATATGATGCTATTTTACAGTAGATGTTGAAGTCCATTTTTAATCCTCTGAATCAAAAGCCCTTATTCCTCCTTTCAGATATCTGCCCTCTAGTGGCCACGGCAGTGTCTCAACCACCACAGGGTCAACACTTTTAATATGATTAATAATGACTTCATGGTGCTCCTGGGAAGGCAATTAATTCCAGCTCATCGCTGTTTTCTGAGCAGCCAGTCTTGCTTTTCCCATCAACCCAAACCCTCTTGTTGTTTCTTTCCGTTTGTCCTCTTTTTTGTTATGCTCAGCCTCAGTATTCTGTTTGAAGAAGAAATCACATCAGGGAAATATGATGCTTTCAGAATGTTCTTTTTTCACCGTGGCTATAAATTCCCAAATGTGATGAACTTAACCATTTTACCATTAAACAAAGAAAAGAAAGCAAAAAATAAATAAAAATGAAAAGATGAGTCTCTGGACACAGATGCCATTTTCTTACATCTGTTTTCTCTGGAGAATGCCTTACGTGTGGGAACAAATTTAAGGATATGGAGCAAAAAAGCTCATAATAGTATAATTCTATAATGTTATTCATATACTTGTTGCTCTGTGCATCTGGCACTTCTCCATACTACAGGTTTAGAGAGGGTTGTTCCTCTGAGCAAAAGATTCCTCATTCTGTGTCTTTAAGTTTCCTTTAAACTGAATCCCACACAGAGGAGGGGGGTCGACTTTCGTTTTCATTTTGAGGTTTTAATTGTTGGTGCAGACAATCGCATCAAAGTCGATTTAATATCTGAATGAATACAGGAACAGATGACGGCAGAAAAGGCGGAGTCTTGTCCCATTCAAAGTGTCATGCCAGCCACAACAGCTCCGCCCCTCCGCCTCTGACAACCAGCAGGATTTGTCTCGTTTCTATTCAGCGCCGTGTTGCTGTTCCATCGCAGAGATGGCTCACTGCTCCACTGAAGCCACTCCACATAGTTTTCATGGTTCCTGCCCTCTCCAGCCTCCTCCTTTGCCTCCACTGTTGTCTTTTCTCCTCTCTGTCTTGCATGACCTGAGATTTACAGCATGTGCAGGAGAACAGGTTTTATTGTCTGGATCAGCTACCATTGAGATGCATCTAGATCAGTTTAACAAGAACAGAAACACTGACATGATATTTTTGTTTTACTCGTTTTTTTTTGCCATTCACTCAAGCGATGCTTGTAGTTCTGACATCAAAGTTTTGACATCAAAGGGTTCTTATGTAACTTACAGTATCTTAGAAACAAAAACTGGGAAAAGTTGTTCCCTGGTGGAGAACATGGGAAAAATACAAGTCTAAAGTGCTAGACACTGTTTTAAACTTTACAGCTTGAGCACTTCTGCATAGCAGCAACATCAAAAACCAAACCTTTTGACAGTGAGTTAATTTTATCAGACAACTGGCCAGTTATAAAACTGACATATCACTGCAGAAGCCTAGTTAGTCTTATCCCACTTTTCCATTGGCGGTATCAGCTCAACCCACCTTGACTTGGCTTGGTTTTGGCACCAGCACATTGCATTTCAGGTATAGTCCTTCATCAGTGATAGTCATCAGTCATAGCGACGCAACATAAAAATATTGTGATGTCATCTTCAGCGCGACTGCGGATATGGATGAGGCAACAATGAAGAAGGAGGAAACTTAAAACTATAAGTTAGAATTTCAGAAATAAAATGTAATATTTTTTCAGGTGGGAATATAGTTGTTTAGACTCAAATATGTTGTCGATCTATCAAGATAGAGTCTACTTGAAAAGTTGCTCCAACGTTTTTAGAGATTTCCCGGTAGCGTGGCTTGGTGTCCCACATTGCAACATGATGACACACATATGTATTGACTCTGCAACGATTCTGGCTGATCTGTGATCAGCATGATTTTACATCACCTTTAGTATCGCTGTGGCTCGCTTGGAACCTCGGCAAAGGTGATACTAGAAATAATATCTGATAGTATCTGGTGGTCCTTGATCTCACGAAATGGAAACATAAAAAATGCTGTGCTTAAGGTGAAAGTTTGTCAATAAAATATAAATATTTCTTCAAATTGCGATATGTGCATTTGTAAATTTGTTTTAAATATGTTCAAATTGCTTGATATTTGTATGTTGATTGGAACATACATTTGTGAACATCCAAAATGATGAGACATCCTGTCCTCTGAAGCAACATCTGCTTGTGATGACGAAGTCACAGCTGTATCAGCCGTCATCACATTGAACCAATCTGCTGTATGGTTTAGAGTTTGTATTTGTGCACACAAACACCACACAGTTAGGGCTGTAATGATATTTGTATGACCTGGTTCACAATTGAGAATGTCTCCTCTCATCTGTTATTCCACTCATCATTGCATCTTGCATGAAAACATTGGGTTGGCAAGCCCCTAATGATAACATACCTTCATATCTTATTAAACTGGTCCCATAATCATTATTTGACTTGTTCAAATGCTCAAGATCCTTCATACAAATATTACATTTTGCAAAACTGGCAAGTCTTGAATTAATTTTGTTATTGGTCTGTTGTGCGTCAGTTCAGGAAAAGACTTTTGTGAAGTATGGTGTCATATATTCCCGCTACCCCAAAGAGTAATAAAGGAATTGGGACATCTTTTGTGATGGAAATTATTTGCGGTTCACCCAAGGAGAAGTGCATCCTACACCTTTCATTGGCACCTTACATGCACTTACTGACTTGTGGACCAGGATTCAGTTGTTTTTATGCCTAAACCTAACGAACCTGTAAGCATGACATTGTCTAGACATCTGTTGGACTACCCAGCATGTCGTAAATTACACCTGGAACATGGTCACATTAAAAATGTTGCTCTGCGGGTACCCTGTGGGTCCAAATGTGACCCAAGTGTCAGTATGTTGGGAGTGAGCTGGGTGGTGGAAAGCAAGTCCATCTTTTACCACAGGAGGAAAAAAACACAAGGATGAATAGAATAATGCCTTCACTGGAATGAAATATGACAAAAAGAAGACCAAAAACGCAAAATTAAAATAACTTAACCATGTCGCCTGTCATGTTTGAGTTTGGTTTCCTGTTTTATTTTGTTAATTTACTCTCCATGTGTGTCCTTGTTTGTTTTACTTCCTGTCTTTGTCTAGTTTTCCCTCCATTCGTTTGTCTCTCCCGTGTCTTAATTTACCTGTTGTTTGTCCTGCCCCTGTTCCGCCTGTCTTCCCCTCAGTTTCCAGATGTTGGTTCCCTATTCGTGGTTCTGTCCTACCCTGCCTGATCCCCTTGTGTCTTCCCTGGAGTTGTGCTGAGTTCTGGATTTTACCACGAGTTGTTGGACACCCTTTCCCAAGTTTTTTAAGTGTATGTTTCAGTTGTTATTAAATTGCCTTGTTTTGTCCCTCAGTCTGCATCTGGGTTCTCCCTTTTACACCCCTGACACGTCATTTTACTGAACCATTTTTTCAGCTTTAATAACTTTTAATTCAACATTGCAGCACAGCAGCTTTAGTATTTCAGTAGTTTCACAGATCCCTCACAACAGCTTCAAAAAGAGTGTTGTGTGTCATCCAATAAACCAGAGTTAACTTCACTCACTGTAAACTGTACAGACAACATCCATTAATTAAATTTTGTAGGCTTACAAATGAGGGAAACAGTGTGTGGAAAAATACACCAACTCCAACTCCAGCAGACCACTCAGGAGGTGTTGTAACCGAAAGAAAAGCTTTTTATCCATAATGTTTGATGAGAAAAGGGTGAGGCAGAGAAATATTCCACAGGTACTGTATTTCCTGTACACCACTCACTCCATGTTTATTTTCCAAAGAGCAGCAGTGCAGAAAAAGAGGATGGTACGGTATTATGTCATCTGCAGTGAGTCAATCTGACAGCAAATGGCTGAACTATGTGCCTGCACTGTATGGTCATGTATGGAACGTATGACATAAGAGCAAAAAATGTATTCATGAATTCAGACTGTGTTTTCTAGTCATAACTTTCTTATGCGGACACTGTGTGGAGTCCACACTGTCTATATGTAAAAGGTTTCCAAATTATAGAACAAACTATTTGCAGTCAAAACACATTTGTTTCCCCCACAACATAAAAGACACTTCCCCCTTTTTTGATTTGCTGAAGTAACAGTCAGGCTTATGATTACCTTCATGCTTTGCTGGGCTCATGTGATATGACAACAATGACAGCGGCAGCATGGCCCAAAGTCCAATAAATAAGTATTAAAGTATGACATATAGATGTGGGGACAAACAGGAGAAGGCACTGTGGGAATGCAGACTTTCTTGGTATGAACTTAACCTTATAACATCTACTCTTTTCTGGGAACCCTAACCCTAGCTTTGGGTTAGGTTTAAGGCTGAACCAGAAGAAGTCCAATATTCATGTTGTTAGGCTTCATTTGAAAGGGAACATCTTCTAGCTTCTAGTTTTTACATGTGACTGAATACCATTCTAAACTATGTCAGTTTAAACATGGCTCAAATGCAACCCTAACCCTGACCTTAAAATGGGTCGTCGATGACACCGAGACTCACTTTAGGGTTAGGGTTGGGGTTGGGTTTACCTTTGAATCATGTTTAAACTGATGTAGCCTGGGCTGTGTTCCTAGTTTTGGTGTTAAACATCGAAACTAGGAAATTTTCTCTTGCAAATTAAGTATTTCAGCCTTACAGTTCTTCTGTTAAAACCCTAAGCCAGGTTTAGAGTTCCATGAAAAGAGTGGATCTTAAAAGGTTAATATGCAAGTTATTAAAGTTGGATAAGTAAACATTGACCAAGATTGTTGCTCCAACCTTGCATGTCAGTGTGATTTTCACCCACAATGAACTCAAGTACAACCATGATCTAGAGAAACCTGTACATGTTTTGAACTGTAGCAGGCTGGAATACTGCAATGGGCTGTTCACAAGTCTCTATAAGTCACCCCTCGGACAGTTAAGACGATCCACAATGTCATTGCCAGGGGCAAAGGACCAGAAAAGCTCAGCATATAACTTCAGTTCTCAGATCACTACATTGGCTTCCAAAGAATGAACTTAAGAATTCTATTGTATGGCCATATATGACTGAATGGTGGATTAATGTCTGTTCCCTTGGAAGTTGCTCCAATCATTTGGATATTTTTCACTGTTTAATTCAAGATTGCTGCACACCTTCCTACATCCTGTAGCTCTCTCCTCTTTGTCCTAAGCATAAACTGAATATAAATATGGATGTCGTAATGCTATTTCACAGCACTATGGAAAAGTGAAACCAAAATAGCACAGACTGGGAGCTGCCATGTTGCTTCTGTAAGGAGATGGAGTCTGGACTGTGATTGGTAATTACAACTATCAAACACCCGTTTTTACCCTGGGCTGAAAACAGAGCCGTGAGGGGGAGTCTTGTTTCATAGTGATGTAGTGAAACAACCTTTAGCTTCTATGCTCAAATGTAGAATAAACTGCCAGTAGAGCTAAGACTTGCTGGCTTCTTTCAAATCCAAGCTAAAGCCTGTTGCTTTTTTGTCTGTGTGCTTTTATTGTTTTTTTTGTTTGTTGTGGTTTTACCTGTGTACTCTGTGCACTTCGGGGTTCCCTTTGGGTATGAAGTGTACTAAATTTACCTTGCCTTGTGGTGCTTTGGACAACTGAAACATACACACAACGTACATCTTTGCACAGACCACCAAGTTCACCTCATATGTTTCTAAGAAGCCAACATGAGAGTCCTTACTTGCACCTTCATGAAATGCAAATTTGAATTAATGAATACAACTACAGTATAAGTCATAAGGATAATATAGGGTGTATGTTATATGTGTTGGTGCCACACCTAGATCGTAAGGATAGCATGTTTAAAGGAACATCCTACCCTTCCCTCTCCTTCCCATGACTTTTATCTGACAAGTTCACTTTGTTGTGTCTCTGAAGCACCGTGCCAAGTAGTTCAAGAGGGCTCAGTAAAGTCTACTGTATCCTCAGACTGTTTATGATACATGCCTGATATAATGTACCAACTGTGTTTGTGAACTTGTGATAAGTTACTGTACAACAAGTCATGGTTTACTCTGATACATATGACTGATCTCCATTAGAGTCTAAGCTGACAGCCTTGATTCAGTTGCCCTCACATCTAAACTATACAAGCGTGAAGGTCAGTTCTGCACTTTTTTTAGCACCCTTAGGAGTTCTTTGTCCCACCAGACCAGACACCCGTCCTCACCTGTAGCTCTGAGGGCCAGGCGGAGGCCAATAGGACCTCTCACATGCTTTCTGCAAAAATATTTAGCCTTGATCGTACTTGCAGGGGAGTCACACTGTAACATGTGCACAAGCAGAGACTGTAAAACCCATCGCATCACATTCATGTTTCAGGACGGCGAGGGAGACCGGGAGGGCCACATCAGGAGGGGTTAAAGATGTGAGGGAGTCTCTGTCTCTGAGCCGTGATGTAACCTAATCTGGAGGGATGAGGAGGACACCACTGCACAAGAACACACTCTTTTAGTTTGTAGAGCTTAGGCTTTAATTGAAGAATAACAAGCAAGCGCGTCTGCCGCCATAAGATCCTCCCTGTGCTTTCTGCTGATGCCACGAAATCCCAGTTGGTTTCCGGGGGCCATGAAACATAATGAGCTTTCTTCCTGTCCCATCAGCATCAACACCCACACTAAACATACAGGCTCAACTTTGAATGTGTTTCTGGAATTTGTCTTCATGTGAAACAATCTGATGATACTCACTGTTTCTTCTCAAATGTTAGTTTAAAATGTGTAGTAACAATGCAACAAATATGTGGATTTATTTTAGGAGTCATTTCCTAAAACAGCTGTGGCCTGATGCTCCAACTGTATGTTAGTTATGCCTTAAGTTTGGGTGTAAAGTCGAGTAAATGATTGTAAATGATAGGTTAAAACTAGTTATTTTGACACTTTAGTTGTGTTGATGTTCGGTTGTACCACATAGACTAAGGGTGCTTTTACACCTACCTTGCTACATTTGGACTTTACAGTTTAATCCAAACCAAATTTGCAGGTATGAAACCTACCTCGGACCATGGTGCAGACCAAGGATCAGCTGTTTTAACATTAAAACAAACACAAACACATAGTCTCCACTGACAAGCTGTTACAATATACATTTAGTTACTTGAAAAGTCATCTCCTGTTTGCTTGTTAACAGTATAACGTTATTGTCTAATGTCAAATTTAGTCAAGTTATCATCTTTCCATGTTAATTTGTGTACTGTTACAGGGATCTGACCTTGTCATGTTGTAAGTCTGTTGCCGGCAGACATTGTTAATCTCAAATCTTAAATCATAAATCATCCGAGGGGTGTAATCTATCACAGTGAGGGCATTACCGAGGTAAAACAGCTGGTAGAATTCACTCCTCCTCATCCCCACCTTTCAAACAGGAGGAAATAGCACAGTAATGTGGACTGGTGAGTTAAAACTGTAGTTAAACTAGTTGTTTAAAACATCCTAACATCCTAACATCCACCAGATCACCCATGTCCCATTTAGGGTTAGGCTTACGTTCAACCCAAATTTGAACTGATGTTGTTTGTGCACAGAAACTAGATGTTCCCTTTCAAATTAAGTCTAATACAGGCATTTTAGCTTTACACTTGTTCTCTTATAAGACTAACCCTAAGATCTTTGCTTAGGGTTAGGATTCCATTAAACAGATGAACATTATAAGGTCAACTACATTCTTTCCAGTTTTCTGGTAGTTAAAGTACATTCATGCATAGTGATTTGAGTAGTTAAATTTTCTATTGAACTAGAACTTGAACTTGAAGCATTTCACGTATTAGAACCCCCTTTGCCACCATGGGCAAAGGAGGTTCTAATACTCAATAAACTTGACTGTACGACAGCATGTGACTCTTTTGCATTATATTTTGTTAGCATTTTGTGTCACATGTGCATTGTCACATTAATCTTTTTTTTCTCTTTTAAGTAGTCTAGCTTCCTCCAGAGTGAAGTGAAGTAGTTGAGAGTTGAGAGACCTTTAATCACACCAAACTAGGTGTCCTACTCTCTGACCTACACTGATCCTATAAGATCAAGGAGATTCATATGAAAAAAACTCAACAGTTGGTGGCATCTAGTTGGAGCTTTTTTAGGCTCCTTCCTTTGCTTTTAGCCAACCCTTAACTTTTATTTATGTTTTTATATGCTTTGGTGAAAATTGTCCTAATTTCGATCTACAACGTGACATTCTACAGTTCACTATGCTCCAGTTCTCTATTACTGTCTTGTCTTTGGATATTATATTAAAGAGACTCTGAGGCTAAAATCTGTCAGTACATCTGAAGAATAGTTAGAGAAAGCTAAAATGAAAAATGTTCTCCAAAATAAGTAGATCATTTCTTTTCAGGATGTGACAGTGATGCCAAAAGTGAATATTTTCTGGACCTAATCAAGACAAATTCTGACATTTTTTCCACATTTTCACATTTGTTGTTTGTTTCATTTCTAAATGTAGCTGCAGTATCTTAATATCTGTCTAACTGGGGACATTGTCACATTTCCCTCAGCTCATATGTTACAGTTATGTAATTAAAGACATGGGTTACAAACACCAGTAGCATTATCCTCCACAAGACAAGTTATGTAATGCATCCTCAATAATTTGATTAAATATTAATGAAATCTTGTCAGAGCATGATGCTAGCTCACATGCCTTTAACTGCATCCCACTGAGGAAAATGCCAATTTTTAAGTCTGGTATGCTGAATGAATGCAGACTATTTTGTTGAGATATGCGTTAAATGCGTCATAAAGATAAATTAAACAGCCATAGAGATATATAATCAGACTCAAAGGCTTAGGAACACTGACATGTTATGTCTCATTGCCGAACACTGGTAAAGTTTGTTAAGGCTGTGACCTTAAGTTGGTTCTTACATCAATTTGCGATTGTACTCGACATCACGATCTCGACTTTAGGCTCAAAACCACCAGACTGAATTATGGAAATGGGATCACGAGTCCTCTGACCTTTAGTTTGTGGTGTCATTTAATGTCACAGTTGTGTGCAGGATTATTCAGGACCTCAGCACTGCTCTGCTGTTAATCTGCTGCTGATGGACTCTAAAGGTGTAGTGCCAACAGGATGTGTGTCTCCAGCAGTAGTGAAAGACTATAAAGATGCTTTACTTGAACGCTTTAACTTCTGGGTCCAAAACTTTATTTAAGTAAAAGTATCTAAGTGTTACTGCATTCAAAAGGTTTTGTCGGTGTCAGATGAAAAGGGTAACACACAATTCAAAACTTTTTCTCAGCTAATTCAGTCTTGTTAAAACATTCATGGAGAATTGTGTTACCTATAAATTTGGGTCAACTTCTGGCAAAGAAAATTAATGCTTGTCAAAAGACATAACATTTTCTGTAATTTAAAGGTCCACTGTTTAAGATTCAGGGGGGTTTAAGAGGGTCTACTTGCAGAGAAGGTGTCAAAGGTCCAAAGGTATTTGCAAGCATGAGAGACAGTTTGTAGAGGACAAGGTTTGATTTTCTTTAAGCTGGTCTCGCCTGAAATGTATTGTTTTCTGTGGAAAAGGGTAGTGATTGATTTAAATATTCTTACAATTTGCCTACTTTGTTGAAAACATCATGTGAAGTCCAACAGGAAGAGTTCTTGCTTCTTATACTGCAGTGTAACTTTGCTTACTGACCTGTATTGGGGTTAAGATGACACTGCTGTGGCCTAAACATTCCTAGGTACTCCATCTAGACCGAAACCAAATTAAACAATCGGGGAGATTTTGGTCTAAATATAATTCGTTTCCTGTGTATTATTTTCCCATGCTTTTACCGATTGGTTTCTGTGAATACCCAGCATCCTGTATGGTAATCTGCTGTGAGCCAATTGGATCAGCGGGATCCAGCTGGGTGGTCCGCTGTCCCAGACAGACAGGGATGTTGTCTTCCTGGTGTCTGGCTCCATGGGTCGGCCCCTGGGACTACAAGGCCTGTTCAACCCCCAACACCCCCCACATTTATTATTAAATGTAATATAAAGCCTCTTAATGCTCAGAGCAATTTTTGAATTCTCAAAGAAATAAGAAGTCAATCATAACATAAAAAACATTTAGGGTCAAGTATTAGCTGAAGGCAAAGTTCATGAGTTATTCAACACTCATATTCCACATCTGTGCTATTTTTATAAAGCCAAATACTCCACAATTCAATTTACATCTGCACATTTGTTTATAGCACACATACATATTAATTGGCATTTGTATAAACCTGTTCATTGCCATATTTATCTTGTATCTATATCATTTCTGTAAACTACATGTTCTCATAGGTGTAGATTTTGGAGGTGGGATGCAAGGGATGTGTCCCCTATAGAGAACATTCACATTTATCCCCTCCAATAAAAACATGAAAGAAGCAGAGAACTTTTATTTGTTGTGTCACCTGTTTCCTGAATTTTGTTCTCCCTCACATTAATAAATATTTTCACTGTAAACTGATATAGAAAATGCACAGTTTGGTGCATTAAGTTTGACACTCAAAATTTCTAAGAACCTGTCCCCCCTAAAGGTCAAATAGGAACTATGTCTAGGCCTGTTTTCAGCTTCATGATGATGCATTTTACATCTGCTTAAATGCTCACATCTCATTGCACTATAATTCAACACAAAGCACAGAGCTACTTCATTCCATTCCACTGTCTCTTATATCCTCTATACTGCTCACATTTCTCAAAGAAAGTTATGAACTGAAACTACAGCCAGATTCAGTGACATTTATAAAAATACTCCACAGTAAGTAAAAGTTCTGTATGGGCAAAAATGTGTTTTATTAGGTTCACACAAATGAGCTTTGGCCTTTGGGCCACCAAAATCTAATCAGTTCATCCTTGAGTCGAAGTGAACGTATTTGCCAAATTTTGCACCATTCTGTCACACCATTCCTGAAAAAAGTTTTAAACATATTGTGGGCCAACAGACCGACAGAAGCCTCTAAAAATATGTATTACCAGCAAAATGTACTTAAAGTATGAAAAGTAAAATTCCATGTGCAGGGCAACAAATGATTAAATAAAACTGTCACATTTAATCAGGTTCAAAGACTAAGGAACAGTGACATGTTTCACTTCTCTAAACTGTCTCTTACGACTGTGACCTTTTAGGAGCTTCTCACATCCAGTCAAATTTGTACTCAACATCACAATCTCGACTTCAGCTAGGCTCAAAACCACCAGAAGTATGGAAATACGATTACGAGTCCTCTGACCTTTGGTCTTCTGATTTGTGGGATCATTTTTCTTTTTGTTGGAAAGGAGTAGAAGCTACAGTTGTGCAGAGGATTATTCAGGAACTCTGAACTGCTCAGTGTTGATCTAGTGCTGATGGACTGTAGAGCTGAGTGAATGTGTGTCATCAGCAGTGTATTTAAGTAAAAGCTTAAGTATTTAAATATCGGTGAAATGTACTTAAAATGTGAAAAGTGAAAGTACGTAGTTGTGCAGTAAATTCATGTGTATGTTGCATTGTATGTTGTATGTTGTTGTACTGTTGGTAGTTTAATCTACAGCATTGCACCATGTTCTATAAGATGTTTGTACCATCGCTGTCCTGTGAGAACCACGTATCTCTAAAAAGTCAACTTTTCACGAGCTCAGAAAAACAGGCCTGTTTTCAGCTTCATGATGATGCATTTTACAGAGAATCCAAGAGGGTTTTTACAGAGTTTATTTATTTTAAGAAGGAGGAGAATTTCATCAAACACTTCATGCTTCAGTTTCATTCAACATCAACACATTTTGAGATACGTGGATTTCACTAAACAGGAAGGGGTTGAAAAACTGTAAATGGAGCTAAGTTGTGACAAATGTAGTGGAATAGAAGTCTAAAGCATAAAATAGAAAGTACAAGTACCTCATCTTTGTACTTTCAATATGTGAGGGAAAGTACTTCATTCCACAACTGGTGTGCATTTATCAAAGTGAGATTACCTGGTTTGGTGGCATTGTCATCACTGAGGCCAAAACGCGTACACACTGGCCATATCTCTGAACCTTCACTATACAGTAGCTTAAGGTGCTCTTATTTTATGTTTTTATTTTGACTCTGTAACATCTGTTCAGTGTGGATGAAAAATAGACTCTTGGCCAACTGTGGTGCATACAGCAATTTTATATAAACCAACAAATAAATAAAAATAAATACAATAGGTCAGCTGGCAAACTAAAGAAATATCTGCAAAATGTCAATCCTCCAAATTGTTGTTTTACATTTCTGTTTGTGTCAAGGTTGAACCAACGATATACAACCAGTTTCGAGGACTTTCTGTGGATTTTACCCATACTCTTGGAAAGAAAACAAATATGTGTACTTCCACAAATATTGATCTAATCTTTCCAATTTTCAGCGAATCAGTTAATGGACAAAGTCTTGACATCAAAACTTGACAGCAGATGTTGCTGTGTTTAAAAAACAGATGGCTGTATCTGCAGTCTGTTAGTCAACATCTAATGCAAAGGGATTGACCCGTTTCTTCATCCTAGAGTTTAGAAGTCACAGATAAGACAGAGAATGCAGGTGGGGCTTACAAATGGAAAAGCCAGCCACAGACCTGAAGGTAATCTGCTGAGGAATGGGCTTGTGGCTTTCAGGGATAGATGACGGGATGTGGAGAGTGCAAACGACAAAACCTGCTGATGGTGGAGAAACACTCCTCTGTGTTGAGTTGTTACTGACCCAGAACTCCATTGACTTGAAAGGGAGGTTAATGTTTGCACATCCCACTTAGTGAGATTGCCTCGGCTGCTTGGACGTGATCCCTGAAGAAAAAGCACAGGTGAAATAACACAGAAGGAAATGTTTGGTATTGGACAGTGAGCAGCAAAAGTGTCAAACCTGCTGTGGTCTGATCATTTGTCTATGTTTGTTTTATTGTTAGTCTTCCTAACTTGTATTACTTGTGTGTATGTGTAAGTCTTTATGCCTGTTTGTCATGCTTTCGTGTCTTGTTCAGACCTTGCATTAACATCTAAGTGCATCTGTTCACACATAGTGTTAGAAAGCCTCTCCAGATGTGTCTTGAGTGATCGCTTCTAATGGGATCTGACATTTTTATGTCAAAGTCAGCCTTTGTTGCCACAACAATCAGGAGAAAGTGATTAAAGTTGCTGATGTGTAGAGAGTACTTTCTGCCTCCTTTACACAGTAAAATCTCATGATAAACAGTAAACAGGAAAGACATTACAGACAGACAACATGGATGAGTTCCTGTCTATTTCAACGTTATGAAACAACTGCTGCTCCTCCACATCCAGAGGAATCTGGCATCTGGTTAGGAGACCCTGGGGCTGACCCAGGACACACTGGAGGGATTACATCTCTTGGCGGGCCTGGGAACGCCTCAGTGTTCCGCCAGAGGAGCTGGAGGAGGTGGAAAGGAGAGGTTCTCAGACCCGGTTAAGCGGTAGAAGATGGATGGATGGATGGATGGATGGATGACTACTTTGTCTGATCTGAAAAATATGGACATGTAAGCTATAACTGACATAAAGACAGTTATTGATTTGTCAATATGAGTGAATTAATAGTTTTGTTAAATGCAAATGAAGAGCCAATCCTTTTTTTGAAGCATCTTGACTAGATTAGCAACTTGTTAAAACGTAACTTGCAGAAAAAGGTGGATTATGACAACCACGAAATGACTTATTAATGTTCTACAATGCATTAGTAAATGATTCATTAACAATGTTATTAAGTGATGAACTCTTTACAATGTGCCCTATTGGACAAAGTTACTGATCAGTTTGAGGTAGTGACAACCAAGTAATGACAGGAACACTGAACATCGATCCAACCAGGTTCAATCAGACACAGGTTTATGCTCTGGTTATCTGGTTGATTATCATTACTGTCTCATATTTTTCTCCAGTCTTTTCTTTATTTTACATTATTTTGAAACCATGACTGCATCCAGATTTCCGGACTTTCAGTTTGTATTCGGTGTGTCCAAGAGGACTGTCCAAATCCACAATTCAAGTCCGCAAGGAACCTCAAGCGGGACTTTCTTTGATTGTTTAATATGGATGTGATGATTTAAAAGACATTAACAATAATATATACAGTAAGAAAATGATCATTTACTCATGTTTACTTGTGTGGGCATGATTATACACACGGGCTCCATCTTTCATTTAATTATTGAAGACATCTGTTTTTCATTTTTCATGCAGGCTATAGGTTTACAGATGTAGTCTATCTATGTATCTACATAAACTGCAGATGTACGCAGCTGTTTTAACAGTTCAGAAAAATACTTTGACTTGGGTTACAGGATATTTATTCATCACTGTGGAAATGAGCGAGTCCATAGTCTTAAATTCCATAGAATATTGTGCATTTATTCAGCATCCTTTAAGACCAGATGTGATTATGATTAATACAACGCAATACGTATGACTGCAGTCCTTGAGACATTTGACAAAAATGAACATTTGGATTCAGCCCAAGTCATCCCTTTCTAAAGACAATTTAACATAACTGTCATGTCTGAATTCACAGTGGTAACAGTAGAAGGGAGGAGAACACAGACGTCCACCAAGGCCAATAGTCCACTCTTCTACTCATTCCACAAAACAATAGCCTTGGTGTAATTCTGCTGATGGACAAACGGGAGTGACTACATAACCTCCTTGGCAGAGGTGATTGTTTCCACTGTCGTTTCTTTATCACTTTCAACATGACAGTCTTTCAGAGTTCAGAGAAAGACTAAATGTGCCTACTTCTTGGGTTACAGATATGATTTCAGTCATCATCTTCTATTAAAGAAGAAGGAAAAAAGCCTCATGAAAACCATATGATGGCTATATAAGCTTTTAACATCCACCTGGTTGCCGCTGACCCATTTTAAGGTTAGGGTTACATTTGAGCCATGTTTAAACTGATGTAGTTTAGAATATGTTTCAGTCACATGGTAAAAGCAGAAACTAAAAGATGTTCACTTTCAAATGAAACCTAACAACATGGATATTTACAGTTCTTCTGTTTCAGCCATAACCCTAAGAGACACTGCCAACTTTCTCACTTCCAATCATTTGTAATTGTGGGATCAATGAATTGATAAATGTGGGAATGAGCATTAACAAACTGTAAAATCTAGGTGGGTACGTTTTTAATCTTTTGAGCTACGTATTATTTTCCCTCAAAGTCAGTATTTCCAATTGAGAAGCATTGGCCTGAACTTCAGCTGATACCGATAGTTTGGTGCTTTAAATCCTTCAATTTTAAACCAAAATGAAGCTTCAAATCCTGTGACTGTAGATAATCTGACTATAAGGATACATACGTATCTTGAAATGTTTACAAATGTTGTACATATTCATGGATTGCAGATGACTGGGCTGTGTGAGGCGTTGAGGTGTTTGTTACCAATGGATTCAATCACTCAAAAACATTCTCATTCAGGTTCATTCTCATTCTTATTTATGCCACTGTAATGTCAGAAGTTGCCATTATCTTTTGACAAAATCCTTTATAATCATCAATAATCACCTCTTACTTCTTCATTTGCATGTACATATGAAAAGCTTATACCAGACTAACTCAACATGTCTCCTCGCTGAGCTGCAAGCTGTGTCTTGGCTTTCATGCCATCCCTTCCCCCTCTCTCTGTTCTGTGAAGTGGTCAGCGGGTTGGAGTGCTTTCATTTCCATACATCCTGCTCTTCATTTGTACAGCTGGCGATTTGCCCGAGTAATTCGACTAAATTGCTTTGCCCAAATGGAGCAGGCAGGAGACTGGGGATTTGGGAGAAGTGTTTTAACAATCAACACATATCATGCACTCACGCATGTTTGCATGTGAGCATCGGCAGATTAGAGAAATCTTCGTGAAAACACGGCCATTAAAGTCAGAAGTAGAATGTGAGCTGGTCATTTTAAACAACAGGCCCTCGGCCAAAGTCAAAACAGGTTTGATCTATGATCAGATCGGGTAACACAGGGCCGGTGGTGCTAATGAGGTGCTTATTCAGAGTGCTGATGTTTCTTTCACACATGCCTACACGCAATGCAGAGAAAGTACCTTGCAGCAGCAAACTTTACACCTAAAGCTTGGACACCTGCAGCCCGTGCATTGACACCTACTCTTTTTCACTTTTTCACTGTTATAAAACATTTTTACTGGTAACAAAGGAAAACAGTGCAGAGCTGAACTTGCTTACACCACCACGTCTTCCACAACCAGCTCATCCAATCATGTCCACGGAGTAGGATTTCACCCTCTGTACGACTCTAAAATAAAAACTACATGTGAGAATAAACTTCCCGTCATTGGCTTCTGGTTTGTTTTTCTCGTTTTGTCATCTTAGTCATCTTTCTCAAGAGAATTGGCATGAATGGATTAAAAGTAACCCTGGAAATAATGTTGTATATAAACAGTCAGGGGAAAAACATCATACTTGACATGCCTCAGGCTCTCTCCCAGCCTCCTGGTTTTGTATGACCCTGATTTCTTTGCATCACGGATGAATAGCAGTGACACAGTGTGGCACAGCATGGCATCACACAGACACTGCTAGAATGTGCAGTATGTGGAAAAACGTAATGAAGATAAGGAATAAATATTTGTCAGAGAGAAGAAGCATCATTGAAGGATTTGTGAACAAAAGTGAATGCTGTTCTGCGTTACATAAAATGAATCAGTTTTTCTTCCATCCGGTTCATCTTTATTTAGTGCATAGAAGTAAATCCCTTTACAATCATTCTTGTCAAAAATGAAAAAAAAATGAGACACAAAATGAAGGGCTTCATCATACAGTATCTCCTTCAATCCTGGCAAAGAAACAAGCCAAAATGCTAATTCCTGATGCAATTTAAAACCTGAACGAGTTGGAAGATAAGGAACTGTGTAACAATAAGACTATCATTAAGTGAAGGAATTACATATTGCACAACTGTAAATGCAATCCATGCATACTTCTTAAAGATGCTTCATGTAGTAAAACAACCAGTCTTAATCATTAAAGGATTAAAATAGTGGACTATGATGATACATCGTACATAACACTCCAACATAATCAGCAGTTTGAAACAATGGAAGTAACAAAATTGCAGTTACAGTGGTTTGTAATTATAAGCTATAATTTTACTTTTATTTAAATATGTTCATTTTAACATAAATTGTGTCCATTACAGAGTAAAAGAGTCCATGAACTACACACCAAGAAATCATCTCCTACGTCAAGACAGCAACTCAGTAACAGCAGTTCCTCATTCCATTCTAGTCGAGAAAAAATGCCACAGAAGTGAATGGGCACACAAGACCTAAATACAAAACTAAATCAAGGAAATCTTTGGCCACATTCAAGGGACAGATTCAACTTCAAGTCTAAGAAACACAGCAGCATCATTCAAGTTTTGTTTACCCAAAATGTGGAGAAAGCTGATTTCAAAAACTGCATCCAACTTGTGAAATCAGTAGATTTTCTGACGTCTAAAGCAGCCTTCCTGCTGTCAAATGATCCTAAATGGACGGACACATTTAATCTCCTCTGACTTTCAATAAGAGAGATAAAACAAGCATTTTTTCAAAGTGTTGGATTGCTCCTTTAAAGTGTTCATAATATCATAACAAACCCTAACAAGAAGCATTCCTTGTGGCGGTCACATGGGTACAACTTACTAGCAAAGCGAAAGAAAACAAATATTAAATACTTCTTTTGTTTACATTGGTGCTGCGTGCCACAAACGGGGAGGTGAAAACGGAAAACTCCAAACAGAGAGACAAAACCATGACCAACCGCTGAGTCATACAGGTAATTACAGGTATTCATATCCACACCTTATCCTTTTAAAAAGGTTTTTCCTTTATTCAAATGCACTCACTTGAGGCATGCGATGATTTCTCTCATTATTCTGATCCTGAATGTTGTAAACTCCATGTTCTGCTCACGAGATAATAAAAAAAAAGTCATGCGTGGCATAAAAATACACCTTCTCTCCGACGTTCCAACATTAAATGAAAAAAAACTGAATGATGACTGTGATTGGAATTTTGTGATTCTTGCTTCATGGGTTTGCCCTGTGAGAAAAAAAACAAACAAAACAAAAGGTGCTTCACCATCCTTTAGAATTTAAGCACATGTGACTTCAACAAGGCTATGTAGAGAAATACTTTGCATATTTTTCAGTCCATTTATTATTAATCAATTACACGAGTGCGTAACTGACTTTAATAATACAGTACCTGCGTAGTTGAACATATTTACGTAGATGAGTTCAGCTGTATGATGTAAGCGTATGTAACTTCTCTACAATGAAAAACAACTCAAAAACTCAAGTACTGTTTACATCCATGCAACATGTGATGCTAGGGCTGTGTACAATATGTGAGCTTCTCCCAGTGATAAAGAGATCAGAGATAATGCACTGTTAATGTGAGTCTGAGTCACCATTGGTGGTCACACACTCACATCACGCCTTCTCCATGGTAGGACATAATACTGCTGTTCTTACATAACACTGTTACTGATGAACTTCATGGCAGGAGAGCAGATTCGTTAGCTGACGCAGTTGTTTGTATGCAGAGACCTGTTGTGATTGCATCTGCCTCCAGCCAAAACCTGCAACTGAACCTCTGAATCAACACAAAGGTCTGACATCTGTTCCTGATTGGAATAATGTCATGAAGCAAGAGAAAACTGGCCTTCAGATGATCTTCAGTGGAAACCTCTCTATTGTGTTTTGACTGTGACCTATATGGCAGAGAAGAAAGCAAAAGGAAAAACAAGGAAAGTGTAAACAGGCATGGGAATGGGAAGCCACACAACCACATGTCCTCACACACCCCTCTGCCACACATCAGCCTCCCGGTGTAATTCAGCCACTTTCTCAGGACTCTGCAGAGGACTGAACAAGCGGAACAGAGCAGATAAAAGCCAGCGTGCAGCAAGACGAACTGGCCAAGTCGTGAAGGAATCTGAGAGCAAAGAGAGTTTGGAGATTTGTTTGCTCTTGAAATTAGGCTTAGTGTCTGTTTGGCTCTCCGCTCTAACTGCTTCCTGTCCAGCTTTGTGCTGGAAGTATCTTAAAGCCCAGGCACCACCACAGAGCGATCATCTGACAGACAGACTGGTGTCTGATCAGGAAGCTCTGGTTCTGTTTGTGTAGCTACTAAAGGGGCTACAACAGTGCTTTGAAATTGAAGCCAGTGCAGAGCATTTCAAAGTGTAATACCACTTTCAACCGCCAGACGCTGGTTCCGATTGACTTCTATTGAACTGCTCTCTTTGCTTTAATTGGACCCTTTAATAAGTGTACTGGTAGTTATTTTGTTAATTATTGCTCTGTTAATAAGTCATTTCAATAATAATGAATATGTTTGATGTCTGCTATGTGGACTTTGATTGACAGGTGTCTGTTGAGCTGGACTGAGTGGAGCTGAGTACATTTCTGGGAAATTACATACTATGTTCTAGTTTCCCACACAACCGTTGAAACACATCTTGTCAGAATTGTAAAATTCTCACTAAACTGCTGGGTTACTCAAAACAGATTTCATGTTTCAGTGTCCCACCGAGACACCCTCATTGAAGCAGTCGGAGCCTAAGGCCGTTTTCACTCCTGTAGTTGGTTTGCGTTGGTCTGGATCAGTTGATGAGTTTGAGTTTGTTTTCAACTTGGTTTGCTTTTCACACAGAAAAATCCAAGTGAACCAAAATGAATCTCTACAAACCACATGAGAATATTCACTCTTATTAGGCAGAAAAAAGAAGGTAAATACAGGAAAAGGTCCTGTGTTCTGGAGAAGTGCACAAGTGCAGAGAAAAACTTTCTTCAGCTATCTCCTACTACTATACAAGCTGCTACAGTTTGTGTGCACTTCCACGTCCCAGTAGACAAAGCACACCTGGCTACAAGAGCTGTTTAGGGTAGGTTTGAAGTCAGATCATTACCACAAACAAACTGGTCCTGAGTTCATTTGGGACTGGAGCGAGACTATTTCCTCTCCAGGTTCTGCTGTGTGCCCGGAAACAAGCTCAGAGCCAAGGTTTCTGTTTTTTTTTACATTGTATACATTTGGTCCAGATAGTTTTTCTTTCATGCTGTAGTTTTGGGAGTGGACTCCTATGTCCTGCTGTCATCATCTACACGTGCTGCTTTTCCCTTTATAGACGGGTTTGATGTTGGCCTGTTGCTGATTTGGCTCATTTTTTACTTCTTCCATCTTCCCTTTGTTTCTCTGTTTTTTGCAACGATCCTTCCTGTATTGGTCCAAAAGTCCGAACTATCCAAAAGTGTTTTCCGACTGTAAATGGACCGACCCATGGTTCAGTCTGATCCAGATTGAGACCACCACTTTTAGTTGAACCAGTGACTGTTTGGTTCGCACCGTGGTCCGGGGTTGGTTTCACACCTGGAAATTTGGTTCAGATCAAATCTTTAAAAAATCCAAAAGTCCGGACCAAACAAAGTAGGTGTGAAAGCATCCTGAAGGTGTGGTTGATTTGTTCTGCTGAGTGTAATTACTGTGTTCATACTTGCCCAAATGGATTGCACCAAGGGGGAAAACAAACCTCTCATTTAACCCAAATAAAAAGCATGGGTGTGAAAACAAGATGAAAATGACGATGACACTTCACATCCACGCACCAGGTCACCTTCACCATCGGTGGGTTTAGTTTGATTGTGATTATACATAATTAGACAATTAGACTTCAGTTCATTAACTGTTATGAAATAACATATTGTTTTCTCTAAACTTCAGCAGGTATTTTAATTTCACTGTATTTTTATGAACCTGATGATGTTTCTCTGCCTGTGTCTGTCCCTCCAGCTATTTTTGAACACGTGTACTATCATGTGTATAACTGCGGCCGTTACTTCAAAAGTATGGAGTGTTCAGTTGAGCTTCATGGTTAAATGGATTTCTAATATCATGTTAGCGATAATCCAGTGATTTAAGTTGATTGAGCAAAATTTTGTATAATATCATTATACACAGTGACTTTTTTGTATCTTCTAAACATACACTATATGGTCAAAAGTTTGAGGACATCCCTGATCTGACCATGTAGTTTGATTTGTAGTGTGCATTGGTGTGCAGCTGTTTTAATTGTAGGGAATCTGAGTGGCTGCAACATGTAATGACAACAGTGTGTGTCCCCAGCAGCTTGGTTAAAAACAAAAAAAAGATTCTGTTTCAACATGGCAGCACCTCTGTGCATGAAGCCCAATCAATAAAGAAATGGTTTTTCCAGTGTGGTGAAAACCTGTACCCTGATTTTGTGGCTAAATGGGAGCAAATCCTTGTAGCGAGGTTCCAAAATCTTCTTAAAAGCAAGAACCAGAAATGACGGGACTTAAACAGCAGCAACAGCGTTCCTGAGGTTTGGAATGACACGTTCAGCAATTACATATGGGTCATATCGTGTACAATCTCCTTCATAACAGCAAAGCCCCCAGCCCTGAGAGGCGTGGGTAAAACTTCAGACGGCCTCTTTTTATTGCCCGATGACATGTGTGTGTTAAGATACAAAATATCTTTGCAAGTTACGTGTGTTTTGATATGACACAGAGACTTTCAAAATCAAAGCAACCATAACACTTGGCTGATGAAAGAAGAAAGTATCCACACTGCAGTTCGCATGTGCACACAAACCCGCAGTAAGCCTGAGGTGCTGTGTTTTTAATGTGGCAGCTCCTGCAGGGCTGTGTGTGTGGAGGTGGTTCAGGATCTGCAGGCCTGGCCTAATCCTCCATCTGGGCCTGTCACCAAACACACACAGTTACTCCATGCTACTTCACACCTTGCTTTCATTATTAATTGGGTTGTTAACAGATCTTAAGTCCCGATGTGTGTGTGTGTGTGTGTGTGTGTGTGTGTGTGTGTGTGTGTGGTCGTGCATTTCTAATATTGTGGGGACATACATTTGTTTATACTGTCACTTGTGGGGACTTGAGTCCTTCATGAGGACAAAATACAGATCCTCATAACATGAATCATTAAATTTCAGGGTAAAGCGTTATGTGATATGTTAGGTTTAGATTCATGTTAGGGTTAGGTTAAAGGTTTGGTGTGTAATAAGTGGCATCTAGTGGTGATGTTATTGGCCAAAATTAAAAGAGTAACTTCACCGCCAGAATGACAAAAAATGAAGAAAAAAAAACCTTGTTAAAGTGTTTGTTAGGGTGTTAGGTTTGTTAGGGTTAGAGCCAGACAAATGATGACTAGAAGTTATTAGACAGTCACTAATCACAAATAGAAGCAACATGTAATTATCCAACAGCCAAAATGTACGGAGGGAAATAATGCCAAATAAATACATTCATTCATTCAAAGGCAAAAACGTCTAAGGCATCAGGATCAATAGTATATCATTTGCAGTCTGATCTTACACAATATCCTGCTATGATAAATCTCCTGTATTTCAAAGGTATTTGCAAAAGCTGCTAGATTTAGGACTTGCCACCACAAACCAGTGATACAGTCTAGGAGCTAAAGGTCCGACATTAAGCATCTGCAGTAGAGCTATTGCTGACTCTGCTCCTAAAGATATGTGACATAATTCTAGATGTTTTTGAGGTGCGGAAAGTAATGCTGATGGAAGGGGTCTTATGTAAGGACACCGTGCCCTGGTTACAGTACTGTTGTGTAAGTCTTCCCCCTGGAAACATAATTTATCTTGAAGCAATTAGGTCATTTTGCAGATACTCCTATTGACCTTTGACCTGTTGTTCCCCCACCCTGTCCCCAAACCCCGTCCCTCCTCCGCAGTCTCTCACCCCATAAACCCCTCGGGCCACCCAAAAACACTCAACCGGGGCCTAAGACAGGTCAGAAGAGTTGAGGACAGATAAGTACAATATGTAATTGGCAGGCAGAGTTATTGTGCTTTGGGCTGATATATTCATGGAAACAACTGCAAACACAAAGTCAAATGGACAGATTAATTGACTAACCCTATTATCTGTATAAACATCAGATGTGATTTGCAATGAAACTGCACATGAATCTTTCTCAACAGTTTAATGAATTAATCTTGGTTAAACACATACATGGGTAGCAAAAACAACTTTATCAGATGGACATGCACGTGCATGTGCAGTCTCCAGCTGATTGGATTCAGCCTCGAATATTATCTGTCTTTCATGCAGTGTGATTCATATGGTGTTGTGGTCAACTCACGCAATAGATAGAAAAGATTGCAAAATGTCTGAAAATTGTGTATTCTTCATTTTCCTCATTGTAGATGTATTTAAAAACATTACCATAACCAGCATGCAGGTATCATTGATCAGTTTTGTACTTTATAATATCAGATGATCAGGTCTTACCTGCTTCTTGTAGATGCATATGTTTTCATCACCCTTCACTACGTCCTCTCACATTAAAAGGTTAGTTCAGATTTTCTAAAGTCTGGTTGTTTGAGGTACTTAGAAGCAGACAGGAAGACTGACATGGAAGTATGAAGGAGACTGAAGATTAAAAAAATCTATGCTATTTAGAGAATAAAGTCATTTTTCGAGAAAAAAGTCAAAATATTATGAGGATAAGTCATAAAGAAGGATAAATATCAGAGGAACAGTCTGTCGCTTGCGTTAAAATGAGGAATGTAGAGCATCAACTTAAATTGTATTTCAGTTTAGGTTTCACAGATTTAAAAATATGACTTTTTACTCGTAGAATTACAACATTATTCTTGTACCTCTCTGCTTTTTTCTTCAAATATTATGACCTTATTTTTGTAACATTATAACTTTTTTCTTCAAATATTATGACTTTATTCCTGTAATGTTAAGCCTTTTTTCTTGAAATATTACAACCTTATTCTCATGATATTTTGACTTCTTTTCCTCAAAAAATTTGAATATTTTTTCTTGTAATATTATTGTCCAAATATCATATCCTTCTTCATATGGAAGTAACATACTGCTGCAGCAAAACACATTTTAGTCACCTAAAAAACTCAATATCACTTTGGGTGTAAACTATATTTTGAATATTTTCAGTGCTTTGTCGTCAGATATTCCATTCCAATGGGAACCGAAGCCGCTATATCACTCTCTTCAAAGCCACCAGATTTCTTTGACAAAAACAGTCATTTTACATCTCAGAACATGGTAGTTGCTGATCTGCACTTGCTTTGATCGGTTGCTCTGTTGTGGATTGAATTAAAAGTAAATATGTCCAATATACACATAGGCTATAATAAAATAACGGCACATGATGCAGGTGTGCCACATGTCTTAACTGACGTTGCTTTAACACGAACATAAATGTAACTAAATTTGTAGGACAGCTCCTCACTTCAGTGGTGGAATTGTTTCTCACAGATACTCATATAGCCTCTCTCTCTCAAACACACACACACATACACACAGAAACAGTGTGTCCTCACAATCTTTGTTTGCATGTGTTGTGAGCTCTTCTCAGGCCTGTGGTTTTGTCTTGTCTGCTGCACGGTGGTGCACCCTCATTATATGTCTCTGCAGGCTCCTGGAAGGGTCAAGGGTTATGAGTGTTGGGTGGAGCCTTTACAAGAATACATCTTTGGACATGGTTAACATCTTTGTCCAGATTTTAAATGCTCCTTTAATTAACCTCTCACTTGGCACTGTGAGCCTTCAGAGACAAAACAGAGCAGGACTGAGAGAGATTAAAGAGGATACAAGGACACTGTTTCTGGATGTGAGACTCCAGTGCTCATGAATGGAAAAGCCAATATGATATCTTTTATTTAATACATTTCTATGTCAAAATATCCAAATAACTAGACTATGAATTACGTGAATTATATGAGCCAATGGGTTAATGAAACTCTAACACATTTATTTCATAAGAATTATCACAACATTGACATCCAGTGCAGAACTGATCTATTTTGAGTGTCATCAGAGGTGAAAGCACAATGTTTCATGACATCTATTTACTATTACATAGTTCAGCTGTAAGATCATGCTAAACTAGTTGATAAGGTGTTTTACTGACAATTTCATCTTTTTAAAGCAAGTTTAATTATTTGATACAAGACTACAACACTATGTTCTCAAAGATGACGTATATATGCAAGTTTTAAATTTAATTCATGGACACAAAAAAGTGAGTTTCACACCATTTTCCATTGAGTATCCCAACTCTGCTTTGTCATCAAGCTAATTTTTTTGATCAATGTTCACTGTTATTGTAAAACAACACAGCCACATAACAACATAGACTCAACAAAACCCAGCAAAATGGTGCTGTGTTAACCCTGTCGTTCTGCTTCATGCATATCCCACTGCTAAACAACATTTCCAGTAACATACATGCACATTAGTCAAAAAATCAGACACACACGTACAATATTAACATGTAAAACCACCACACATACTCATGATTGTAACATGTTGCACAAATACTCTCCGCCAAGCACACGACTGTCTTTTTTCTCCCTTATTGTTGCTGTGTGTGTCAGTGTGTGTGCGTGTGTTCGTCTTTAATTCACGTACATGACTGAGGCCTGCTCTGGCTGCCAGATGAGGAAAATTACATTGTTACCAAACTCAGGCAATTATATCATTTCCTAGATTTACTGCAGAGAAATTGCAAGTCAGTTTTCCCAGGGTTCTATCATGTCTTCACTCTGGTCCAGGATTAAGCTCTGCCTGTTCAGTTCACACGATCCAAGAGTGGTGGTCCACATGATATATGTTCAAAGTGGAAATAAAAATGATGAACTATAGGATGGGTTGTACTGTACATGATGTACTTAATCCTGCCAGCAGACAACAAACTGTTTTGCTAGTTGTTGAGTTGTATTTTTTCTATTTTGTTATGTAGCTTCAAATAAAATATTAATTTTAAAGTTTCCAAGGAAGCACATAGTTACTGATGGAAGACACAGTATAGAGATAAAAAGGAAACTAATTTTAAAAAATTAGGTCACTTTCACTCTTTTTTTAACCATAACAGGGTCAAAGTTGCAGAAATAAAGTGAGACTCCACATTCTGTGTTGTGGTTTAATACTGAGGTGAGGTAACTTTGGTGGCCATGCTGATGCTCTACTGGTTCTCCAATGGTCCAGCACACTTCCTCTCCCCAGGGCCGACTCTGTTTTCAGACTGATAGTTGTCACAGCATGCAGCTTCTACCCTGCTACAAACCTGGCTGCCATAGTGTGGATTATGCACGGATTTATTCACAAGATGGATAGTGGTGCTTCGATACACAAAAAGACTGCAAAGAGTGAGGAGCTTCTTAGAGGTCCCTGAAGTAAGAGTTCCATTATTGAAAACTACATTCAGTATTACATGACTGGCTTCAAATCAGTTAACGACAAAAATGAAAAATAAATCAATCAAATTTGAAATTCAGAACTGACCTTTGGATAGATATCAGAATGATGCTAAATGCTAAATATGCTTTGTTCTTGTGACACCCAACTGGGGGGCAAGAACCTCGGCTCCAAAATTAAGCCAAAGCGGAAGTGTAATACCTCTTACAGCCACTAGATGCTGGCTCCAAAAATGCCTGTCTCCCATATACTTACACTGAACTTCTCTTTAAAAATACTCATTTATTTTATTTGGATCTTCTAATATATGTTCTGGTCCATCTTTAAACAGCACTGACTTTAGGGCAAATAAAAGCTTTGATGTCTGCTGTGCTGGGCTTTGACTGACTGATTGACAAGTTGCTATTTTTTTAAGCGACACCTTGACTGTAGTTGTGGTTAATAACTTACACTGACAAGATCGTAATCGTAAAATTACTTTGTCACGCAGTGCTTGGTGAAGTTTACCGTTTTATCAAGTCAGTGAGCTAGCATTTAGCATTAGCTCACCCATCATCCTTCACAGATGGCTCCACCCCTTTTGTCCAAATATGGTCACTTCTGGCTCCTAAAACCCAACATGGAGATGGCCAAAATGCAAACTCTTGGCTTCAAAACAGCAGTTCAGAAATCAGTGTGTGGCATCATGGTAACTCCATTTATGCGCAGTCAACAGTCAAAGTGTGTAAAATTTGGTTTACAAGAAAATAGATTGGAAGGCTAAAATAATAATACTATGGTGAGCTTGCATGGAATAGGCAAAGATGAGATGAGGAAGTTACTTTCAACATGGAGGTGTACTTTATTCACTCCACAGTTTCACTTTCGTAACATGTGAGCAGAAAAAGACCAGAGGGTTGGCAACTGTTTTTAACACACTCACTACTGCACCGGAAAAACAACACACACTAGAACTAACTAGAACACACCCAAAAAACACACGTTGCTCTGGAAACACAGTGACACTGCCAGCCGGGATGGCCCCGCCCCCGATATTTCTCTAACACGCTACAATACATTATTCTATTATGCGTGCTAAAATGACTCCCATGGAACAGACTGGTCATGTGATGATGATTGAACATATTACACATCATAGCTTAGTTTATGTAGGTTGATTCAGAATAAATGTAACATGAGGAATGTTGCAGGGCAGTTTGGAGAAGTCACACAGCTGAACATCTTAAAACATCACCATTTAGAGCTGAATCATTCTGAGTGGACTGTTTTCTGTCTTAAATCAGAGAAAACATACATGTATCATTATATATTATGTGGACAAAAGGGAGACAGTGACAGTAAACAAGCCAATATATCATCAGACTACATTGACTATCTGCAGTATGGCACTGCTCAGTGTTCAGGCAACACGGCTGTAACAGTGGGTGGGCATGTATAAGGAATGGACACATGTGCATGCAGATGTTTATAGAGGAAAAAGTTTCTCAAGCTTTTTTACTACAGTACACAGTACAATAATGATGGGAACAATAAGTCAACATCATCCTATTGGAAATGTTTTGTTGTGGAACTGTCATAAAGTTTATGATGAGTGTTTCCCTGCAGATGAGTAAATCGTGTTATGGTAACAAACAGATGAGCACCTCGTGGATGTATGTTTGATGGGCTGACACGGAACTGAATGATTCACTCCAGGACTCAGTTAAAGAGGGTGAATCAGACGTCTGATATTTGTTTGGTTCAGATGAAGAAAACAGCTTTTTTAAATCTAGGATATGCTGTATACAGTTGAGGTTGGATGTTTGCATACACCATTAAATGCATTCAAACTCAATTTTTCATGAACATTCCATTTCAATATATATTCTCTCTGTTAGTTCAACTAAGCCAAGTACTTTATTTTGATGATGTGAAGTTTGGGAATAATAGTAGAGAATCTCATTTAGTTTTTAGTCTTGCTTTTTCTTGCCAGTTTTGGTGTAATGTCTTCCTCCTTGGGGAACCACCTCCTTCCAGGTTCTGACCATACATCCCTCTCCTTACTGTGTATGATGAACTGTCGTGCTGGGATGCTTTTGGACCTGCTGCACCAAAATCCATTCATCTCTGGGAGTCAGTCCTATCCATGATAATATTTGTGAACTAACCAGAGAAACCAAACTTGTGGAAGTCTACATTTTGGTCTTGGCTGGTTTGTTTCATTTTCCACATGGTGACTGAGCAAAAGGACACTGGGTCTGAATTATGAATGCATACTGTACTAAGCCATCACCAGTTCCCCCAGTGGCCACTCAGGGCAGCCCAAAAAGCACTGAAGTTTCTAAAGTCATGTCACCGTCTTCCTTCCAGGCTGTTGACTGGAGAAGACTGAAGACTGAGAATGCAATCAAATAGATGAAAATCAGTAAAAATTGTCTCTACTATTATTCTGAAATTTCATCTGATCTGAACGAACAGAGGGAATGTAATGAATGTTTGGATCTGTGAATGCATTTAGCAAAGGTTCAAGTAAACTTCCAACCTCAATTGTACATGTTATTGCTTCTTCATTTTGAACTGGCAGGCAATAATTTTAAGGAGAGAACCTTTATTTTTTATAAGGAGAAAACACTTTTTTGGGTTTTTTTAGGACAACAGCTGCAAAGTTGAATTACAATCACTTTCTTTTCTTTTTATCGTCTCTGGAGGCTGCAGAGCGTGCTGTAGTCAGCCTGTGCAGAATGCCTCTCTGCTATGAAAAGTGATGGATTTTGTTCCTGTCAGTGCAACGGTGAGCCTCAGTAATATGTTTTCAGACAATAGTGGAGCTCTACAGCACAAGAAAAAGCTAAATTGGGTTACAGATACATGGACAACACCGTTTGTAGGATGATTTGATTGGTGGCATTAGTCTTTCCATAGGATTTATTGACAATAACAAAAGTTTTTAAACCACCAGACTTATCCTTTAACATAAATCCTTTAATTTTATGATTAGGAGATGTTTGGGTTTGGGTTAGGGTTAGGGTGAGGTTTAGGGTGAGGTTTAGGCATCATGTGGTTAGAGAAATGTAAGCCAATGTATGTCCTCTAAACACATGGAAACACAACCAATGTGTGTGTGTGTGTGTGTGTGTGTGTGTGTGTGTGTGTGTGTGTGTGTGGCCCCTTTGTGGAGTAAACACAGCCATGTGTGTGATTTCACACCTCTCACACCTTGGAATCCAGTGCTGGGAAGACAGGGTGTCCTTTTCACCCAGCCACCCTTGGGCCTTGCAGCACAACACCTCCAACAATAGGCCGGGGCCGAGAGGTCAAGGGTCAACCAGGGTCATGTGTTCAATAACCAGCTACCACCACTCCAGGCCTCTACAAGACTCTGGCTTTGATTTGGATCTGCAGATAAAGAGGGAAAGGAGTGTGTGTGGGCGAGACAGGGATAAAGAGATGTGAAACATGGCCGGATGAATGGTAAATGATAAAAGATGAACACGAGGGGGACGAGGGCAGTCAAAGGGGAGGTGACGGGGGGAGTGACAGGGGTCACTGCTATGTGAACACAGGACCACAGTCAGAGGGTGATCAATCCATCAGCTAGTCTATCAAGGCATCAGTCAATAAGGAGCCAATGTAACGCTAAACTATCAATCGGCTCTTCATAAATCACTCGTGTAAACGGCTTCAGCTGCATTTTATTTGGATTTAAGGGATAACAGCTGCTGAAACACTCAAGATGTTTAAGTGTGCGGACATCTCCAGCGTCAATAAGTTAATATCTTCTAATTACTGCAATGGAGTATTATCACTGCAGAATTAAAACTCTGTTTTCACAACACACTGTTTAAGACCATATGACAAAACGTCTAACAGCCAACAAAATACTGTATGACGCACATCGAAACACCCACACCCACTGTGCTGTGTAATTCCACACAAGAGCAACATTTTGCCATGTGTGAGACTGGGTTAACGCATCAGCCTATCAGGATATTCCACTGTTATTTTTCCCAGTGGACCAGAGTTCTTATACTTTAAAAATGTTATGGTTTTATTCTTATTTAGGCTTTTGTTCAGGGCTTTTTTTTTTGTTTGTTTCAGTTCAGTTTCAGTTAGCTTGAAACTGAACTGAAACAAACAATTTATTTTAGTTTACTTTTATAGTGTTGATGTAGGGAAGCTGAAAAAGTTAAGACGAAAGTCCCATACTGTGCCGTACATTAACCTGCCCCAAAAGAGCTGATTTTAACTACAGTTCTATTTTGTTCTATTTTGTGTTGCATTGTTCAGTTTAGTTTGTATTTAGTTTTGTCAGTTAACAAAACAAAGTTTTATTTTCACCATGGAATGTCATATAATGAAATTATTGTGGCTATTGCACATAGACACGGGATTGTCATCAGCAGGAATCATTTTCTATCATGTTCGCACAAGATACTTATCTCGTATGCAAAAGATAATAAGATAATAAATAATAATAATGAAAAAATCTGTGAAATGCTTTCACACTCAAGATTGCCAATCATCCTACTGGATGTTTGAAAGGTTCAATAGTGTTTATTATTCTAAGCTAAGTAATTTTTCAAAAAGCAGTTTTTGAATGGGATTGATATTGAAGCAGAATCATCCCCTCCCTGGGTGATGAATGTGATGGCTCATGTGTTTATTTGTGTATCCTAGTAGCATCAGTCACTCTATGGACAATCGCCGGTGTGACAGCTAACACGAATTGAGTATTTGAGCTCAGCTGTGCTAACAAACCTGCTCAGGCTCTTACTACTACCATCAGCTTCCTCCCACAGGCTGCTTCAGCTGGATTAGGCGTATCTGATCAACATTAATCCAGTTCAAGATTAAATGTAAAGAAAAGACTATGAGGAAAAACATGCTGTTTTGTTATTGAATGTGTCGCAGGGGAAATTAAAAGCAAAGTGGTTCAGCTGTGTTTTTGCCGTGAAATGATGAGGTGTGTCTCAGAGTGTGAACAGTGTGTGTGTGGCGACACATTTCCGACATAATATGGTTGCACAGTCACTCAACTCCTTTAGGAGCAGCAAATTCATCTCCCATTAACATTGATCAATAAATTAGAGGGTTAAGAGTTGTTTTAAAGTTATAGCGTTAGGTAGGTTTAGACATGTTGTGGTCAGGATAGGTCTTCACAAAATCGATGTAAGTCCATGTTATGCCCCCTAAACACATAGAAACACAACATGGGTGTGTGCGCTCATATGTGTGCTCATTGTTGCTTACGCATGTTGGATCGTGATTGTGCAGCGAACAATTGCACTGTGTTCCCAGCAGAAAAAGGCCACCCCATGTCTCGGACATGGGAGGACCTGGGCGTACCCGCTTGTTCAGGATGATAATGTTCCAGTAAAACCTCCTGGGCTCTGTCACGAAGCCTTGGTCTGCTTAGTTCATCTGCCGGATACATCGTAGTTGGACACTCTGCTGACCTATTAATCCGTATCTCTGCCGTTATGTAACTCCTGCCATATATAGATATACTGTATATCTAGTGGATGACTGGTATATGTTCAACAGCTGTAGAAGTCATCGGAGGAAAGGATGCACTGTCCCCATTGCTCAGTTGAGAGACCTTTACCCTAATTCTGAAGGATACAGGGTTCACTTATGGGCTTGCAACAGCAAGAGTTCAGTTCCCAACAATGGTTAAAGACCATGTTTGTTCAGGTTCAAGTTTTTTGTTTTTTTTTGCACCCCCATCTACCATCTGGCTTGGGTCAGGATGAGCCTTGTTTCTGGTTTTAACTCATTAACACTGTATGCAACATATGTGTTTATGACGGGATGTGACCGGATGTGCGTGCTTTTCCCTTTAGAGCCAGATGTGACACAACATGTTTAAAAAAAAAGAGCAAAATGCATCATGATTTACTGAAACCCATGTGAGGAAGGAAAAATACATAAAGTCCTCAATTCAAAGTGTTGAGCCACAACCCATCATTGGTGTCTTTGGTGGATGCTCCTTTTACCCTCACCTGTTACCAATTAACCTGCTAATTGTTTAATCTTACAGAAAATGCTACTTGAAAATTCTATAAACGTTTCTTATTCTGCCCATGTCCCAACTTTTTTTGACAGCAAAACGTGTTTAAATTTATATAATCCAATTAAGTTGATCAATGAAAACTGAAAATCTTTCTTTGTACTTTCGTCAGTAAAATGAAGGTTTTTTTGTTGCATTGTAGAAAATGTCCCATCTTTTCTAGGAGCAGGGTTTGTACATGTCTCGTAATGCATTTCACCTTCCCCATGTGTAATTCACCAAATTCCAATGCTTTTTATTGTTCACGTGTCTTGAAAATGATGACGTTACATAAATGTAACATTGCACCTGGTCTGAAATGCATATGTTTAATCCATTACATATTTTTTTCTCTCTGGCTTTCCCAAATTTCTGCATGTGAGTGAGATGCTGCAAGTAGGACAAGCACACACAAAGACAGGGTAGCCATGTGTTACACTAGCATGGGAAGCAAAATTTCACAAATGTATTGACAAAAGCAAGAATTTCCTGAAAGAGGAACATCTCAAAAAGGTCAGTTTTGAGTCATTAGTTAGGAGTGATTTGTATAGCACATTAATCTCATTCACTCATTCTCTCTTCCTCAGACAAACACACACACAAACACACCAAAGGCAACAAGTTACCATGAAAAACTACTTGCCCGGCCATTAGGGAACCACTTTAAATATATAACACACAACTTTTTTACAATACTACATAGGTTTGGGAACACAAATTAATAGGACAGTGACAAGAAAGATTGTGTTAAAGGTCCAGTGAGTAAGATTTAGAGGAATTTAGGAGGATCTAATTGCAGAAATAGAATAGAATATTCATAATGATGTTTTCATTAGTGTACAATCACAAAAATAAAAATCCCAGAATGAGCCCTTTATATCACCTTCACATGTTTCTACAGTAGCTCAGAATGGACTTACTCATTTTCCTTTTACAGGTATGTTTCCTTTACTTAACAATAAAAAAATCAACTTTTTGTGTTAGTACATTATATGGAGAGTTTGAAGCTACGTGATTAGTACATAATTATTTGTATTTACTGCATTGGTAGCGTGCCTTATATTCTGTACAGTAATTCCTCCCTCTCGGCCAGTGTGTGAAAGTTACGAGGCTACATTGCATTCACACAGAGGAACTGAGGTAGCACTGTGTGTTACAGGATAAGTATGAATACTGGAAACCACAGCATTACACACAGCAGTGCCCCGTCTCCCACAGGTTACAATGTCTGCACTGACCTAATCTCCATAGAAACAACGTAAACATTTTAACTGAGCTGCTGGCAGGACTGAGTCAAATTGTGTTATCAGTAAAGTGGATTTTTATGTTTATGGAGCGGTAAAGTCGTATGAGAGTTATATGTTCTCCCTCACTACATACTCATGATGACAGTGTTTTATCCACTGACAGTGTGGCTGAGTAGCATGCTCCTCTTTGCTCTGTTACTCAACTCCTTGGAGTGTTGCGTAACTCTGTCTAGTCACCCTCCCTTTTACTCTCAAAAAACGTAATAACACACACACTCAGCCACTCACTAATGCAACATATCTCGATCAAGCCACACTGACGTAGGGAGGAAATCAGGGGAAAGCGGTGAGTTACAGCTGGTTGGAGAAACACTTTCTCTGGCCACATGCTGTGGTAAGGATCCCCTCGTCATATGGGCCAGATGCCAAGGCAGGAAATCACATCTGCTTGTAGATGGTTTTTTTTGGCTGTAGGCTGTTTAATATTAAGCAGTAATATTGGGAAATGACTGTCTGCGGTGTGGCATTACTTGTCATTACCTAGTGTATGACCATGCAAAGGTGGGGGACCTGACTCCGGGATTTGCTCTGGGCTTTGATGTGATTGAAGAGCCATGGCCACACATGATATCATATTATATCACTGGCCTAAATACCTTTCTCTAACACACTATCATTTTAAAAGCAGGAGGCCAAATCCACAAAGGATGGATAGCACCCACTAATTGCCCCATAAATTGCATAAATGCAATTTATGGGGCAACTGTTCCTATAAATTGCATAAATGCAACAGTTCCTAGGATAACAGTTCCTACACTGTTATCCTTTGCTGTAAATTCTACAGGAAAATCTACAGTAAAGGTACTGTAAAACATTTTTACAGTTAGTTACTGTAATTTGCGTAGCTTTATGGGAAATCGTATGTGATTTACAGTAACTAACTGTATTTTTAAAATTGCGGTAGTTTACCATGTCCCCAGTTACAGTAGTAGTGCTACTGTAGTGACATTTTAATCTCTAGCAATACGATTTTAAAATGAAAACTAATGAATACATGTCACAAAATATGATTTAACTATTTCCAATTATTAGTTAAAATGCCTGATAAAATGTATATAAAATAGAATAAAAGTATTTAGTCAACATAATTAATAGTTTTAATAATTTTTAAATACATGTATTTGCATTTCTTGCATATGTTTTATTACCCACACAGGACAGGAGGACATTCTGCAATTGGAACAGCAGCTATTGGTGTGATTGTCACCACTTGAGCTCATCTTATAATACATTTTTACACATAGAAACCACAAACCTCTTTCTCTGTTTTCATTAAAAACAACTATGAAAATATTAATATGATGTAATATTAACATCTTTAGCTTCTCACATTTGATCATACTTTGTTAAGTTGTCTGCCCACTGACTTAATAGTTTACTTGATTCACCTTAATATTTAACATTTAACGTTTTAGAGATGGATATGTTTATTTTTTGTTTTGTTTATTGATATGTTTATCCGATTGTGACGATATTTTTTGTGTGTGTCAGCTATTGTATGGTGCTTTTGAACTGTACTGGGTTACTGAGGGCTGTTTCCAGCTTTATTTAGTCTGTTCTCACTCACAAGAAAACTTACAACTGCCAGTTATAATTTTCATAATACTGCGCGTTAACTGCCCGGTGCTGTGTGTTCATGGTGCAGAGTGGTTTACCGCCTCTCCCGGTAGAGAACTCCGGGAGAGGCTCTAGTGGGAGATCTCCCGCTAGAGCCGCTAGGGGGAGATCTCCGAAAACGTCGGAGCAAAATATCACGAAGGCTGTATCTTGATGAATCAACCGCAGATATGAAGTCTAAACAACTATATTCTACCTTTTGTGATCCAACAACAGCAGTTTTTGGAAAATTATAACTTAGTTTTCCTCCGCCATTGTTGTGCGGCCGATGTTAGAAGAAGATGATTAGTTTTTATTTTCTGCATGCCATTCGGGTGAAGATTATTAGAAGTTTGTGTGGCTGGTTGTGAGGAAACAAATATTATAGGGTAAGTAACGCCTACTCTTTTCTCTTGTAACAACAGACACTCTGTCTACTTAAATGCAGGGTAACTTGCAGTGTCGCAGCAAAAAATAGCTTGTGGTTAATTGAATTTTGAATTTTTTACATTGAGCTCGGAATCCAAGGAATGTGAATGATAAAATTAAAGCTGTAGAATCATTACAAATGATTTCTCAGGCTTATTTCACGGATTTGTCGCTATGTACAGTCATAATACTTTCATATTACAACTAGCTAAGCCTTTTATTAACTAAAAAATGATGAGTTTGTGTAATATAGCTAGCTAAATTTGAATGGTGGGCTCCATGTTTTAGTTTGTGGGAGGAATTATGTTATAGTGCTAGCCTAAGAAGTTCGAATGTCGCTTTTCTGTAGCCTTTGTGTTGTGTAAGGAAATACTGCATCTCATATTGCTAGTAGTTGTAGCGGCAGTTTTCTTTTGCTTTTAAAGCAGGCTCCATGTTTTAATTTGTGAAAAGGAATATCACATAGTGCTACTCATAACATAAAAGGCAGGATCCTCATAATCTAAAACTTTCTGATCGCCATATTTAAAAAACAGAGATAGGTAGTGTCTAGTCTGTCTAAACAACAGCTTCCATATAGACATGAAACAACAAGTGGCTATGCCGAACTGTCTGCCCTATAAATTAAATTAGCTAAACTGTTTTCAGCGTATTCATATTGTTGAAATATGTCTCCAGTTCTGATGTGCGTTTAGTGGTTTAACATGAGATATAATTATATATCTTATAATAATGTCTCTCTAGCTTTGGACGTTTAATAATGCTTTTAACTGTTATAATGCTTTTGTATGTAAACTTGACAGTTTACTCCATTTGCCTAGATAAACTTGCACTGCAAATTTGAGATTGCAAATTTAACACCCTCAGAGTTAAAATTAACACTCATCTGGTGTTTATATTGGAACCACTATTGGAGCGTTAAAAATTAACACTATAGTAGTTACATTTTAACTCTATAATAGTGTTAAATTGTACAGAGAGCATTGCATCATGGGATAAGAGCATTACGAATCATTATACAATATAGTGATTCTTTAGAGTCTCTACAGTGTTTAGACTTTAATTCACTTTAACTTGCAGGAGTTTGTGTGATGTGTTTTACTGGTGCTGTAAAATCATGACATTGGACTTAAAATGAGTTCAGATGTCTGACCATGTGGTGAGTCTGGGTCCTGGTTGGGCATGTCTTAGAAGCAAAGTCATGACACTGTGAGTGACAAGTCCTGTGTCAGCACAGATAGGGTTGGAATACAATGGTAGAGAGATGTCCTACTAGGCTGGTAAACTTAAAGCAGCAAGTCATCTTCTGCTGTTATATCTTATGAGGCAACCGCCTCTTCCTGTTGACCACTGGTAGAGCTCTGGAGCCCCAGAATAGCATTCAAGACATTTGTATTTTTTTGTACTCTCTAACACTGTACTGCAGCAGTGTTAGGGTATACACATATACACTTTATTCTCAGTTTTGAAAAGAACCTTCCTTGTTCTGTGTTGCAGGTACTTGTTCGACATGTGACATAATTTTGTGCTTCTACAGTGACATTTTCCATTGCTCATAGACAACCTCCAAGTGACCTCCAAGTTAAATATTCACCCTTTCACAGTCTTCTCAGGGACCTTGTAACACTTGCTTCTAGGTTTAAATACTCTGATGTTAGGGGGTCCTAGGTATGAGCAGTATTTTAAGTTCAATATTCACTTTCTCAAACTTCTTGCCTCTAGCTTTAAATATGATTTCAGTCTATGGGAGCCAGGGTTTCTGGAGACAACACCCAGTGGCAGTCAGTGGTATTACACCTTTAGATATTCCACATCGGCTTCATTTTGGAGCTGTAGTCCTTGCCCCTTTGTATCCTTGTCTTAGTTTGATACGGTTTTATGTCATTGGCTACAACTGTTGATGTATAATATCTAATGCTGAATGTTTTGTTTTTTATATTATGCCAAACACCTGTGATCTTTAGATCACAGACAGATTCAAATCTAAGAAATCTGTCATTCCCTTTATTCCCAGCAGTGTGAACTTCTCTCCATCCAGGACATCTCCAACAGGCACCATGTCCACAAGGCCCACACAATCATCAGGGATCCAGATCTCAACCACTGCCTGGCTACCTTCTGGCAAGAGGTATGGTAACCTCAAGCTATAATACATGCATAACACATATATACCAGATATGCAATCTTGTCAACATTTGAATAAAACACAGTTGATTTGTTTGACTCATGTAAGTAGATCTGATGAGTTTTTTTAAATTTAAGTATGAAGAATCCATAAACTACTGCTCAGAAAAGATAGGATGCATTAATATGAAAAATAATGTTTTAAGCAAGTTTCATTAAAAACTGTAATGTCATGGATTCATAACATCTAAAATCTAACGGTATCACAAATCTAAATGTAAAACTGGATAAATCACTTAATACGTTTTGTGTGATTTTTCACTAGAGGCAGTATTGATTGATTGGTAATAGGCATACCTAGTTGTATACCACAAAAAGATACACTGCAAGTGTGTGTGAAGAAAAACATGATTAGTCAAATAACAATTTAACAACCATCACATGACCCATCTTGTCCGCCTCTAGTGATAAATGCATTAACACTGGAAATACAGTTGATATTATTAGCTATGGGTGATAAATGCACTTTCCTCTGTCTTAAATGATATAAAATGATTGCAGGTTGAATTAAAAACATCATCTGCCTAAATTTGTAATAGCATTGTAACTCACTAATATACTTGCTACAGCCCGATTTGACTGATGAGTCAAGATGATGAGATGAAGATCCAGTTTACAGTTAACTGTTTACAGTTGGGTTTTATTAAGGCATCTGCGACTGAAGGAAATAACTTCTGCTGAAAATAGGTTCTGCTGCAATATTAACTTCACATTTTACACCAGAAGTCATGTCCATATTCACCTATTGTTTAAAGTTGAAAATATATCAGCATATTAGCAAGTTGTGGCATAAGATGAAAATGTGTTTCCTGTCTCTCATGTTGATTGAAAAGGATAACACTATAGTGTTTCAGGCTTTTATCCATTTACAGACAGGTTATTTTGCCTCTCTAATATTTCTCCTCTATAACAACCTACTGAAATATCCACTATTAATGTGACTCAGGCACAACTGAAATGTTTTCAATCAATGTCTGAATCTCATTGAATATATCTGTGATTTTGCAGAAACATGTTCTGTTTGGTACTCACAGCTGGCAGCAGCATCACACAAATGCTGAAGTGCATCTCCGAATTCCAAAAGATGCTCTGTACATTTATGCACATCACAGTAGCAGTAACTTCATTAACACCGTATTGGTCAGGATCTGATGGTTATTACTGCTGTGTGTGTGTGTGTGTGTGTGTGTGCAATAAAACACCCTGATCTCCATCAGTGCTGTCAGGACAGTTTTATTTTTAAGTACCTTAAAGTCCAAAATAAGCCCCAGACTCGCCTCAATCCCCCAGTGTCTGGCTGAAATTTTCACCCTTGATATCATTACATATTAATACAATATCTTTCAAGCCTCACATGAGAGTGAGTGAGAGGTGAGTTTGTGCACAGTTAACTCAAGCTTTCTGAAGACATCAATTGCATCGGTTTTAATGCTTGTGGCAATTTGCGCTGGTGTTTTGTGAATTAGACATTTTTTGCAACGAGGCTTATTTGCATAGAAAGGAGCAGATTTTGCACCGTACGAATATGACCTAATTTACATCCATGCAAATGGCACAGATGCACCATTACACTATTTTCATGGCAGCGCAGTTTGCAGTGATTTCACCCCTGTTCCTGCTTCTTGTCTTTTTTGTTTGCACTGGATTTAGATGCACAAAAACCACAGAAACCTTTTTGAGGATCTGGTACATAGTTTGTAAAATAGCAACACCAGAGGAAAGCTTTCAGGAAGTTACAGTATTAGTCAGTTCTACAGAATGTCTGTGTATAGTTCATGTATCATATGGTCATTTGCCCTGTATGTTAAGAAAAGAAGCATGCAATATTTGCTCAAGATCTCCACCTATATACATACCAAGGAGGTCTTGGAGCATTTACAGCGACTATTTAAAAAAATAACAATTATCTTTCTCAGTTTCCTACAAAAATACCAGAATCACAAAGTTCTAAGTTTCCATATTAAGAGCAACTTTGCAGTATAGGAAGTCAAACAGAAGTCATGGAACTCTTCACATTTACAGAGGCAGCCTCTAGGTATTTGGAGCACATCCTGAAGCACATAGGGAGGGCCTTAATGAAGGCCTGTCAACACTTGACTTACAATAGTATGTGAGCTTGTAGAGAAGAGAAAACGTTGGTGTCATTTAAGGTCAAGAGTCTTACTGTTTTAGTTTATTTCCCTCTCCTGATTTGTAGCAATCAGGTGAAATTATTCCCCCATTGAATTCCGCCTCAGTACTGCATCTAGTTATACAGTGGTACCAGTGGACACACAGTGCATTTAAATGTCTTATTTTCCCAAAACTGTAATATTTACAGAATAAGAATAAGAATAAGTGATAACACAAAATATTTTAACAATAACAACTATTAACAATAATTTGTAACAATAGAGTTTTACTAAAGCTCTCTCTGCTCCTTCAATGACTTGGCATTTGTTTTAGTGAAAGAGTAAAATGTCCTTTCTCATTGTGAGGCAGCTAAACATTGATTTTAAGAGAAATGACCAGACGGTCAGGGCACTTACAAGCTTTCCAACACAACACAGCACATTACATCAGACTGGACACTGTGGATTTGAAGAACTCCTGATGCTGTTTTATCAAAGCAGCAGATCATGAGTGTTTTTTACCCTCCCTCTCTTTGTATGTAGAGGGGTTTGTACTCTATGTATAGCAAGATAAACAGGGTTTGAGAGGTTCTATACTTTTCATATGGCACATTCCAATGATGAAAGTCTTTGATTATGAAGTGAAACACTTGACATGTGCTCAAGTGCCTTCAATAAACACTTACAGGAAACCAAATATTGAATATTAGTCACAGAAAGAATGCTGGGACTGAAGTCATTTCTTTACATGCCTTCAAAATAACTGCAAAAAGAAATGTTGCTGATCAATATTTGTTCATGTGCACGTTGCAGATTTTTCTGAACATATTTCCATCATGATGGCTGATACTCAAGATGTGGATTCTGTATTGAGTATCACTTTAATACTACATGTTACACAAGTTGTGCTTCATTTTACTGTATGACACCACTTACCCCTTTGGATGTGATTTGACTGCTTTAAAGGGAAACTTAACATCCTCTAAAAATCTGAAGCAAAGTCATGACACCGTGAGTGACAAGTCCTCCATTCTCCATTCTGACCCCAACCGAACCATCAGTGTGGTCAAAATGTGTCTAATCAAATAAGGTCTCATTTTGCCTCTATGAATCTCAGGCCTGTATGTCAAATGTCTAATATTCAAAAATCCTAAATCCTGCATACTGCACCTTTTAAGTCGAGAAAGCTTAATTTTGTGTTAAAAAACAGAGAGTACTAATCGCACAATGATCTTTAAGGGTGTTAACATCCACTGCCACAGGTCAGGGGTCAAGAGATCGACATGATGTTTTCATAATGATAAAGAACATGTCACAGCTTTTGATGCACACTTAAAACAATTGACTGCAACTTTGGTCTTGCAAAAAAAAGAAAAAAAGCTGACTATTGTTGACTGATTGGATAAACTTAACATTTATTTGATGTCATTTTATTTCATTGCAAAATAGTGGCACTTTTTCAAATGACAACAATGTTTTGTTGGGCAATCGTCCAATTGCACAAAGTCCCTTTACATCACTGACTATGACGAACAGGATGCAGCATCATACAGACAGATGGGGATAATGTGCGCTATGCTGTAATGATGAATAATCTCTGCCAGTCATGTCGGTGACATGCTTTACCGCTTTAACCAATCTGCTTCTAAACTATTTCATTTGGTGTGTTCAACAGGGACATGCTGCTCCAAGTGGCTTCCTCAGACATTCTTACAATAAATCACAATCAAATTAGACACAAGTATGTATGTGGGTTTCTTCCAGTCAAAGCTTGGCTGTTTCACACCCAAACT
>JAPQRN010000009.1:15959196-15970442 GCA_037367275.1 Coranthus polyacanthus
ACTCGTCACGGTCTTGTGCTTATGAGACTCATTTATGAAAGCAGAAATGCTCCTCTGCGAATATGGTTTTCCGCTTGCGTACACTGTTCTGTGTCCTCATATGACATGCACGGGCCTGGTTTTTCTGTGTGTGGGTTTTGAGACTAGTCTAATTCCATAAGCAAAACTGAACGAGGAGAATCAATAAATCCGTTTTTGTTAATGACTGTTGATGCACTAGTAAACCTGTAGGAATGTGGAACGAAGAGCATCCCACAAAGCTTCAGCCTCCAATGCTCCATGAAAGAAGCCTGTTCTGAAAAATCCGCTTTTGCAACTATCAACAAAACACTGCACCGCAAAGTAGCTGCTAATTTCATCCATGTCTGAGCTAAATGGAGAAAGTGAACCAATGTCATCTTTCTCCAGCTGTGATATAGCAGCAGTATTTCATTGCTAAGCATATGCTAAAAATTCTGAAAAATGATGAAATATTACACTTGGAAGAGGTGGAAAAGTTGGCACGTTGATTAAAGGTGCAATGGAAACAGATTTAGCTGCATGTGTGGAGCAATAAGAAAACTGTTACGTTCACTGAATTAATACAAGAAACAAACAGCAATGAAAAAAGACCTTAACAAACTGTGTTCAGCTTCAGGTTTTTGTCAAAATACCTTTTACGTCTATCAGCTCCTCAAGCAACAACTTGTCCAAATAGCACAAGCACTACTCACAGTAGTGGAAGCCTGTTCAAGATGAACCTCTTTGGTATGACGTGGCAACGTGCAACTCAGAGTTTTATTTATTAATATATTTTGTAAGTGTGGTGTGAATATGTGTATATGTTTTTTTTAGATGTAACTGGCAAAAGTTTGCCAGTTACATCTAACTGGCAAACTTTTAAACCATGATGATGATGATGATGATGATGATGAACCAGCTCTTTGTATTCTCACAACAGTAGTGGATGGAAACACGTATAAATATGTATTTTCTTTTGCCAAACTGTCTAAAAATTCAAAATTCAAATTTGTGATACATTTGGATGGGAACCATTGATAAGGTTTTTCTTTCCTGTAAATCCTCAGGGTTGTACTTCTGACTTCTTGATGATTTATTCAGAGGTATTTTAACCTTGATAAAACATTCATATCTTTTAAGGCAATATATTTATTGACTAATATTTTCAGACAGCTTTCTCAGCTACACCCACTTGTCCACAGGCCAGTAAAGCTTTTCTTTAAACATCAGAGCTCGCTGCTTGCTGAGTGATGGAAACCCCAGAGCCGCTGACCCCATCTATATAGTCCTGCTCTGGGCCTCTCAGGTTTTACATGGGACACATGCTGCCCTGGTCTCCTGGCCCCAAAACCACTGACCACCGGCCTTGCCGTAATCCAAAACCAAAACATGCTCCATGTTGCAAAACAACCCAAAATTAATTTCCTACTTAGCATGATGTCCCGTCTTAACCTGGCTCTAAATTCTCCAGGCAAACCTGATCCTGGTGAGGAGCTCAGGTGGTGAGTGATGTTTTTTCATGGGCTTAGGCCTTTGAAAGTCTGAAGTTTGATGGCTTAAGTGTTACTTTTAGCTAACCTGGATTCCTAAGGTGACTACAATTCACAAAGTTCAAAGGAATTTAAATGGAGCAGAGCACTGCACTCCACTTTACTCTACAAACATTTACATACCAACTGCCCTGTATGCCAAATGCTTCGATGTCACTTCTCCTCAATCATTAAATAACCTCTCACTATACCAGCCCTTTCTCTTTCTTTCCCTTTCAGTTAATGACCAATTCTCTGCTACATTATTTTATACTTTGATGTTTAGAGAAAAAAAACACCATTTTGGTATCGCTGTGCAGAACGCTGTGAATGTGCTGAAAGCGGAAGACAGTTTACTGAATTTGTAGATACTTCTGATTCATTTCCAGCCAAGCTGAACACCTTCTTTCTTTCGTAATAAGTAATCCCTCATTTATCAGGAAAGGCTTAGATAAAAAACTATGACTAGGAGTCGCTCCATTTGGTAAGTTTCCTTGTAATCTCAAATCTCTCATGTGTGGTAGAGAGTACCAATAATTACACACTACCATGTATCTAAATGGGTGGCATAAGTATATCTTGACGTCCACCTCAGTGCAGTGATCAATGCAACATCTAAGTTTATGCAGCTAAAAATATTAACATTAAGCTTTCTTTCCTCAAGCCTCTTTGTCGTAGATATTCTCCTCCTCCCCCTTGACTTTTGATTCTTTTTCTGTACCCTTCAATAGCACTTTTGTAACAGTGCGATGATTATCTTAGGTTCATTGTTTACAACTATAGCAGCACAGATAGGTGACATGCGCTGATGACGTTTTGTTCTTGTACATTTACCTGCGTCATAGAGATTCAGTAGGCATTATCAACACAGTCTGCATCGTTTGTAGGAGCCTTAAGTCTGAATTATCTTCTGTCAGATATCTCTTTCCAGCAGGGAAATAAAGTTCTTCAGTTCTCTGACAGAAAAGGGTGTCTGACAGCAACATAAAGCAGTGAAAGTATTCTTAAAAATTCATTTAAACACAGATATGAATCAGGTTTTACTGTTATAAAGACATGACTGCAACATTTGCAGTCTATCAGACATGCAGCAGTGACTCAGTATAAAAAGGTAATACCCTCCAGGCCAATAAAATCAGCCTCGCACACCGGTGAATACGCCCACACGCCTCCACACATCTCTCTGCACAGAGACAGGCCAATGACGCTGTCTCTATTTATATTGAGTCACTGTGTTTTTCCTCTCTGCTAACCACACATACTGCGTCTCATTCACAAATTCTATGACTGCATCTGCATCCAAATTCCAGAGAACTGAGGGCTATCGTGTTTACACAGAGTTAGATTTTTTTTTTCCGGCCATACTACAATACGTGCACGTTCACTCGTGATAGGGCATGACACAGTGGAAGTTTTTCGGTCAGAGCAGATGGTTCATGTGTCAAGTCCTACGACAAACCTGCTGTATTCAATTCCCAGGATTCCCTCCCTGATGTCATAAGTGTTGTCGAAGCAGTGACTCTCGTTCTTTAACAGGAAATTAAACAATCACAACCTGTCTGCGGTGAATATGAGTTGTTTCCAGAGAAAATTACGGTTGTGTCAAAGTCACGTTGTAGGACCAGGCTGGATTATGTTTTTTACAACAAATATGAGATTCTTTTGCTTTACTTTATATTAATTTTATGCTACGTTATTCTTCTATTCACCTACATTTTGGAGGCAAATATATGGATTGATATGGAGTCATTTGTCTGACAGCTTTAGTTATTTTTCAGGTAATTTTTTTTATCCTCTTCCTGTCCAGTGAAAACCATTTATCTCCAATACTTAAAAATCAACAAATTTGAGGTGTTCAGTTTCCTGAACATATCCTCCTCCGTAGGCTACATAATCTCTTTAAAAACCCTGGAAAATGGTTTCGTGACATGACAGGTTTTTCTGAACTTTCTGAAAAGCTGACATTTTAGAGATACGTGGTTCTCAGGACAGCGACGCCACAAACATATAATGAACTTATAGAATATGATGCATTGCTGTAGCTCAAACTACCAGAAGTTTATACAGTAGTTCAAATGAGCTCAACCTTAAACATGTGTAGCAGTAACATGAACATACTAAAATACTGCACAACTACTTTTACTTTTCATACTTTTAGTTACTGATCACACTTACACACTTAGCCCTGCAATGAACTGGCGACGTGTCCAGGGTGTACCCCGCCTTCGCCCAATCTCGGCTGGGATCGGCTCCAGCCCCCCCGCGACCCTCCAGGGGATTGAGCGGCTACAGATAATGACTGACTGACTGACTGACTTACACACTTTCACTTAAGGTTGTGAATGCAGAACTTTTATTTGTAGTGGAGTTTTTTCATAATGTGCATTAGTACTTTTAATGAAGTAAAGGACCTGAATGCATCTTCTACCACTGATGTAGTTTACTCTCTGTCTGGAAGTGTTTTTGTTGTTAACGTAAAGGTCAGATAACCAATGGAAGCTGACACAAAAGGGTCAAGTATAATAAACTAAACTTAGCATGAGCTATTATCTAAATACACACACACACACAGACACACACTCTTAAGTCTCTGTACCAGGTTATCAAACTTAAAATAGCCCTAAACTGTGATAAGAATGAAATTTAGGTCAGAGAGGTGATGTTTATTTTTCAGTTTCTCCACACATGTGAATGTTTGCTGCCTGTCTGTTTCCTTTATTGGCACAAGCTTCTTAAGTCAAGTCTTAACATGTTCCTCAAGTATCTTTATCTTTGTCCTTAGTCTCTCAGCTTTCTTCCCTCTGTGTGTTCACTCCCGTGACATCTTTCTTTCCACCCTCCTACAGTCCACAGTCTGTAAGAGTTTGTTAAAGTCTAATTACCTTAAATATTTCACATGCAGTTATTTACACATAAAGTTCCTTCATATACAGTTCAACTGTAAGGGTAACCCAGACACACGAAAGCCAAGTTTTACTTTTTTCCTTTGTGGAAAATATTATTGGCTCTGTTGTTTTGTTTTTATTTGTTTCATTTGTTCACTGGTGTTTGCTGTAGTGATATTGCTGCTGTCAACTCATACATATACAGAGATAAATACGAAAGCAGTTATTGTCATAAAGGGGATTGTAATATTCATGCTTAGCTCGATCAAGTTGGTCCAATCACAACCATTCATCTGATATGGGGTGGGTTTGAGACGACTGACACAGGAGCGCCATTGAGGCACTTTTCTAAACAACCAAGATGGCTGCCACTGATGTGGAACAGTCTTTTGAATCTGCTGCCGCATCAAACAAACATGACAGAATGATTTCTCTAAAAGAAGAACAAGCAACTTGTGAGACTCTTTTATTTATGTTATGATGGACAGAGTGCACTCTGCTGTGCCAGGAAACATCCACCCCCTTATGTGTTTAATTTCAATTTTAGCAAAGTATTTTATTTTCTTGTATTTGTGCTGAATGGCATAAAGAGAGGAATTTAGTCAGAGAAAGGTTGAGTTGTCATGTACTTGTCAGGAATTACATGGATGCTGCATACAGGCAGGAAAAGGCAGCTTGGGGGCCTTAGAGGTCTTTAAGAAATGTAGCTGTTAACAAAAGTGTACACAGAGCTGCTAATGAGAGTTCGTGGTTATCCTGGTGTATTTTCATGTGTTACAGACCTGGTGAAAATAAACAGACGGTTACTGCACCCTTAATGTCTAATTAATCCACCCATAAGTGTGCTACAAAATACTCTAAAAGCCTTGTTTTAGAGCCATCCAATGATGTCCAAAAGCACATTGGTCTGATTATACTGCAAAATATTACTTAGCAAATAAAATCATAATACTTTCTAGTCATCTGGTCCTGAGTCAAGTAAGTTTTAGATTAAGTTAAACCTTATTCAAGTTTCACACAGTGCTGTGTGTTAGTGAGTCTTTGAAGAGTGTGTTTTTAGTGTGTTTCTTCAAAGTGAATATCTGTGGTAAAAACACCTATAACATTAGAATAAGCAAAAATGTATTATATAAGTTAAAACAGTTTTATTTTGAGGCATTCCCTTTACAGGAAGCTTTGTGTTCAGTTTTTCTTTGTGAAGTGGTCTTGGTAGAACTTCCTTTTTTAGGTTTTAGTTAAGCTGTTTGACCAGTGGGCTTCTTCTATTTGGACAAGCTTCTCTATAGAGCTTCCGTTTCCAAGAATATAATCTACCTTTCAGTGCACAATGAGAGAGAATCCCAGGAAAAGAGTCTTCTGAGAGATTTCTCCTCCTCCCTCCACATTCTGTCTCTCATTCCAGGGAGGATTGAGCAGCACCTGAAGCTGATCAATGCCAAGAGGTCACAGAAAAAAAAAACATACACTACAAGCTCTACTTGATGTTCATTTGCTTCACTTCACGCCTTGGGTTTCTTCTACCTTTCCAGCCTCTCTGTTTGACACCTCCTTTTCTGAATCTTTCTTCCTGTTGAAAACGTGTTCACAGGACATGTTTAGAAATCTATTTATTGCTATGCATAGTTACGTCCTGTTGTTTAGCGACATCTTGGCTCAAAACGTCGTATTGTGATGGTTAAGTAACAAGACAGAGACCGGTCTGGTGACATTGTTATATAAGGAACACAACAGTTAATGGGAAAAACCTGACAAACCTGATTTTAAAGGGGTAATTTGTTAGATTTTTAGTTTAAAGCATAACATCAAATATGAACTAAAATCATCAACAGAGTGTGAAGGAATATCAGTTTCACAATAATGTATTAATATGCAGTAATATTCACTGAAGTTAGCATGATATTCAGCTAGCATGCTAACTTTATACCTAAAGATATTAATGAGTCACTGAATTAGGGGCGAGAAGAGACCAAAGACCTCTGGGACATTTCCTTGTTAGGAGTTGACACCAACGCCACAGATTTCAGGTAAAATGCTGCCCTCTTCTGTTGATAGCTGCCATTTTTTAATCTTACAAATTGCCCCTTTAATACAGAAGGCCACTTTCTGTCTCCCGTTTCAAACCCAAAGTTAAACCACATTCATGTGTTTGTTACTGTGACCATGAAGACGATCATCATGCAACGTTCTTATTTTGGTCCTAACATCAATCTTCAAGCCACAACATAGCCAGAACTGTCAGCCTAAATACAACAGAGATTTAGCAGTATTACTTCCCGTAGCGATGTTAATCCATCGGTGACAGGACTAGCAGGAGAAGGTGTGGACAGACGACATATTTGGTCGTTCAGGTTGGAGGTCTTTCTGCTTCTTCCTGCTGCTCTCTGCCTCTGACAGCTGGCAGTTATGGGTGGGGTTTCCACAATACAAAAAAAAAATCAAAGACTGAGATTAAAACAATGTGAGCTGTCAGCCTCCTTCCAGCTATTTTCTCCACCCTGTATAAAAACACTATGATTTACTGTATATTCATGTAAAAAGGCACGTTTTCATTTCCCAGTGTGCTACAGTTTAGGACTTTTACTCCTTTGCAGAAAATGACATAATAATCTTTTTGAAAACACAACTGTAAACCATATTTGTTGTGTTATTGATTGAAAATATTTTGAGACACATGCAGTTCTGTTAAAAAATGGTGCATAATTGCAAAAAAATCTTGCCTATTCCTAATTGTCAGTGACCCATTTCTTTTTTTAATACATCAAACTAACAGTAGCTGCTTTCTTAGATATTTTATTATTTCGGGACAGCGGAAACAAGCTGTGACCCCAACAATATTTTCATCATTTTGGGAAACTCTTCTTTAGCAAATAACTGCATCTCAAATCAACACAAAACAGTATAAATCAGTTATTCGATCAAATATTGATTTCTGAACTCCTCCTAAATTAAAAACCCTTTCACCCTTGTTAATTAAAATGAATATGAAAGTGTTTTCTTTGCATTATTCTCTAATGTCTAGTTACTTTAAATCAATAAAAACGTAATTTGGATTAACTCTGAGTAATAAACTGAGAAGTAAAGCTTAAGAAATTAAGTAATTCAACTTTCTGTTGTTTGTTTGACAGAGTGGATGAAGCAAAACATTAACAAGTGCCTAATAAAATAATCAACCTCAGATTTCCATAGATTAGTCAGACCTAATTTTGTCCGGTTTGCAGACAAACAGCCTTTAAAGCAGTGCCAGCAGTGGAATAAATGTGACTGGAATGCAGTCACGTGAGCGCACAATAGCTGGTAAAAGTAAAAAAACACACCTGACACTATTAACTGCCAATGAGTCCCACATTAAGAACAGTTTCATCAGTTTTCGTTTGGGTATGAAGTCATCGCTTACCTACCTCTGCAGCACTTCAAAGTGCAGAGGAAAGCAGACCGACGGGGGGGAAAAAAGAGCCGCTGCCTATTGTTGCTGAAGAATGCCTCTGAGGACCCATTAAGGCATGTTTCCGGGGCCTCCCAGTGATGAGGGCCTCCTTTTCCCCTGTATCCCCCTCGCCCATGGGAGCATTGTGTGTGTTTGGGCCCCTCACGTGCTACCCCCCACCCCCCCGTGCCACCCTGCAGAGAGTGTCACACCGGGGAGCAAATCAAAACTTAATTTGATACTAATCCATCTAATTGAGGAGCGAGATCCAAAGGTAGAGGTTGTCTTTGATCTGCTGCAGCGAATAAGGAGGAAAGATTACGGCTGCTTAAGCTACTTAGGTACCATACAGAGAAACAGGGCTTTACCCCCTTCAATCTTCAATCCCATTTTTTTTTTATCTTCTTCCTTATCCTTTCCTTTTGCTTGACTTTTTTCCTTGAAACCATTAAGAACGAGGAGGGAGGAGGTGCCTCCGTCAGCACAATCACAGCCTGACAAAATTTCGTTAGAGGCCCAAACTCTGAAACACAAATCATTGGTTACGGGCGGAAGTAATGTGTAGAGTCTATTTTACCACTATGAAAGGATACAAGCTATCATATACTTTTTATCTCTTGCTTTTCATGTTAAAGGATTAGTGGAATAGTATGTGTGATTAAATATTTTAAATTTATAGTTCGCTTTGTGAATTTTTCTGGGCTTTCTGTCATATTCCACTGACTTACAAATACGAGCACGTTGTTCAGACCTGGCTTTAACACGTGTTTTTCCTCAGTTTTCTTTCTTGCGATATGCAAATAAACAAGCTCAAACAGTCTAAGCTTCCATTTCCTGCAGGCATTTTGGATACTCCACAAGTTGCCCAAGTTTAACAAATAGACATTGTAATGTTTCTATGCAAGTGCATCACAAAGAACTGTCAGAAGAGTGAGTTTTACTGCCTTTTTATCTTTATTATTTGTTATTATTATTATATTATATATTGTTCTTTAATTTATTGTGAAGCTCAACATCTAATGCCAACTTTTACGGTGGAATGTTTTCTTGCCTGTTACTCAATACATGAGTTGATTTTGTGAATCAGTCAATAAAACTTACACAACATTAACCATTCCATTTGTTTTTACTGGCTTGTGCTAATGTTTACAGATTTCAACCAGAATATGCAAACTCTGAATATTTGATGCTTGACTTCGACTGAGGCCAAAGGTGCGCATGTTTTGGTGTGTTCTTGAGACTGTGGATTGTATATGATGGGCACAGTGCTGTAGGAGGGTTGGTTTACAGTGACTAATAACATCAGCTGGAACAAAGGATTCCATTGGACAAATGTATATTTCTGAAGAAATCCATAGAAATTGAGGTCCATCTGAATTTTTTTTTTCATGCAAAAATTAGAGATACAGCAGGGCAAATTTTTTTAAACAATTTTTCATCAAGCTGTAATTTGTCAAATATGAAATTTTGGATCTTCTTTTACAGAAGACATCTTGTATCTTAGAACAACTCCTGAAAATTTCATGCATCTATCATGAATAGTTGTAATGACTTCTTGAACTTTGCACTTGCAAAACTTTTTCTGAACCACTCATTTTTACAGTAAAATCAGCATCACAAAGCCCAACATCTCAAAAACTAATAAAAATATAAGGCATTAAATTTTGTATGGTGTTTACTCGGACGAATAACATTATTTTCTGAAAGTATGAAGCTAATTGGAGATGGTCAGTTGGGAGGCCTCTGGTGATTTCACATGGACTGACTCCTATATTTTCTTGGTCCTTCTGTCTATGAAGTTTGCACCATGTTTTAATCTTTTTCTTTTTGGCTTCAGTTGTAACCGGCCAGTCACACAGCAACAATGAAAAATCTCGCAATTGGAAATCTGGTAACATTTATCTGGGAAACATACTGTAGGTTTGTTTCTCTGTTATGAAAAATGTCATGTTTATGCAGAATGCATGTCAACCAGTTGGGTTTGCCGAACCACAGACTTGATCTCAACCTGGTTATTGATCTGGATATAAAACAAAATAATGTATGCGTAAAGGTTCACCTTCTAGCTTTGTGAGTTATACAAGTACTTGTGTTGCTTCGTGCAATTCACCAACATCAGAGGTAAACAAACATCAATCATGCTCAAGTCTGGACCACAATAAACACACAAGGGTGTTTGGAGGAAGTGGTTTTGGGCTGGTCACAAACAAGTGCAAAACACAATCTGAATTTGATCTAACCCAACTACAAGGCATGCTCTTTAATACTAAACTTAATAGCTCCTGCAGCCAGGTGAGCTTTGCAATCCGACTTGGACTAGCAGCAAGATACACTGTGTTTATGTTATCTGGTAAGATCAGACATGTTCAAGGCCTTTCTTCCTGTGTTTAGTTTCTTGTTCCTGCCTCACATCTAATGAGAAGTGATAATGTTCTAGATTGACTTTCAGTGAGGTGCGTGGGTTTGCTTGGGTTTTTGTGAAAGAAATTGTGGCAAGAGGAAAATCAGGAAGGTTTTTTTCCAACTCGTCTGCTTCAGGTCACTTTATTTGTACCCGTAAATTCATCAGCGGATTAGTTTTGAAAGCACTCCAACTCTGCATCTTCCTGTCAAAAAACATTCTTACAAATTTGCCTGTTTTCCAAAACAGCTTTTGCTTAAGAAAATAAATAGAGCATGTAGGGTACCACTATTTCACCATATCTCTACTTGATACATATTATGGGTTTTGACAAATCCACTGACTATATCCACCTAATGTGAACTCTGAGCTCAGTTCATAGCATTGTCAAAATCAAATTAAGGAAAATTAATGAAGATAAATGTGATGGTGAGGAAGGTGAATTCCATCTGAATTTAGGTGTGAATTATATGTTGCTACAAATGAATTAGTGAAAAACAACGCAGCTGTTGTGAGCAATATATGTTTTACACCCAGATCACACAGAGCACCATGTGGATAATCGATAAGTAATTTAAGTTGTCGTCATTAGGCATGACTCTGCAGTCTGCGCAGAGAGCAAACTGATCCTTCAAAATGGATTATATGACAAGCAGTCGCATGACAGAGGGAGGGAGGACGTGTTAAACATAAAGGTTACCATGACGGAATGCATTTCCTTCAGATATTAATCATGTGTAGAAGTTCGATAGGGCACAGTCAGTCCACTGCGTGCAGTCAGTCTGGAGCTTTGTTCCTGTCATCTAATCTGGGGTTTAGCACATGTACTCATCTTCTATCAACAGCTTTAATCATGAGGCCGCATGTCTTATGACATGGTGGTGATTGTGCTGTGAGACAGCTGACCGCTGGACAGGTGGTCTGAGAAGCTCTGCAATGACATTTAGCTTTACTTCTTCTGTTCAGGTTTGATTAAGTTAGATGTGCCCTTCCCAAAATTGAGAAGA
>JAPQRN010000009.1:16008485-16021043 GCA_037367275.1 Coranthus polyacanthus
TTTGGGTAAAGGGTAAATGAACAACACTGATTTGGTGTTGAAATATAACCTATGAGGCTGCAGCTTACAATTCAGAAACAAGGTTCTGGAAAAATATTTTTACTTCTTTATTGAGAAAAGAGACAGAATATTAGTGGAGCAACACTGTGTTTAAAGCAGAATATAAAAGCAAAAAGCACTGAGCACTGAATATGATGACAATTGCAAAGACACAGTACAAAGTAAGTAAGATGAGACAAAAATACACAAAAACATGGATTTTTACAGAAGCTGTGGATAAATATAGAACCAAGGTTGGAGTTGAAATGAACAGAGTTCAATTCCTAATACAACTGGGACTCAGTCTAAACCAAACCAAGAGAAGGACTGAAAAAAGGATGTTTATGGCTTAAATTAAATCATAATGCGATAAATACAATTCACACATGACCTAAGATTAATTTTGCATGAGGTGCTAAGTTGAAAAAGAAATTCAGCAGGATAAATCGAAAGCAAAAGAGGTGAGTGCTAAACCCTCTGGGGAAGCTGCACTGTTTTCAAACACATTTGAATGGGTACTCTAAAAAAGAGACTATTCTGCTGCCAGTGACCCAGCCTGCATACAATTACCATTAATGTGGCTGGAGCTCTCCCACAATGCACCGTGTGTGTGTGTGTACGCGCTCCCGACACCGGTTTGTGTGTGTGAATTTGTAATGCATTGTGCCTGTGCACATATTAAACACTGTGACGGTGAAAAACGAGTAATATGGGGTGATGTTAACTCACACAGGGAGGGGAGGGGCGGGATGCAGAATCTAATAGAGGAGAAAGAGGCTGGAGCTGAGATGCTGCCAGTCTGCACGTAGGCCACTGAAAGAGGGAGGGGGGTACCAGCCAGGGCTCCGGTTGGCAGAGATGTGATGGGGTGAAGTCTCACGTCGCTTGCTGGCACACAGCGATCTGAGCGGATCACGTCACAGGACAGGCATGAATGCTCATTGTGGGATATGATGAATGTAATCATTCATGTCGTCTTCAATTTGAGCCGAGCTGAATTTGAGCTGATGAGGAAGGAGGGGGCCGATACTGAAAAAAGGGTCTTTTCTGGTCAAGGAAGTCGATCTCTCCCGGCCAAGTGCGGTTCTTAGATTCATCCTGCCATTGTTACAGACTTTCAATCAGAGATATAAAGTGGTAGTGTCCTGTCGATGTCCTGCAAGCCTACAAAGCTCCATTTAAAACCTTTCCTGAAGAGGGAATCAGCGTGTATCTCCAGTCAGGCTTACAAGCTTGTCTGAGTCTCTTCATGGCTCAGTAAATGCTAATCATCGGCTTCGGACGGACAAAAAGATTCGCTGTCTTCAAATCCGGCACCACAGCGGTGTTGGAGTTCATTATAGCAGCAGTGAGACATAACAGAGCATCAGGTTCAGAGTCAGGAGGTGCATCAGTCTGTGCCATCACAGGTGCTGGCGGCCTGGCACCACCACAGCATGTCCAGCAGGGTGGGGCCAGTCGCCAAACTTCACACCCATTCCCCTCGTCGTCGCACCTAGCGTGACATTCGAACCAACGTGCTCGCATTGTTCCGCGGCGCTCCCAGTGAAATGTCAGGGCCCCTCTGTTCATGTGACAGAAATTCCTTTCGATTTTCTCCTCGGCCCCCCCAGTCGTTGTGCAGCACCGTGTTTCATTTGAATATCAAAGAGCGTGAGAAGGTGGCCAGACAATCTAAACCCACTTCTTTTGGCCTTATACTTGCAGCAAAATGTGACTGTTGGAGCAGGAAGCGGCTGGAGGAACAATGTCAGCTTTGTCACAATTTTAGTTTTTCATAGTGATGAGCTACTTTGAAATTTTGCATTACTTCATGACAGTATCAGTTTCCGTTTTACGTCTTACCAGTCTTACCTTTAATAGAGCATTAAAGCTGCAACATTTTAATAGTCACAATCAATCTAATTACTCCTCTAATACTGAAATGAATCGGCGCGATGAATCCACAGAGAAAAAAATCAATAACTACACAGTCCCTGCAGAACTTTTTTAATATTTTGCAGTTGTAGGCAGGGGTATTATAGCACAGACTAAAACATGCAATACAGTTGAATTTAAATAGAATTGAAGTTCAAGTTTTTGTTATCCTCCAACGTCAGTGGTTCATGGTGACTTCATGGATTTGCATTTTAACAAACAGCGGTTTTGTGAATCATGTTTGATGTCAGGCATTCTTACATCCCACCTATTTCAACTTCTATAAATCAAGTCTTTACTCCAAAGCAAAATAAAAACCCAAGAAAAGCTAGTCGAGTCCTCAAGACGAAAGTAAAACTACTTATGCACTCGTAAAACAAACAAGCTGAAAAAACAAATGAATGAATGAAAACTAAGATATATTTCTAAATGATCTCTGGACAAAGGTGGATTGTGTCTATCGGGAATTCTGATGCAATATAGAAAACATTCAGGCTTGTGCTGACTTTTCAAAATATGAAACAGGTGGTGCATTATATCATTTAACATTAATTGTAGCTTTAAATGTGGTGAATATAAAACTTGTATTCATGTTCTCTCTGCTGCTCACCTTCTTGAATGACACTAGAGTCAGGAGTGCACAGTGTGTTTCTGCTGATCACTGGTCAGTTTTGGATTCTTCTTTTAAAATGTATCAGAATAATTAGAACTAACACGTTCTCTTTCATCAACACATCACTTTTGCCAACCTAGTCCCTCAGTTCAACCAAACTGCAAAACCAACTGTGTTTTTTTTTAAGAAACGTAATGTCGTGCATCTAACAGACAAACTTAATCAATGCCTGGATTTTGTTGCGAGGAACCATGATTTGTCATTGAAGACACTTCCGCTTCCGTTGCTTTTCTATGAACACCAGGAGGTTTGGATGGCAGATACAAAATCCAGGACTTTGACACCATGAGCAGAGTTCACATCCAAAGCCCTTTTAGGCAATAAAAGATTGTGTTTTAGTTTAATAATAAATACAGTACACATAAACGGTTTCATGACACTGTGGTCACCGACAGCACATACTGTAAATTGAGATCACAGTTATGTTCATGATCAACATTTTTGACACTTTCACATTATAGTAATTAACAACATTTAATCATTACACTGAAATAAAATGTAATGCATTAAATCTATACTTAGTAATTTACTTTGGTTTTAATTTTCATTTGTAGTCTTTCAGCTTGTTTTTTTGTTTTTTAGTAGTTTTAGTTTCGTCTTGAGGAGTTGATTAGTTTTTCTTAAGCTTTTATTTTGTTTTAGAGAAAAGCCTTGATTTATAGAAGCTGAAATAGGTAGAATGTCAAAATTCAAATGCATATGTAAGTAAATAAGGCTAAATTTAAAAAAAAATATTTAAAAAATGAATGATGTATTTCATTACTTTTCGTCTGCAATTCCTGAATCATGTCAACAAAATGTGTATCTGTCCACATTGCAAAACGGGTCAGGTTAAAAAAAAAAAATCTTGTGATTTGAATTAGATAATAGGTATTTGCTTTGATTTCCAAAAATGAATACGACTCTTGTTATACTGAGACATTATTATATAACACTGAACTTATAAACTGTGTCTTTTTAAGAGAAGTTCAGATAAGGTTAATATTTTCAAATCCAGTATCATGTGAGATGATAGATTGCGGCTTCAAGTCTTTTGTCTCCGGAGAGGAAACGCTCTCCTTTTTCTTACCCTTTCATTTTTCTTGCCCTGCTTTGTGTGACGGGAACCAGAAATTATAGTTCCAAGTGTGAGAGGGAGCTTGAAAGGCAGAGAGAAAATGAAAATGAGGTGAGTGAGTGAAGTTTCAAAGGACGGACACAGGGGGAATGACCTGACATTTACAGGATACCAAGTACATTAAGAACATCACTGTCTGCTCTGAGTATCAAGTGGCAGAAGAAAGCGAGTTTGGCAGTCATTTGTCCTTGAGAGAGGTGGATGGTGTGCTTCAGCCCCTCCCCGGCTCTGTTCACTCTGCCCTCATTCCCCTCTGTCACAAAGACGCTACATGATTTGCTTCCATTATTGTCCAAAAGGTGTAAAAAGGTCAAAACTAAAAAGAAATGCAGATAACGTGATAACTTCTTGACTCGCACACATCAATCTGAACCTGACAGTTGTAGAATGTGACCCATATTTCATACACGGTAAAATTCAAAGATAGCTGTTGAGGTTTAAACACCTGGTTTGCTTCGTAAAAAGCTGATCTGAGTCCTGGATATGAGGATGTTCATCTTTCTTTTGGTTTTGAGCAATAACCCAATAATGTAAAAGACAGATTTACAGCCTAACTGTATGGGCATGTTCCAGAATTAGTTTTGTGAACAGCCTGACAAACTGTGTGCGCATGGGTAATCTGTAAATATAAAACACCCTCCGCGAATGCACACAAAAAAAGATGGTAAACTCACCGAAATATTTTGCAAACAAAACCAAATCTGCAGATACACAAGTTCTGTAAATGAAGAAATAAAAGCATTCATGAATGTCTTAACATTTACAACTTTCAAAAAGGTTGTTTGTCCATTTTGTACTCGCAAATCCAAAAGGCATTTGTGGACAACATTTCCTCATCTTAAAGTTAAACAGTGCAGCAAAGTTTTTAAAAAGCGCACAGTAGTTTTGCATTCTGGATCATTTTCATGAAGCAGAAATATTTTTTTTCTTGATATAATATCCCAGGGTAATAATACAGGTTTACTGTAAATAAGACAGTGACACCTGATCTCATTTATATAGATACAGGTCCAGGTCAAACTGATCACTAAAAGAGGATGATTATTATGAGCTAACCTTTAATTTGTCAAACTCATGGGTTTCATTTACCTTAAGCTGCTGGTAGTGGTAAATAAAGACATATATATAAACACATGTTGATACCTGTTGCATATTATACATGTACGTTGTTGTAACTGTGGGAAATACCTGAGATCTCTGACTTGGATTTACAAGGAGCAGGTTTTTCCCACTCATCTGGTCGTAGTGAAATTTCAAAGGTCATGAACGCAGCACTAGCCTGACTGTTTCCTCCTGTACTGTTTCTTAAACATCATAAAGCCACTGGAAACTTTCAAACCGTCCAATCTCAAGCTCGCATTCTCAATCCACGAGGGCTTCGACCGCAGGTGTGCATTCTGTCATTTTTCATGAAGAGAAAATGTTGGTACATTATTGTGGTTTTTATCATTTTTTATTATATAACTGTGGTTTCAAAGACAAAAACAATCAGACCATCTGCCATGCTGATTGTTCCAACAAGGTTTATTGGTTCAGTGTTTTTGCTTGTTGGGAAAACAGCAAAATTTGTAGCTGATGTGAAAGGGTTCAGAAATGTACCAGTGACAGATTCATAAAAACATCAAACAGTTGTAAAAATACATATTCTCATTAGTCCTTCAGGGGAATTTTCCGGTTCACCTTGGTTGGGCTTCAATTCAGAGGTGATAGATTAGGGGCCAAGGTAGGACTGGTTTTCACAGATTCCAGGATCGTGCTGCTACAGGAAGAAGGGGTGTTTATTGTGAGGCTTTCTGTAATAGGCGTTTCATCATCAGTGCATCATTTTCAGTCAGCAGACTTCCTCCAAGAATCAATTAAACACATGAATCTTTCAGTTTCATTTTCTCAAAGCCTCAGACTTCTGTATTCACTGCTGACTGTCTCTGCAGATTGCTTTCATTTGTTTTCATCTCCTGAGGCTTCACCGCCCTTTAAAACAACAACACATACATGGACGGTGGTTAATGGGAATCAGGTGCTGATTTCTCCTCAGGCTCGTCCTCTGCTCTCCTGTTTGCAGCCAATGCTGGCCCTGCTTTTTGCATTAAAACAGTAGAATTGCAAGTTGTTCTGACCTGCAGCCTTGTCTGTATTATGTCTTTAAACTACTATTTCATTTATACAAGGCAACAAATAGGTAACTCTGTTGTGTACCGTTGTTTTTTCCTACTTTTATTTTGTCAAGCAAACTAAGCAGATTCTAAATGTTTAAATCAACCTGAAGATTTACTAAACTGATGATCATTATGTGATGTGTTTGTGTGTCCTATGTACCTGCAGCAGCAACCAATCAATTTCAATCCCATTTCAAAACATATTGACCTGCCGCTACTCCTTTCACTGACTACATTCATATGCCCTTATTCTGAAAAAGACAAAATTCCTCATAAGCTGTTTTCATGGTTAATGAAAGTCAATATCAGCTGTGCATATGCCACTTAAACAGGTTTTTCCTCAAAGGTTTTCACTGGCAGCAGACGTTCCACTGTGCGAACTCAGCCTCCCACTTTCATTCCTTCAAACACCTTCTGGAAAAGACTCAGCTTTTCCATATATGCTCTGATCCAAAAACCTGTTGATTGCCCTTCCCTTTCATAAAGTTTAACAGTAGGTGTGTTTCTCCTTCCAACCAGAAATGTGGACTTTTGTGTTAGGCTTCCATCTCTACCAGAGAAGATCTTTGTCTCTACTCCAGCTGACTGTAAACAGGGGTTAAAACCCATATTTGAACGTGTTGTACATGCACAAAGAATCCTCATGAAATAGAAATAATATCAGCATATTCTACACATGTCTTAGTCACGAAATGCTCCATTCCCAAAGGGAATAGGCTTCTTACATGACACCTGTCAAATTCATAATATTCTGAAATTATTTTAGACTCACACCTTCATAATGTGCATATAATCTCCTATACAGTTTACAGTCACATCAAAAAATGTTGTCACACATCAGAACTAAATCATGCTGTCAGCACAGAGCACGGTATATTCATGTTCATGTTCAGTTGTGTTTGTTATCTTGTATACACTTACGATAGATAATATGGATCATATTGTATAACATGAAAGTAGCTAACACACCATGTGACTGCACTTTGTTTAGTAGTTCATATGTAGATAGCTGTGACATGAAGATGTTTCTATCCTCTCTTCACTGCTGTTCTTGTCACTGAAAAGCAGCATTTCATTTTATTTTATTTTTGGGCTCAGGTGAGCATCAGTAGAGCATACACAGTCCCTCGAGCAGTGGCAGGAGTAAGAACTTATATGAGCTTCCTAACTGCAAACACTGCCTTTAGTCCAAACTACAACGACCAGCCATACGTACAGTTTTTAGTACTTCTAAGCAGAGTAACTTCTTCTTTTGTGTTCTGAGTCTCAGCAGGCTGCAGATTATATCACAGTTTTACCTGCAATGAAAGACTGCAGCTTCGTTTCAACTACTCATTGTAGTCACATCTGTAGAGAATGATTTGTGCATGCATTACATATGAGTTCTAATGCATATATTTTTGACATGTGTATAACGTTTATATCTGCATCATGAGAAAGATATTCATGGGTTTCACATGCCTTTCTGATGAACCACGGCTGTACTTCAACGTTCAGTTACTTGATTGATTTCAGGACTCGATCTTAGTTTGTCAGATGACCTACTTTTCAGAGGGATCATACAAATCGTGCCATGAATGGTAAATGGCCAATTTACCGGCAGAATTTCAAGATTTTAAGGAGAGCATTGCACTATGGGTTTGTAGCATTACTGTCGCTAGGCTAATGACATTTCAGTCCGTTTATAGCGATAATTTAGCATCTACGTCACATTAAAGTTTGAGTCCACTTCACTTCGCACCTGCTGATGAAGAAATAATGACTGAAGAAATGATGACTTTAATACAACAAAGAATTACCATAAGTCGGTGACCTGTGGATTTACACGCATGCTTCAGAGTTACGTTAAACGTGTGTAAGTGTAAAAACATTTTGATTCATTATAAAATGAGTCTATGTAATTAATAGAAACACAGTCGTTGTCACAGACGTACCTACAGTTAGGATAATATGTGTTTACTTCATCTAGATATTGCAATAATGTCGGTCAAAAATGATACAAAAATGCAAAGTTTCTTGTCGGATAATGACAAAAAAAGCCATGATATACAGCCTCCAGAAACCTGAGAAAACTTGTTATAGTTTGGTTGTAACTTGCCCACATTTTATAAGAGGTGAGAAAATTGTGATTGAGATCATGGATCATGACTCTACCTCAAAAGATCATCATATGATCCTTTGGCCCGATCACCAAGGCCTACTTCAAAAATATCAAACATACTAATGTCCCAGCTTCTCTGGTGCTTTATTCTCTTGTTTCATTGGTTTTGGGGCTTGTGTCTAGACAAAACAAAACAGTTAAGGATGTTACCTTGGAAAGAGAGAAAATACTTTACATAATCAACATCAGACAAAACAGCTGCACTGCATAGATATTTGTTCAAAAACACAAAATAATCACCAGCAGAAACATTGTTTTTATTGCTTAGTCACACAGCAGTTGTTAAAGTCAACAATTTTACCTGTTCTTGAATTTTAGGGTGTTTTCCCTCCTGCACTTGTTAGTCCAGTTAAATTGGACCTGTTTGTTGGTGTCATTCATTACAGGCAGGTGTGAACACAGGGTGCAGACCAAAATAACCGCACCAAGACCCTGTAGAGGAAGTGATCGCTGCCGTGTTGGCTCTTTGAAGTCAGAAGTGACCATATTCGAAGGGTGGACATCAAAGCCTTCTGTTCACCCTAAAATCTATGGAACAATAATTTCAAGATGGACGACCAGGTACACTTATTAGAGGGTCCAAATAAAACAGATGAGAGTAGAATGAGTAAAAGTACTGACAGTAGAGAGAAGTTCAATGCAAGTCAATGGAGTCAGGCCTTTTTGGAGCAGCATCTAGTGGCTGTCAGCGGTATTACACTTTAAGATACTTCTATATTGGCTTCACTTTGGAGAGGCGGTCCTTGCAACTAAAGCCAACCCAACTACTTGAGATTAATGACTTCTGTTGCAGTTTTTGCATGCTCCATGTTAAATTGTTTCTCTCACAGAAATCTGCACTAGTCCAGTCAGACCATGTATTCCTGTATTTCATTTCTTCTTCCCGCCCCTGACACATTTGACCAATAAGCAGAGAGTGAATATTGTCATGTGGTTTGTAGTCATGCATTTTGTTTCACTTGGATTTTTGTGTATGTGAAAACAAACCAAACCAAGGGGAAAATGCTCCAAGTTTACAAACGAATCTACTGATTTGGACCAGAGATTTATACTCCACTTATCTCCACTTTAGTCATTACATGTTGTGTTTCATAGTCCTCTGAGGTTTATTAGAGGTCCGCAGTGTTCAATACAATTCTGTAGGCTGACCTCGGTCACTCAGAAGGGAGTTGTAATCTTTAAAACTTATTTACAAAGCCCTTGTGGGAAAACAACCAGCATATCTGACATCTCTACTGAAATCTGGACAAATTCCTAAGCCTGAAGGATTACTCTACTTTCTGTCAGACTTATTCGCTTTGCTGCATGAAACTAAGTTCAGAGAGCGCCTATCAGCATCCATCACGAACATGCCTGCACAGCATCGCTACAGCAGCTCCGTCAAAACAGCCGCCGTTGTAGTTTGAAGCAGATTGTGTTGGCTGTCTGGAGCACACAGATAAATGTGTCCATTAAGAGCAGGCCCAGCATCACCACAGCTCCCGGAATATACAGGGTCCAGATGTCTATCTGCAGCCGATGTACACTCTGATACAGCTGTTAAAAAAAAACAAAACAGGCAGAGCATTTCCAAAGCAGCCTCTTTGACGCTCTATAGGAATCAGCACTACATCTACTCTTGCGCAACCATCATCCACTTAAGCCACAAAGCCCCAGTTTAGTAGATCCAGCCAGGATTTCAGCTCTACCAGTGTCACGCACATCAGATGAATGGCACCCCTGCTCCTCAAACCCTGACCTTCACTAAATGAAAAACATACACACTGCACCGGGATGGATGCTCCAACATATAGATACAATCATGTGTTCTCACTCACTCTTTAAGTGTGTTTAGTCTCTATAATCATCAGCTTTGTGAACATGGACGGCCATGCTGGCTCAAGGTTCATTCATCTAAATCTGCTCTCTAAGACACATTAGAACACAAAGGTTTTTTAGAGTAAACTGTCAGTCTTAGAGATGTTCTTACTTCTCTTGTCGATCCAGTCATTTAGTAATTTCAACATCGATTCTTGCGGTCGGAAGAAATGTGGTCTCCACCTGACGTGATCAGCAGGGTCAAGTATCAATTTGATGATTTTGGTGGAAAAATGTTACTGACATTATAGTCACCATCACTCATTTTCATTAGTGATGATAGATGTCTTATGAGTGTAAGATTTACCATAAGTCTGCCCTCAACAATGTCTGAAGACAACGCTGTAATGATCCTAATGACTCTTAATATGAAAACGTTTGCATTCTATGGGGACATCTAGTGGCCTCCACTAGTAAAAGCAGTTTAATTAGAAATGTGATGGATGAAATACTGCATACCTGCATAAGTACATAAGTAATGTTTCCCATAATTTACTTTTTTCTCTCTATTTACAAGACATCAAAAGTGAAGGACAGAAAACAACCAGGTAAACAATCCAAGAGGACAAGAGGTCTAGGTGAGAGACAATTAAAAAAGCAAGGACTAAGATATAGATGTGAGCAATTTTTTGCCTTTTCTAGTCACATTTTTCCATACATTTCATTGACTTGAGGCTTTGGCGATATTGTCTTTTGCATTGATAAAGCAAATTGAACTGGATTGAAAGTAGTTATGGTTGAACTGAAGCAGTACTGCCTTTCCACTTCCCAGAATTCACTCCGGGGGCGAAATGCACAATCCACAAAACCAAGGAGAATGCTGTAAGATTTATTGTGATTGTTGTTTTTCTTCTATGGCTGTAGTCTGGTTTTCATCCAAATGTACTACATTTTCTTTTGCCAATTTTCTGAAAATTCAGAACATTTCTGCATGTTTCCTTCCACTACTGTTGCTACATATTAATATTAAGAATTGTTTCATCATCATCATCATCATCATCATTTTAAAACTTCACCAGTTAGATGCACTATTTCAAACAATAAAGCACCTCCAGAGCTTTTGATTGAGGTTGAGTTGACGCTGGCTTTATCTTTTGCCCCCTGAAGCAAACTGCTGGTCTGGATCATATAACACTGTTTCAAACTTTAAATTTGTCATTGCTCTTTCTCATCTAATGGCAATTATATTTGCCTCACACATGCACACACAGAATTATTCACTACATCTGTTTCTATTGCATATGCCTTTTATTGATAAACCAATTTTTCCACCTCTCTCCAATGGAAAAACCTTTTTTGCAATATTTTGAGTTGGGTTTTTTCAGATTTTTGGTGATTCAACTTGTTTTGTGGGTTTTGTTTATGCACAATCCGAAAATGTGAATAAAAACAGCTGAATGGAAACACATGTTACGTATCAACCACCTGGAAAGACCAGCATGACTGGCTGGCAACTGAACTGTTTAGGAGAACAGAGATTATGTTTGGTATGCAGCTTTCTGACAGTAGTTCCTTTTTAAGACAAAATTGAACCTTTTTTCATTCATGAATAAAACAACATCCTGGAGAAGCAATATTTTTCCCTCCTTTGGAGCAAGTAAAAAGAAAAAGAACCTACTGCCTTAATGTCATCAGTTTGACATCATGAATTACCAATAACCTATAGCAGACTTTATCCTGCTTGACATCCTTTTTAGAAATGATTTTCCTTCATGTTTGTTTCCAACTCAGAGTGAAGCTCATCTCATGGTATGAGACTCCTAAGGGGGTCAGTTCAGCCGGGAAAAACCAGCCAAAGCCGTGTGAGGTGACCAGGCTGTGCATAAAGTAATAACTGAGGATCATCTTTTTATTTGCTTTGGTAATCTAATTCTTGCAGGCCAGTTGACCCAGTTCATACTGTACTCTCTGTCCAGACATGGATGCACAGGAATTCTTACATAACAGTATAAGTTAATCTACAGAAAACACCAACATTTTTAAGACATATAATGCTCTGACTGTTATTTTTGTTTATTGCCTTTGTTAATTGCATCTATCTCACCATTATGATACTGCAATGAACAACTGCAATGAAATATTGTCCAAATAATGCTTCAGGGGGTGCAGTAAGTCTGTTCTAACACCTGTAGGAATCATTTGCATCATTTTCCAGGACTTCATTTCCTGTCATTGCTGCAGAAAAGCTCTAAGTTGTCAATGAATTACATGTTCCCTAAAAAAAACAAAAAACTCTGAAAGTCACATTATTGTTCGGTTTTTGATTCTTCCACCTCCAAACTGAGCTGTGCAGCTCAGAACATCCTCAGACATTTGCTTGACTCTTGGCTTGACTGTTAAGAAACTGTTGTGAATTTCCTTTTTGGTGGAATTACAGAACATAACAAAATGATCACGCAAACAGCCGACACTCAGAACATTTAGTCCAAGTTAAGTGGCTACACTCAGTTTATTGGCCTCAGTGTACTTCTGGTTAATGGCACGTAATAGATTGATATGTGTGTATCATGAGTTTATAATGATATAAAATCAAACAGGCCCTCTGTCACCTGCTTTGGGATCAGCAGCATTCAGCATGAACAAGCAAAATGATCTAACAGTATTTTAATAAAGTACGCTGCATAGGCTGAGAGACTGG
>JAPQRN010000009.1:16034242-16045787 GCA_037367275.1 Coranthus polyacanthus
AACTACAGTGCAAAATGACACGATTCACTTCCTACTGCAGTTGAATGAGATTCAACACAATGCAATTCAGTGTCAAATGATTTGATGCAAATACAATGCTATGCAATCATACCGATAATTGAAGTCGATCTCTTCATTTGTATTACACAGATCATAAACTAAAAACGTGTCACTTCTACTTCACGTAGTTGTTTCTCTACTTCTGCAAGTCAGAATCTCATTCATGCCGTTTCTTTTTGACTTCTAAAAACACTTGGCCTTTTTACGACCTTTGTTGTGAAAAAAAGTCTCTCACAGAAGTTCGTCCTTGCTTTAAAACTTCAGTAGCTAAATCTGGAATGCAGATTTTTGAAAATACACACCCTCTTCTTGAACTATATTTTCTAAATTGTGAAAATAGAGATAAGAGGAGGGTGCAGAAGTCGTGTTTACCCTCCACCTACCCTGACCACGTGAATTATAATCATATTATAATTATATGCAGAATGATTATTATATTGATTATATATCAATTTGATATGATATTGACTCAAAATGTGCTACATATACGTTGTGTAATATTTCTACACAATCTCTCCTCTGAGGCCTCTCCTCTTCATCTCACGCCATTGTTGAGGTCAACATTGATAATGTTGGAGGAGAAAAACTTTTTCTTACCTTGATGTTGGATGGATGAGCTTTTACTTTTGTTTCTCTACAACCTCTGCTCAGTGTTACATTCGTTATTCCCGATTCCCTCTGGCTGCAGGTCACCTGGCTCCTGCAGACATGAGAAGCAATTTGTCCAGACACTTTCAGCTTGTTGCAGCATGTTTTGTGTGACAAGAAGCTCTTCTATCATTTGCGTCACGCATTTGTCCCACAAACCTGACCCATGGCAGAGTTTCCTCACAAACTGAAAAAACATGACTTAAATGATCTAAATATGCAAAACGCTGTATGTGTATCTGGTTTCTTCTCTATGGTAATAGAGTCCGATGCTCATGGATGTTATAGTACTTTGACCTGGAAATAAAGCATCTAGAAATATCTGAGTGTATCTGAGTGTGTTGTTTGAGTGACATATGGGTAATAATAACTGTTGAAATGAGGCCAAAACTACATAAATAAATCATTAATTGACTGTGTTTTAATGCTTTAAAACAGTGGTTGTTAAACTTTTTCAGCCCGAGACCCAAAAGATAAATGTTGTGTCTCCCCCGGGACATTTTCGTCTCATGTTTTTGTTATTTTTGTCTTTAATGTCGTTTTCATCTTGTTGCATCTTTTACTGCGCTTTTGTCTTTTATGTCATTGTCATCATATTGTGTTTTTTGCATCATTTTTGTCTTTTACGTCCTTTTCATCTTGTCTTCTGCGTCTGAAGCCTCTCCTCTTCATCTCACGCCATTGTTGAGGTCAACATTGATAAACGCTTCCAGAAAACACTCTTCTTCTGTCTTAATATGGAAAATGAACTCATATTATTGTATCGTATTTTACTCTGACAATTGGCGACCCAATAAATCTGTGACCCATTTTGGGTCCCAACTCTAAGTTTGGGAAAAGCAGCTTTAAAATCATTAACTGCCTACGGAGCTTCTGCCATTTGACTGGCATTAACAACAGAAGGCTGTTTACTGATGAAGTTCAAGATAAAGAAAGAAAAAGTGACAGAGAGACAACAGGAAGAAAGAAATAAAATAGTGCACAAACAACATTTGTGTTATAAGTGTTTCCATCAGAGTGGTAAGAATGTTATGACTGCTGTGTCAATGGAATAAATTAGAAATAAAGACCTGTTTCTCTAAAAAAAAAAAAAAAAATCTGCAATGTCTTTCACCCTGCTAAAAAGGCTTTGTAAATATAATATATCCATCCTGCTCAAACTATTTGTTTGTGCTTCAAAAATTCATAGCGATCAAGCCTGTGTTATCGGTGCGTCTTACGGGTCAGGCTGTGAGGGCTGAAGTGGCCATAAAACAGTTTGATTGTGCAGCCGATAGCAGTCCGTCTGATCCTCTGTCAGTCCACCTGCATGTTTCTCAGCAGCACTCTGAAACCTATCAGCAGCGCTCATCTCTCACTTTCAATAGAAGCTAATTTTGTTTTCTTTGTTTACGGTGCCTAAAGCTGCACCAGGGAAGAGCTGTAATCTGCAAAAGAAAGCTATTCTGTGGCATAACAGCATTTACCCAAGTAAAACTGCAGCAGTCTAAGTCTTTAAAGTAAAATAGTAGTAGTAAAAAGTAGTAAAATACTGTATTCTTAGAAAAGGGCAGAGGGTAATCATTGCTCACATGGAAAGCAGGACACTTCCAGCAGCAGCTGAACATCTTCACCTCCTTTGCTCTGAAGATAACTGTGTAGAAAACATGTTTTGGTGTACTGACACTGCAGTCCGGGATTTATTGGCGTGAAAGGTCTCATAATTCATACAACAGCAGAGCTCGTTGCAAGTGTGATCTGTGAACCAGGGGAGGGAGAACATCCTCACATTTTCACTTTGTCAACAGCAGCTACTAGATCAGTCAGTTAGCCAGAAAAAAAGCTAGATTACTTGGCTTTGTTATCGATTGCTATTTCAAATGCTGAACAATTCCTTTGAAGTTTACTGTGAATAAATTCTGTTCCTGTCTCAACAACACAATACAATGACATCTTTGACATAACGTCAGAACTCTTTATTCTAAACACTCTAATGATATTTTAGGTAATTTCTGAATATTTGAAAGTAGCAATATTAATGATTGTAATGATTCTGTGCTTTGGATTCTAATGCCATGTTCATCCCTTTGTTTGAACAGTTATCAATTCATTATGTATAAATAAATACAACATGTCCACTATTATATACAGGACTTTTGAAGCTGATACTGATTGCAATTCTCTTTATGTATTACATTTCTGACAAGTTGCTCTTATATTAGTATTATTGTAACTAAATAACAAGAAATATCGACAGTTTACAGTTATTATCAGCTAAAACACAGTAAATAACGTGACACAGTAATGGACATTCTCAGTGTTTTCCAGCTTCTCTCATTCTTGTTTTTCGGCAGCTTAACCCTGCCCACGAGTTTCCGTCTTTTCCCCTCTCACTCACACCATAACACCATTACTATCCCGATCAATGCTCTCTACGACCCCGTTAGCATCAAACCTCAGTTGAACACATGAAGTCAGACACTGACAACAGTCACTGAATGTGAAAACAGCAAGAAGGCAGATAGGTGCGGTCACGGTTTGATGTATTTTCAGTACGTCAGTGGAAGCAACAAACAAAAATAAAAGGTTTGTGATAGGATTTTACAGCACGGGTCTAACAATAAATATAATCACGTCATTTTGAACCTTTAATATTCCCATATCTAGGCACAAAATGTGGAAAATAGAGCAGATAATAACCATCTGCACAACTCCTGTTGCATCCAGGAGACATTTATTAAAAAGTCTGGTTGCATGGATCTATGAAAATAAGATTTGAGTCATTTTGAATTATAAAAACATAACCTTTAACTACTTTCACACATGTCCACATGCTTCTGCCTGCGCACAGTAGATGACAGTATCTGTTAGGGGGTGTGTACGCTGCTGACAGCAGGGATTGTGGTTTTTTTTGTTTTTTTATTCATATGTAAGCCACAGTTCTGTCAATGTGTTTGGGGGATAGGCAGACTTGCACAATAAGTGTTTTGGACTGAGAGTGAAAAAGTAAACACCAAGAGAACTAAGTCAGATGTGAAGATTGCAAAAGCACAGCTCCTTCTCCTCCTCCTGTAAATAATATCTTATCACTCATAAGTGTGTTTCCAAACAGCAAAACCTTCTATTTTATCACACCACATATTACACACGGACCCTAATATTTAACTAATAATCAGAAAAACAGCCCAATCAGAATAAAAATATGTCATGTAACCACCTAAGTCAGAAGATACCGCATCGATCAGAAGGAATTTTCCATTTGGTTTGGAGGGGTGGTGTGTTACGTTTCTCTCTGGTTGGAATTAATCTATTTATTCTGTGGATGTTTGCACCATGGGGGTAACATTAGGTGATGTGAGGAGTTTCTGGGAGGGACAGAAACATGGTGAAAAGTAGTCTGTGGTACAATGATACAACTTGAAAGATTTAAAGACCGCTGAGCACCTCGGTGGTCGAAAGGATCCAAACAACAATCTTTTCAAATGAGTGCTTGGTTGGTGATAGATTAGCTCAGCTCTGCTGTGATTGGTTGTTTACACTAACAGCTGACTGTTTTTACTCCATATTTGACTATGACTAACAAAATAGTTCAGGCCATGTTAGAGCTATGGCTACTTTGATAATAGTTTAAAAGTAATTTTTAAGTATTTTCTTCCTGTGAATACGTCAAAGTTGTTTTAAATGTGGAAATTTGCTGCTTTTTCTTACAGGACTTTGGGTCATTGTGATGCATTGTGATGGTGTCACTGTAAGGTCTGGGACTATTTTATGAATTTTGATAAATCGTTTTTCGTGTTTACAGAGACCTGCTGAGACTTATTTCGGTTACCTGTCAGGAGCAAAGCAGTTTGACAAAACATCAAACAAGCAACAACAATTGACCCATACGTCACGTCGTATGACAATGTAGCTGCCCAAAGCATCATCAGTTGTCTGACAGTGAAACAACCAATCAGAGAAGAGGAGAGGATCAGCATCTGTCTGCCTGATCCAATCTGTGTTATATTTCTGGCAGAGTACACACTATTAACAGCAGGTGGAACGATTTTGTGCAAGTCAAAAAAAAAAAATAATCTGATTAAATGTCAGCTTATTTTATATCGAATCAATGCAGACAGTTAAGATGGAATCTCAGCAGAATTGTTTCAGGGATGAAGAAATATTGTCCTCTTGACCCCAGAGGATTGTTCTTCTGGTGGCAGATCACAGCCAGTTCTGAGGCTGGCACAAGTCCAGTGTGTTTCTCAAAGACACTGCTGTCAGGACAAGCCTGAAGCTCAGGGTTTATGTTGAAGAGAACCTGAGCCTCTTATGACTCGGTGCATCAAAGTCCTGTACGGTGTCTGGAGCTTCACAGTGAAGAACAACACTGGCACCAAGTGGAAAGAGAAAAAAGTACCAACTGGAGGTTTATTTTCATTGGTATTTGTACTCTTATAGCCCTTTTCCACCAACATGGAACCTAATTTTGAACTGTTTGGAGCATTTCGACCAAAACTAAATTGGTTTGGAACCAAAGAAAAGTAGGTTTTCCCTCGACCTGAAGTGTGAACCGCTGTAAGTTTATACAGTATGGAAAGAGGTGATGGAGACGAAAACAATGATGATAAGTCTGAGAAACCGGTGAAAAAAAGAATGACCTGTCCAATTTGTGGAACATGGTTCCAATAATAAAATATTTGAAGTGGACAACTTATGCCTTGGGCTGGGAGGCTGACATTTTAGAAATAACAACCATTCCCAGAGATGAATAAATGCTGTAAAATGAAGATCAGACCAAGTTGATTTCCCTTACTTTAATTTTAATGCATTTGAGGGGAATTATCCATTATTTTTATTCTGGCATTACCGCAGGCCTTCACAACATCAAGACTGAGTTCAGCCTAAATGGATGGAACAGTAACACATAGAAAAGACATTCCCTTGGTGTGGCAACATAAAAGACAAAACAAGATGAAAAAGACGTAACAAGACAAGAGGAAAAAACGCCTGTAGTTGATTTTGTGAATCTGTGCTCATTTTGTTCATTTAATTTTATTCTGATTCAATGAATAAAATACAATAAAGACAATTATTGTATTTGAGTTCTCACTCAACAAGATGAAAGTGACATAAAAGACGTAACAAGATGAAAACAACGTAATAGACTTAATAACAAAAGAAGTAACGATGTAAAAAAAACAAAATACTTGTCAAAATGAAAATGACTTAAAAAATGTAACAAGACTGAACGAAAATAAAGTTGGGGTACTTTTTACTTTGATACTTTGAGTACATTTCAGAGCTTTTTCACTTTTACTTAAAGACGTTGAATCAATCCTACTTTTAGTTTTTTATACTCATATCTGTACTTGTACTTGAATAAAGAAAATGTGTACTTTGGGCACCTGAAAGATACTGATTTTAGAAGTATCTGAAAGAAGTCATTTCATCCCTTTGACGTTTATGGGATTTGTAAGTGATTAAAATGTCTAGTGATTATTTTAAGGCAACTATCTTCAAATGCGCGTTCCCGTGACGGGGTGCTTTTCTCGGCGCTACACCTAAACGTTTTCCGGATGCTGCCTCCGGTGTTTCAGGCACAGCATCCTTACCTCATTAAGTATTTAAACGCCACGACTTGCCAACAAAATCTGTCAGAATTTAACGTATTTCCAAATAGGTTATTGTCTCTTGTCTCTCACCACGTGCTGTGGCAAAACACAGCATCTGGGTGTAAACTATTATTAGACCCGGTGTGGAAGTCATGGGACAGGCACGGGATTATTCTGCCCCGATCCTGTAGGAAATACCACAATTATCCCGCATGTGTTGAAGGGGAGTGAGCATATGCATCTGAAATCAACCTTTGCACACTAAATCCAACAAAAATAGCACGTATCGGAGGCTTCTGACATGGTGGCAGAATATTTTCTGAAACCACGCATTCAAATTTTGCTCTACATACGAGCCGTGTAGTTGACTCTATACAAGAAAGAAACTCGAAGTTCAAACCATACCCTAATATTATAAATAAAGGCAGAACACATAAGGGATGTATCAAATGTAGCCTATTACTTAAAAAAGAGTCAAAGTAAGTGGTTATTTCGCTGAAATCTCATACGTACCACCGTTGTTATTGGCCATGAACGCAGCAAGAAGCAGACGTCGGATTAGCGCGTTGAACGCGTTACGTCGCGTACGGGGCTGGGTCTGATTATTCTGACACAGAAATATTTATCTGGAGCGTTTGGAGCCACAAACACTGAAGACACCATTGTAAGAGATTACTGTTATTTTTATGTCGTATTAATTTAACAGACGCAGGAGTGTTTAAACCGCTGTGAAATCACCGAGAAAAAAAAATGTCCAGGTTGAAATAGACTCTTATTACCGCCGAATAATGGCTGTAACGTTTGTTCTTTATCAGTGTTAATTCAGTGTTCTTTTCTTAAAGCAGTTTTTGTCACACGGGAGAAAGTATGCCCTGAAAACGTGTTTATTTATTTTTTTTGTGGGCCGTAAAGTAGCTGTTTTTCCTAATTATCTGATAGATTAGTGCACGTGATGACTTGGGTTTGGCTCGCGGGCTGGCCTGTATTTTCTGTATTAAGGCAGCGCTAACATTTTTTTTTACTCAAACACTGTCTGGAAATACGGTACGAATGTGGTTCTTTATAAACATGACAGATAATGAATCGGCCAATACAGTGCATGGACATGTTGTGTGTTGTTGTTACTTTGAATATGTATCTATACCTCATAGTATTCACTGAAGGACTGGAAGTACTCAAGTACTACTACACAAGTTTGGAAATAATTATGAGACCACCTGGTGTTTTTCTGTAAACATTCAGTATAACAGCTTTGATATTCAGCGATAGGAATATGAATTGTTCCTGGACTGTTTCTCATCATCAGATGTTGTTAATGTAGATGTTACAGGGTTTTCTGTAGCTTTTCAGAGGGTTTAGGTGTTGTCTGGATTCCTGCAACTTCTTCAAGTTTATTGAATACTTAGGCACATAAGTGAGGCACATTTATTTATTTATTTATTTTTACATAATTTTCGTCTTTTATGTCATTTCTGATTCTTCCAGAGGACACTCTTCTTCTATTTAAATTAGGAAAATGAATTCACATATCATGTTATTCTTAGGTGTTTTACTGACAGTTGGCACCCTATTAAAAACAGCTTGACCACATGTTGGGAAAGGCAGGTTTTGATATTAGGGCACGATGCTCCTGCTTTAAAAGTATTGGATTGGAATGAAATTTTGAAATGTGTTTGTAAGAAAAAAAGTCACCGTCATGATGTTAAATCCCCTCAACATTTTGGATCCAACCTGATGACAACCTGGTGCTTGTACCTGTGTTTAGGACGGACCTGTGATAGACCTTTGAGCTGCCATCAGGATGTCCTACATGAGAGCAGACAGCAGCCGGTCCCAGCCGCGGGACTTCAGCAGCCTCATCCAGACCTGCAGCTCCAACATCCAGAAGATCAGCCAAAACGGTGAGCGTTCCCACTGTCCCACGCAAACACACGCACATGTGTCAACACCTCTACAAAACATCCCCAAAAGATGCAAATATTTCCTAAAAATGTTCCTTTTTCTCTGCAGCCGGTCAAATTAAAAACCTCCTCTACCAACTGGGAACAGGACAGGAAAGTGCAGAGCCCCAGGAGAGGCTGTAAGTACCTTAATGCCACCTAGTATGTCAATATTTTCCACATTATGTGAGTGTGCCCAGTCAGTACTTGTAAATGAGTTCTTAAAAAGTGTTTTACGGTCGTGCTGCAGCCAACAGCTCCAGCACTACACCAACCAGCTGGCCAAAGAAACCAACAGACACCTGAAGGAGCTGGGATCACTGCCTCCACCGCTGTCTCCATCAGAGCAGGTCGGTTTGCATGAGCTCAGGAGGATCCACTAATCTGTAATGAAAAAGCAAATGAATCATTAAGCATTATTAAGATTATTAGGTGCAAATATTTTGTTATCAAACGGATTATCAAAGGTTTACACCACTGCTCTCAAGTCCAGTCAAAGCTCCTTCTGATCACACCAGTCTCTTCTGACTGAGGTGGTTACATGAGGCTTTTTATTCTAATGGAATTCTAATGGTTAGTGGAATATTAGGATCCATGGAAACCCAACTATTATTCATAAAGAAAATATTAGGAATGTAAAATTTCATACTAATTAAAATCAATGTGGTACATGTAGCATTAAATGTTTTTAAAGACAATAAAAAAAAAGCCAACATAAGAAGAGTCAAGTACACAAACATATTTGGTGCACAGCAATCACACAAATAGAGACACACTATGTGGCCAAAAGTATGTGGACAGCCAACCATTATATCCACATAAAGGTATTCTAAAAATACAATCAGAACAAAATAGAAAAGCTGGTTCAAAGTTACAGCAGGTAAAGGGACTGTGTTTTTCATTGGTGGAAAAAACTAGAGAATAATCTTGTCTTCTCACGTTTAAGTCGTCATCTAAATGTTTGAAGGAATGTGGAGAGAATCGTGTTAATGTTACACATGGACATGTGTCATGTGAGTCTGGAGAAGGCAGGACGTTTTACTCTACTTAAAATGCTAAAGATAGTAAAATATAGTAAAGATAGTGCAATTAATTACTAGAATAATAGAATTATTCTTGATTCGTTTCCTGCTGATCTTATAGTCAGATAAACTGTTCAGTTCCACATGAGAACATTGTGTAAGATAAGAACTTCACGATTATTATATAACTAGTACAAAATGTGAATGTGGGAGGAAAGTACAGTAATAACAGCATCAACAAAAAAAAACAATCACAACAAATACAACAAAGGAGAGTCTTGAGATGGTTTTGTAAAATGTGAGAATTTGCTCATAGTACAGACAAAATATGGTCAAAAATCACACAATATGATCTAACTTTGTCTGGACTGTAAAATAAAAACTAGTCCGAAGAACTAGTCCAGAGATTCTCAAGATGCTTTAGATAAAAAGAGTGATATTTGCAAGAAAGGGCACTGCTTGGATTTTAAAAAGTGAATCTATTTTGCACAAATTAATGCTTGAAATAGGTTCAGTAAAGTGTGTCTATCTTGGTTTCTGTGACAAAACATGTCAAAGCACTGAAGTGTGTTTTTTCACACATCTTTCTTTGCTACAGAGGCAACAGAAGCTGCAGAAGGAGCGTTTGATGAATGACTTCTCTGCGGCCCTCAACAACTTTCAGGTGGTGCAGCGACAAGCTGCCGAGAAAGAGAAGGAGTCGGTGGCCAGAGCTCGAGCTGGATCCAGGGTCCTGGTCTGTTCATTGGACATAGTGCTTCTAAAGCCACAAACAACTATTTTAGAAATTGTGTAGTAATGTTTTAACCAATTATAACTGTTTCGTTTTTTACAGGGGGATGGAGGGAATGTAAATGATCAGCTGGTTACATTTGAAAAGTAGGTTCTGTTCATTTTAAGAATGTTAATGCATTGTTTATTAGCAGGGCTTTTTTAATGTCGCTGACTATAGAAAGCTGACAGATGTTTATGGGTCATCCCGGCCACTTTCTGCTGCACTGAATCTCATGTAGCCTGATGCAACTACACGCTGAAAATGGCAAGTTTTAGCAGTGATTGATTTTGATTTATTATTGTGCCATGCATGTGGCGTTTTCTTTTGTGGAGATTCCACCAAAACATCTTGCAAAGTCTAAGCTCAAAGGCAAGGGTCCACTTTCTTCCCCTCTTCTCCCCTCTCTTCCCTCATGATGGGTTTTCTCTGGCCCTGATATGAGGGAGTAGGGGGAGGTAGAGTCTACAGCCTGATCCGGCTGGGGGAGAGCTTAGTCCAACCCTGACTCTGCCATCCCCGCCTCAGCCTTCATCTTCCCTCTTAACCCCACTCCTTAACTCGCCCTCCCCTCCTTTCACCTCCATTTTTACCCTGCCTCAATACCCACCATGATACCCAGGAGAACCTCAGTTAGCAGGATCACCCCTACTTATGTCGCCTTAGGGAATGCTGATCACATGGGATTGTACCACCCAGTCCTAATACAGAAATGTGTTGCTGCATTCTGTGTTTAGTACTGCCCAAAACAAGTATGATTTGTTGACAGAAATTCAACATCACAAGATCTACCAGTTCTTAATCGCCAGTTTTGTCTCATGTTAACTCACACATAAAGTGCACACACACCTGAATAGTAGCAGTAGATTACGTTAATGGAATATTTGCACGGTGGAGGACACAGCTGGTTGCACATCTCAGGCAGTCAGACAGGTGGTCATCTCTCATGGTAGATCTGAACTTGGCCTGAAAGGTCTTCATGTTGTGCAGGGAAGATGACTGGGGTCAGATCCAGACTCAGACTGAGGAGCCCGCCATCACCGAGGAAGACCTGGAGGTCATCAGGGAGAGAGAAACTAACATCAAGCAGCTGGAGGTATCGACCAGAACTACTGTACATTGTCACACTCAAACAATGACTCAGGTATCTGTTAACTACTATCTCCACTGCCCCTCCCCCTCCTGTGCAGGCTGACATTATGGATGTGAACCAGATCTTCAAGGACCTGGCTGTGATGATCCACGACCAGGGAGAGATGATAGGTAAGTCACAGAAAACACAGACTAGCGCTGATTTTCACTCTTTTGGTCATAGAGATGCGAGTGCCCTAAGCGCTCTGTGTTTTCTGATTGGCAGACAGCATCGAGGCCAACGTGGAGAGTGCTGAGGTCCATGTAGACAGAGGAGCTGCTCAGCTCCAGAAAGCAGCCTATTACCAGGTAAGGAGAGAATCAGTACAACACACAGCACTACAAGGGCATCCAAACGAAATACTGATCCACTTTAAGAAATGTTGCTCCGTAGCACCA
>JAPQRN010000009.1:16045887-16056239 GCA_037367275.1 Coranthus polyacanthus
AGTCAAGTATACGGCCTTTAACTTACATTATTAACGTACAAGTCACAAGTTAGCGTCTTATATCGATGAGAATGCCTGGGACAGAAGCATGTCTATACACGATGTTTAAATAATTCACCTATAGTGATCAACTAGTCTGCTTACAGTGTTAACGTGGGACTTTGAATTAATTTTCTCTTAATGAAAAACAACAGAAAAGAAAAAAAAGCCCATCTGTAACAAAAGCTTTGTCCGTTAAATTGGATCAATGCATTTAAGAGGGAAGCTGCAGGAGACAACCGTCACATAATACTGTGTTCAGGTCATTTCCTTTGAACCTTCACTACACACAGCTGAGTGGGGAAAACTCTTGCCACTTGCAATTCCAACTCAGGGATATCAGGTCTCTCAGGTTTCTCACAGTTACAACAACATACATGTGTCATGTAACAGATTCCAGACCAACAAATTAAAGGTTTGGTTATAACAATCATCCACATATAATGATCAGTTTGACTGGAACAGACCACTATAAATGTTTCCACTTTAGTTGTGAATCCAACCCAAGACACCGTGATCTCCAACACTCATGCAGCTCAGACCACATTTAGAGATGTGCTGGACTGAATGTGACCACGTTCTTTGAGCAGCATGAACACAAATGAACGTATGGCGCCTGCATAATGGGAAGTAGGTACACATTTGCACATCAACAGCGTCATATATATATAAATACATCTTTGGTGCTTTGGTTTTCCTAGAACACACTATGGAAAAGACCCAGAGCTCACCGTGGCCGCTCTAGAAAATGTTTGTGATTCCACCAGACGCTCTGCAGTGTGTTGCAGGAGCGTCACACAAGCTCCTCTTTGCGCTGCTAAAAATACGCCGCTAGTGTATTTTTGATGAAGCTGCCTCAAGATGCGCAGAGTAGATGAGACGAGCAGGAAGTCAGACACGCGAAATGTTTGTGAAGTTTTCAAAATAAAACACCCTGACTCTCTTCTCCAGATTGTATAAAACGTCACTACATCAGTGTCAGTGTCCTGTCATTGCGTTGTTTGTCAAAGCACTTTCTAACATTTGTTTTTAAAGGTACAATATAAATAAAGTTATTCTTATTGGAAATGTAATAAAGAAACAAACTGTATTTAAATCAATGATAACAAAAAGATGACTTTTCTCAATAACAAGTAACATATTATAATAATTAATATAATAATTCAGATCATCTGATGTTGAAAAACAACAAGAATATAAAATATGAAAGGTAATTTGAAGTACTATTATTTTGAATTTCTATAGAAAATCCCAGGACTAATACTTATTTCTTGAGTTGAATACAGTCACAGAAATATCTGATCCCTAACTGAACTGAACTTTATTAAACATATCTGTGTGATACAGGACAACAATAAACACAATTAAAACAAAAAAGGAATTAAACTCCATAACTTATTACCTCATGGTAGAATCCCAGAAATTAAGGAAAAATGACCAAAACAGGAAAAAAAAAAAAATCAAGCAGACAAAATGCTCCAGTTCTGAAAGGTGTGGTGATTGGTCTATATGTACAGCACGTATTTAGGAAGTAAATGCAGGCAAACAAAACTGGAATGGAATTTGATAACAGTATGTAGAATATGGAAAATCACCAGACTTAGGTTTTTGAACGTCCTGACTATCATCACTTTTTCTTTTCTGCAGAGGAAATCCCGTAAGAGGATGTGCATGCTGGCCATGGTGCTGTCGCTGGTGCTCATCATCCTGATCATCATCGTCTGGCAGGCCATCAAATGAGAAGAGAAGCACGGATCAGCGATACCTGCAAACGACTTCCAAAGTGTGTGTACGTGTGTGTGTGTTTCTCAGTTACTGAGTGTGGCTGTATTTATATATGTGGGATGAATGAATGAGGAAACACGGTGGCTCTGATGCGGAGGTTTTTAAAGGCTGACAGCGACATGTTAAAAAAAATGTTTATACAGTTTTTACAATTTAGTTTTTTCACGTCACAAGCAGAAGTATTGAGTGTCCCATCATTGTCCGGGACATTAGAGACCATGTACGACTTTTTATCTCCACTACTACTGGTACTATAACCGCTACTTCAAATATTAGTGAAAATAAGAAGCAGATGGAGACGATGGAGCCAAAAATTTATAGGATGAATATCATGTCATATTTCAAAACTGGGAAAAAACGCTTTGAAAGGTTAAGACTCAGTGTTTGAAAGCTTAGAAATAAATTTAAAAAAGGTTTGAAGGCTTGTATAATGTTTTGGTAGGCTGAAAAAAAAAATCCAAATCTCTGCAAACATTGTTTTGTGTTTGAGTTTTCCTTCTTCCCAGTTTCAAATTTTTTACCATTCTCCCATTGAATTCATTTTGTTTTTCATGCTTGATCTGAAATCCGGTTCGCACATGTTCTGAAAAGGCAAATCTTAACTGTGAAACTTTTGCGGCTGTACATTTACACTCTGTTCTTTCAGAGCTGAGTTTAAAACGCCCTCTTTTCAGACCGATCTGACGCCAGTTAGGAGCTCACGAGTCACATGATTTCTGGCGCCGTTGTCTCGCAGCTCTGGTCTCAAAACTCCAAAAACAGCAGCGTTGGAGTTTCAGCTTTTTTTTCCTCCCAGTTTCAAAGTATGACATGATGTTCGTCCCATGCACATTAGAATCCAGCTGCCAGTTGCACCAGCTAAACATAACTCTGATGGTTAGTTTGAGTGTTAAATCAAAGTCAAAATATTACCCTACAGATAAAATGAGGCAAGTTTAAAAAGTGACTTGCGCTTGCTTGGCTGTAGGTGTGTTTGTATCTTAACTCTGTGATATAACTGTCATCTGCACACTTTGTCTTTATGTTATAACTAGACATACCTGGTGCAACAGGCTGCAGATGGGGTCATATGATGTTCTGAGCTGTGAGTTTTGGATTATTCATCTCAGTTGGAAAGACTGTTTTATTTTTCTTATGTGTGTGTGTGTGTGTGTGTAAAACTGCACATTTGTCTGTTACTAATATACCCTACATTCCAGCAGACAGTAGGCTCCTCAGTGTCACCTTTATCAGTATTGTAGGACTATGTCTTATTAAATGCGTTGTTGCACAGTTTTGTATGCAGTATCAAGTCCATATGAACTGTATGAAGTGTATTCCTGATGTAAGGAGTGTCGTACCTATGAGAACGTCATCTGATAGCAGCCGACAGAATGTGAACGTCTTTAATAAACACTCTGTTTCAGTGGAAAATTACATGTAACCCTCAACTACAGCTTGTGTCATGTTACATTTTGTCCACTAGAGGGGGAGATAATGATGATGAAGGACGGCAGGATCAATGGAGCAGACCTCTGTTTTACAGCAGAGATTCTGTCCACACATTTCATGGAACAGATAAGAGTAAAACTCCAGAATCAGGAGAGAGAGACACCTTGTTTATAAATGTGTAAATCTGTGTAAAGTGGTAGAATGATGTACGTTATTGTTTGTGATTCTGAAAGTGATTTACACTGGTTTGATAAGTTAAGCTGGAGGTGACAGTCCTCACACCAACGGACAAACTGATCATCAACATTGTGGGATGAATAAGATGAGGTGATTTCTGTCAGTACATGAGGTCAAGTGTGAGCTCTGGATACATTTCCAGGCCATTTTTTTCTCAGTCTGTTGGTGCTCTCTAGTGGATAGAATATAGAACTGACATTTACCTGCACATTTATATTAGAGCATCTACTCACATTTCCATTCTTTCATACTCCAATCAAACTAGGCTTATTTGCATATATCTGCATAGAAAGGGGACGATTTTGTGCCGAATGTATGAATATTCCCTCATTTACATCCATGCAAATGACACAAGTGCAACATTGGCATTATCTGGTGGCAGTGCAGTTTGAATTCCACCCTTTGTGGGTGCTTTGTGAATTACATGCAACATTTTTGACTCATTTGCACCAGTTTTACACATGTAAAAATCATTTTGTGGTTCAGCCCTAAGAGTGTTGTGTGAGTCATATTAAGGGTCTTATTCAGTGTGTATGGTGTCTATCATGTGTTGATGTGTAGAGAGTAGCACACACTGCTGAGCCCCTTTATAATAATATAATCAGATATAGGGTGTAGTAGTGAGAGCAGAAGTACCCTGGTTAGGTTAACACAATATCTTATGACATAACCTAAACATGCTTCCAGTGTCAGGTCAACAGTTTAAATGTATTTTTCAAAAAGCACAAATTAAAACAGAAACAGAAAACAATGATATGGAGTCATTAGTTACAGACTGATCAACAAAGTCATGAAAAACTGGATAGAATAAAAGGTGAGATATGGCAAAAAATATATATATACGTCTGGTGTCTGTGGGGTTTTTTTATGACAGTGTAATACTAACTTGCTTTAGAAAGCAGTATATTGCACAAAATAATGAAGTATTATCAGCTCTCATGTGCTGTTTCGATGGCAATAAATTTCAAAAACTGGGTTGACACACTACTCTAAAGGTCAACTAATCACTTGAATGATTTGATTACCAGTGAAATCAGTCCTGGATTGCACTTGAGACAAGTTAAATTAAGCTGAAGTGGATTTAATGAACAACGATTGTACAGCGATTGTAATCTTAATGAACATCGTTGGCTGAAACAGTGAGAAATTGTAAGCTGCACTTTGCAACGTATACCGAGCCTCTTATGTGACATTAACTGTGCTTTATTTCACCGGTGCCCTTAAACTAAAAGTCAAGATGAAATGTCTGAATAAGACACTTCATCATCGTGAGAGTGGACAGAATAGCTAATAAGCAAGTAATGAGAGAGTGTGGTGGGATGTAATGAGGCTAACATCGGGGTTGTCTTGGTTACACACTGTCTTGCGGCTGCGGAGGAGCACTTAGTGGTCCTCGACGTCTCGGTGAGGTCAGCAGGTCTGTCTGCACCCCCGCTGCCATGACTGACATGACTCAACACTCAACATGATCAACGGGAACTTTGGTCCACAGCTCACACTGGCCTTTTATTAAAGGTGAGGTGTCAGCCAGTCAGCGCCTTCCAGACCTGAATCCAGTCAGCAGAACGACTATGGAGAGGCACAAGAAGAGGTAGTTTCATAAAATGGAATGGTATTTCAAACTTAAAAGTAGGACTGGGTGTTATTACCATGATCAAAATTTCAGTTGATGTTGAAATCATTTCTTTTTAAGGTTTATTTTTGGAAAACGGAACAAAATCACAGAATGATTTGTGGTTTTTAACTCTTCTGAATGGTCGGGACGTGGCAAACACTTGCGAAACAGGTAGAATATTCATACCACGGCGGAGTATTAGGACCACACTGAGGGGGGCAAAGTCTATTATTTCGAGAACAAAGAGAGAAAAAAGTCATGACATTACAAGAATAAAGTCTTAAATGTATCTGTGTAGAATTTCAATAGTATTTATCTTGATAAAACCTTTAAACGTCACATTTTTATCCTCATTGTGGCCTTAATTCTCCTTCATAAATTCAAAACATGGTATAAAAAAAAAAAAGTTAAATTAAGATAAACAACAGAACATTGAAATATGTTGTGTTTTAGCTGACAGTGTAAACAAAATAAACCACAAAGAACAATAGAAAACTGTATATCACAATAACGGTAATTATCACAATGTAAAATCATACCGCGATTATCATCATTATAGTTTTGTCGCCCAAAGTGATCAGAAAAATAGAAACAAAAAAAAATCATAGATCATATGATATGGAAAATGCCTACCATCCCAAAACAGCACATGAAAACCGACAGTGTTCAGTGTGATAATCAAGTAGTTTCACCTTGAAAATCACCATCATTTGATGATTGTTGATCTGCTAGTGTAAATTATAGGCCATGGATGAACAACCTGCTGGCGAAAAAACTGAAGGAAATAAATGTTATTTTGTGCTGTTATTGTCGTAGGGCTAAAGTCATTTTTACATTATCCTAATTGGAAAAAGGTGTAGCTGAAACATAGGAAAAATAACATTTTCAGGCTCAGATACTTTTTGCGGCTCCGGACACAGATTTTTTTCTGGCTGGGGTCTACTGTCAACATGAATGCAGACATTTTTCTAAACGGGTACTTTCCTCCTCCGTTTTAACTCTGTCCACATGATTTTAATTTGTATTAAATTTGTTGTGCGTGATATACACAGACAGATTCAACCAAGGATCTTTTGTTTGTTTTATTGTTTCATCCATTTAGGTTGTGAAGACTGACACGCAATAATTCAAAATAAAAAATAATTCCCATCAAATCCATTAAAACTAAAGTAACAAGCCATTATTGAAAAAATAAGAAGTGAAAAGTCCAGATATTTGTGTTAAAATGTAGAGAGTAAAAGTAAAAAATTGTCAGAAGTATTTGAGCTTCGTTACTTCCTTTCTCTGGTTTATCTGATCAAATTTCAATGACTTGACATATGAGAAATGGGTTGAAACCTGTCAAAATGTATGGTGATGTATGAGTAAATGGCTGGTCTTCATGAGCACATATTTATAATTCCATGTAACAATGGTGTCCCTCTCTTCTTTTTCCCTTGGCCTTTGAGGCAGAGAAAGTCTGCGTTCCCTGAAAAGAATAGGCATCTCAAGGGTAACCCAGAAAAAAAGGTCAGATAGAAATCGCATGTCTGTTCTCCTCTCATTATGCAGGAGGAAGAAAAGAGGGGTGAATCTGCTTTCCATACTTTCCTTTGTTGGGGGTTGAACATGTCGTCAGTGCTTGTCTTTCATTTCCTGTTCAAAAGTCTGGAACACACATCAACGGCGCTGTTCTGCCTCGCTGATGGACAGATGATTTCCCTTCCTTCTCCCTCTTATGAGGACAGGCAGCAGAAAGTTGCTTGATTGCCAGGAGTAAATGGCTTCTGATCTCCTCCTTTATGCAGATTTTATTTTTCATGACAGGTTTTTGATGGGGTCGGCCCGTCTTTGATACTACACTCTCATCTTTGCGTGCACTTTCCACGAACCTTTGCCTTTTTGTCTTCTATCAACAAGCTTTTAAAGACACAAGGAAACACCATTCTCCTGTTATCTGCCTCATACTCTCCTACATGCCTTCCTCCCACACCTTGCTCCGACCTGTACCCCCAGCCACCGCTGCATGTCATACTTAGCCAAAACTGTAGCTAAGTCGTTGTTCCTCTAACAAGATACAACAGGCCTGTCACACCACGTCTGTGTGTGGACAGGTAGATGGGCTGCGGTGCTCACCGGAGGCAGGAGTGTGACTCATTGGTATGCCATGAGGTGGGAATCTATCACTGTGAGAGAAGACCAGCGAGTCTGGAAGAAACTCTGTCCAGTCTGTCAGTTACTGTGCAAATGATCCTGCTGCTCCGAACACACACAGAGGATGTGAGTGTGATCATGCTCTTCAGTGCCTTTCTACTTTTTCACAACAGAATGTTAGTCTAAAGAAACATACAACCGAACTGCCTAAATTAATATGTACTTAGAGGTGGAACGTAACCGCTACATTTGTCCGACAGCTACTTCTGCTACTAATCTTTCTTCAAATGTGTTGATTTGGAATGTTTGTAGCAACCTGACGGAGAAAGTGTTCTTTTATTCTCCTTCTTAAGCTAAATAAACTCTTTAAAACCCTCTTGGATTCCCTGGAAAATGCATTGTCACAAAGCTGAAATCAGCGACGTTACAAACATATGATGATCTAGTAGTTCAAATGAGCTCAACCTTAGACGTGGAGCAGTAAAATGAATCAAAAACATCATGTATAATTGTAAAACACAGACAGGGGCTGTTACTACTTTTACTTTTCATATTAAATACTTAATATAATAAAATACTTTTGCTTAAGAAAAGCATCTGAATACTTCTTCCACCTCTGCTTATTCTTTCAAAGCTTCCACGGTTTTGAAAATTAGAGGCTCAAGTCAGTAGAGACCCAGTACGGCGCCTTGGTCCAAGTCCAGTCCTTTTGTTACAATCAATGGACCTCATGCATGAATCATTCCTGTGCACAGATTTGATGTTACTAATGTCAATAACGTGTTTACTTCTTACACAATATAATGTAGCCACCATTGGTTTTGAGGGGTGTTATGTGTTGTAGGTTTTAAAAGGCAACTGTAACACCTACGAGAGTGTAATACAGGAAATGGGCTGTATAGTATGTACTGGCATACGACACAGTAATGGAAAGATCTTCAATGGGCCAATATCAGGGACGCTAGACTGGACTACAGGAGGAGTATTAAACTTTAAAGAAGAGACCAGAGACCAGGAAATAAGTTTAAATGCCAGCTTATTATTTATTTATTTTATTAAGTTTGACAGAGAACAATGACAATACGATAGACATGAAATGAGAAAATAAATTCCTTTTTGTTAAACCCTTTGTTAGATTTAGAAGAATTATTTTTTTGTTCTAGATTTTTTGTTTTAATTGGTTTTGTTTTAATAGGTTGCAACCTTTAAGTTTCTTTTGGTTTCAGTTCAAGTTATTTCTTTAACCTACTTGAGTTTTATTGAATTAGTTTAATTTAGTTCAAGTTCAGTATAGGTACCTTTTAACTTAAACCGTAACTAGTGTTTTGTTGTTTACAACCAAACAATTCACATTGTACTGTAGGTAATACCTCTTACAGTATTCGTTTATGGTCAACAAAATAAAAAAAATTAAAATGTACTAATGTACAAAACTCAAAATATTCAGCAAAAGACTGAACAATCTGTTATTCGCAGAATAAAGAGTCTTTTCTTTCAGGGTTCTGTATCCATCCACATCTGTTTGGTAAAATGTGGATGGGTCCTACCAGTTCAGATGAAAACCATGGAACGTCCAGCAGAAGAGTGATGCGCCCTCTAGCTTTCCTGGCTCACACACAGTTCACACAAGGTCCTTTGGGAGGCTCGCCATCTCGGTTCACCGTTCTTGAGAATCTAAAGATCCAGTTCTAATTCGACATATCTTCATCCCTACTAAATTGGCCATGGTTGGTTGGTTAATTGGTTAATCCAATTACACAATCTCAAGAAAACACGACTGGTTGGAAAACCAACAATACCGAGTCCTTTACATCAGGGACATCAGGACACAACGGAAAACAAAAGTATACATTCTGTAGATTACAAAAATGTCTTTTAGATTAATTTAGATGTGTTTTCTCGTTTTCTCCTTTTTTTCTCTACAGAACTTTGCCTGTATCTGCATCTCCCTCGTTTTGCATGAAGGAAGTTTACAGCAATCCAATTGGCTGTTGTTTGCTGCGTGGGCTACGCAGTTACATGCCCTTCAAAATAAGAGCTCTAGAATGTATTTAGACTCTTAAATGACAATTAATTGGCATGTTTCACATGTTTTCAACCTAAATAAAACACAATAGTATGAAATATAACTTTGTAGACATTTTAGTGATATTTAACCATATGAACTTATTTATTGGCTTTTTACACAAAGTATTTATTGCTGTTTTTATAAATATGCTTTTACTTTGGTAGCTTTGTTGACCTCTGGGTTACACAACTCATGTATTCTTTTAATGAGTAGAGATTTTTTTAAAGCACTTTGCTTGTTATGACCGTGATTGCAATTATTTTTCCCAATGAGCCGAGATTAAAATTACCTTATAGTACAACAACAAAATCGTGGAAAGTACCTTTAATTTGTGTAATTAGAGTTTAAAAATTGCTGATTAGATGGTTTCCTTTTCCAGGATTTCCCTCATTTACATGAATTACAAAGAAGCAAGTGAGTGTTATTAGCATTTCATTCTGGAAAGATTTGTTCTCATCTGGGTCCTTTTATATTGAATTTAAATCAACTATGGACGTATATGTATGTTTATTACATTTTTTGCTTATTTTTTCCACCTAATACAGACGTACGGTACATTTGTAGGCAACAATAGGTATTTATTTAACTGGTAATACATTTTGTTCTCATCCTCAACAGAGCTCACAGTGAAGTTTGATTCCTGCTCTCACAGCTAGGGTACATTTTTAGGATTTGGGTGAGCTATTTGGTTCAAAAAAGGAAATATCCCTGTATTTTGTGTCTTATTTTGTGTGCTACTGACCTGGACGTGTTTCCTTCAGTTGAAATAGGTCAACAAATAGTGAGAGTTGTCAGTTGTCAGATGAAACCACCAGAACGGATCTCAGCCTCTGCTAAACTGCCAAAAGAGTTCATGTTCTTATTTTTAGCCATCCCTGGATAGAACACTATCATATAACACCAAAGCCTGTCTTCTGATGCAGATTAATTATTGCTGTTTGTCTCTCAGGACTGTGTTGTGGGCACAGCGACCACACGGATTTATTCCCTGCACACACACCGGCATTTGTGCTAATTGGCAACTTTGTCATCTGTGGCACGCAG
>JAPQRN010000009.1:16086933-16102948 GCA_037367275.1 Coranthus polyacanthus
TGTCTTCTTACGTCTTTTACGCTGTTTTCATCTTTTACATTTTCTTCTTGTTACGTCATTTTTGTCTAATTTCGTCTCATGTTGTTTTCGTCTCATTAGGTCTTTTACCTTGTTTTTGTTTTGTTGTTACGTCTTTACAATTGAGGCCTCTCCTCTGCATTTCACATGGCTTTGGTCATCAGTTATGACCAATCAAATCGTCTCTGCTGTGCATTTTTGGGTCCCGACCCTGAGTTTGGGAAAGGCTGCTTTAAATTCATTCTCTGTGTTCTAATTAAATGTATAGCTCTGTGGTCTTTGTGTGTCAAAATTAATGTTTATAAAGCATATAAAGTATCAACCAAATTCTCTGTTTTACTGTTAAACTAATTTACATTGAATTGTGCCACAGATTTTTAAGTAAAATGAGCAGAAATTTTGAATTAGTTCAGGTAAGAGGAACATGTCTTGATGGATTATCATGGATTTAAACAATTTAAACAAGTTAATTGGTAAAGAAGATGATCATGTTGCAGTCTCAGAATATTCATTAGACCATTTCAGGATGACCACACACTGCACAGTGCAAACAGATCGACCGCTACTTACAGTTTACTGCAGTTAAACCCAGGGTCAGTGTGTGTTTAATGTGACAGCAGGTCATTTCTGTAGAACTGAGCTAGACTTTCAGTGAACAGTGTTTGTGTACAATACATCAGGTTTTTATTTTACTCCTGTTTTTCTTTTTCCACAGACAATGAGACTGCAGTGTACACACTTATGCCAATGGTCATGGCCGACCAGCACAGGTGAGCACCCACACACACTATGTTCATGTTGGAAGAGTGGTAGAATACATGGAGTGGAGCATGTTTCTAACTGACCGCTCATCCTGCCTCCTAAAGGTCAGTGTCGGAGCTGCTGCTCAACTCCAAGTTTGACGTGAACTACGCTTTTGGACGAGTGAAGAGAAGTCTTCTACACATCGCTGCCAAGTAAGACTACTGCTCTAAAAAAAGACATGACGAGTAGGGTTGTTTTATTCAGTCTGAAACAAGGAATAAATAGAATTTCAGTACTCAGATAGGATGTTTTTTTAAGTGTAGCTGCAGATTAAAGAGTCACAGAGTTTGTTCTTTCTTCCACATCCTGAGCAATAAACACACATCTGGGAAAATTCATGATTTTTGCAGAATATAATAAATTATTCCTTAATCTTCTACTAGGGCTGTGTCATCACTTGTCATAAAAAACTGTTTAGACTGGGCAATCTGTCCAAATGATCACATCACAATGTTTTTAATCACAGTCATGATTTACAAGTTGATCTGCGATCTTTGTTCTCAGTTTTTAAATGTATTGTACACACAGACTAGAGACAGCTGATGGATATCTCTGTGTCAACAATTAAAACACAATATGACATCAGTGTTCCACTATGAATCATTATTTTGGTATTAAAGTAATGATTAGTATCTAGATTTATTTGATAATTCTAATAAAGAGTTGGAATTGGCAGTGAACAATATTATAATGATACAATAAGACTACAAATGAATGTCTTTGATTTGAAAATGACATCCCAGCACTTTTCATATCCTGACACTTAATCACACATTTGTCTATTAATTCCCTGTCGACATTCAGGATAAAGAGTGGGGAATGTCATGAATGTGAAAATATTTGGGGCTTGGTATGTCATATTGCAGATACAGTCCACTTTAGAGTTTTCAAATCCATGTTCTCTCTCTTTTAAACAGTACAATGTATTTGACAAAAGGGACCATTTCAGTCACCTCTCTCATGCATTTTGTTACCTCGGTCACCTGTTGTCTGTCCCGGAAGATGTTTATAGGTTTAACTGTTCATCTTAAAAGTCATAATGAAGTGAAGAGCTCTGAAAAGGCAATTCTTCTCAGATACTGAACAGATTTCCTGCTCCTCTGACACTCAGTACTGTGTGTTGTGTGTGTACAGCTGTGGGTCCGTGGAGTGTCTGGTTCTACTGCTGAAGAGAGGAGCCAACCCAAACTACCAGGACATCTCAGGCTGCACCCCTCTGCACCTCGCTGCCAGGAACGGGTAGGAGCCTCACACTACACCAAACCTCTGGTTACATGATCCATTTCAGTTCCATTTTAATCAGAAGATAAATAACCCTGATGATGCCATGTACAACAAGATTGATGTATCAGGAGAAGGGATAACATGGTGCAGGTTCTTAGTTTGCAGTTACCTTCTAAGTACTAAATTGTCCTCCATTGTTCTTCCAGACAGAAGAAGTGTATGGGCAAACTGTTGGAATACAACGCTGATGTCAACATCTGCAACAACGAGGGACTGACTGCTGTGAGTGTCCAAAACGCCACACTGATTGCACTGTGATGTCTTCCGATAGCGAGTATCACCCTCTGATCCTGTCCTGCAGATCCACTGGTTGGCGGTGAACGGGCGGACGGAGCTGCTCCATGACCTGGTCCAACACGTGTCCAACGTGGATGTGGAGGACGCCATGGGGCAGACAGCTTTACATGTTGCCTGTCAGAACGGACACAAAACTGTGAGCAACCTGAAAATACCTCTCTGTATTTAAAATAGAAAACAATCCATAAATGACTGTTTTTGAGCTGAGGGGACCACAGGGCTCAGCTGTCAGTTTGCTTCAGACCCATTTGGATGTCTGGTTATTTGGGGATTTACACATTTAAAGCCTGTGTTTTGTGAAGTGTTAAATATGAAGAGTTTTCAGTATGCTGCAGGGCCCCTGAAAGGTTAGAATTTTAAAAGCATTTGTGATCCCCTTTTTCTTTTCCATGCATTTTGTATTACCTTGCACCTCTGTGGCCCCTTTGATCCCTATTTCCTGGCTGAGCTTGGACATCAGTCATGACCACCGGCCGTGACCACCGACTGCACAAACCGACTCAACCTTTACTGTGGCTGGATTTCCACATTGTGATTTGGGTGATAGAACTATATTTGTGGCTGTGGCTGTGGCTGGCTGTTCTTTACAGCGAATAAAATCTGAACTATTAGATATGATAAATTATTATTATTATTATTACTGATATTACATCAGTTTACACCACAGGAGTTCAAGCATGTGTTTGCCATAATGCTCAGCAAACACAGCAATGTCAGTTCACGGTACCTACACATCACCCTCACGTTGTCAGTTTCTATCAAAAATGTACTAGATGTGTCACAGCTCAGGGGCCTGTGTCATAAAGCAAGTCCAACGGACCCAGGATCTCTCTCTGTTTCCCACTTTGACAAAACATTCATACTCACGCTGGTATCACAGAGGTGGTTATCAACTCACTTTCTCAACCCAGGGTTTCTGACTCTGGTTATGAGCACATTCACATAAAAGAGGCACCATATGACCGACCACAGACATGTACTGGTCTAGAGCCTCATGTTTCTCACAAACTAATTTTAAACCAATATGAGGAATTAAAAATATAAAATAGGCCAAAAGCAGCACAGCTGCTGCAGCCAAAGCCTGGAAGGAAAGAGGCGACAAAATGTCCACTGTGTGAATGTTAAAGTTAATATTCTTGTCAATAAAACATGACTAAGGCATGAGTATATCTGACTGTAAGACAATTGAAGCCTTTTTCTTCAAGCTTATTTCTACTTATGACACAGAATTAAACAAAAAGTGAAGCGAGTGTGCAAAAAACTCCCAATCTGAACAGTTAATTCAGCTCCTTAGTTTCTATATTTCTATTTCTATTTCATCAAATATAAGGACAATTTTGTTTTCTCACAACTTGTCTCTTGGCTGTTTAATTCTAATCCAGATCTCAGTCTTTACTTTTGTGAGTACTGTGTTTTTATAACTGCTGTAATGATGCAAAAGGTATAAATTAAGACTCTAGTTGTTATAAACCTGATTTCTTTTCTTACTTATTTCCCTCTGTTTTATTCCTATTGATTACATTACATAATGAGAATGCACAGACCCATCCTGTCTCATTATTCTGATCTCTGTTATGTGATGTGAATGTGTGTTTTGTGTGTTCAGACGGTGTTGTGTCTTCTGGACAGTGGAGCTGACATCAACCGTCCGAACGTCTCAGGAGCCACGCCTCTTTACTTTGCCTGCAGGTGATGTCTCTCGTTGTGAGATGCAGTCGGGATGGCTTCGTTTACTGGGGTACTTTTCAGTCTCACCAGTCCAGTTATACTGAAATGGGCCTTGTGTTAATTTGCAGCCACGGCCAAAGAGACACAGCTCAGATCCTGCTCTCTCGAGGTGCCAAATATGTCGCTGACAAGAATGGAATCACTCCTCTGGATCTCTGTGTACAAGTGAGCATCCGATGCCTTTCAGCTGGTACACACTTTACGCTGTTTCATTGTCTTGTTTAGTTTGTTAAGCTCCTGTCGGTCTGTGGATTCAGGGTGGATACGGGGAGACCTGCGAGATCCTGATCCAACACCACGGCAGACTGTTCCAGACCCTCATCCAGATGACACAGAACGATGATATTAAAGAGAATATGGTACAAGCACTTCACATGTACATGAATTATTAAGCCCTGCATTCACACTGACATGTCATTAACATGCTTGAGTGTGTGTGTGTGTGTGTGTGTAGCTCAGACAGGTTCTGGAGCATGTTTCTCAGCAGAGTGACAGCCATTACCAAAGGATCTTGACCAGTCTTGCTGAAGTGGCTACAACCAACGGACACAAGCTCCTCAGGTAAAGTCCGATCTACAAATGGATTGTTCAGCAGTGTTCAGATGCCTTTGACTGAATTCCTGTTACCTCTCCTCCTCCTCCTCAGCCTCTCCAGCAGCTATGAAGCTCAAATGAAGAGTCTGCTGAGAATCGTTCGTATTTTCTGCCACGTTTTCCGTCTGGGACCGTCATCTCCCAACAATGGCAACGACATGGGCTACAACGGCAACAAGACACCTCGCAGTCAGGTCTTTAAGGTCAGTACGAGATACTGTATGCGCTGTACCTGCTGTGATATGTAAGGCGTTATCAATGTGACTGGGATAGAAGTAGTGCTGGGTTTGTGTGCTGTATGTTTTTTTTTTTTTTTTTTTTTTTTTTTTTTTTTTTTTTTTTAATTCTGCACCACAAATGATAAAATATATCTATCCTGTTTGATAAATACTGTCTGATAATACAACACACACACACACACAATTTCCCCAGTGGTAGAGTGAATAAATGCTGAAATTGACTTTTTTGATTATTTGAAATGACAAAATATTAAACTAACTGGGCAAACTGAACTAACAGAGGGAATGTTATTGAAACTAGAAAGGCACTCATAAAGCACAGACCTCCACCAAAGCCAAAAATCCACTCTTCTTATCGTTGAACAATATTATTAAACCACAAATTATTACCTATATTATTATTCTTTTTGTCAGTTGGTGACACTTATACAGTTTAGTATTCTGTTTAAGTTCTTTTCAATTCTAAGTGAAAAACAAACCCCCCAGACTCGCAAAAAAATGCGATGCGTCCGTCCTTGGCCCGTGCTCTAGCCATCCAACAAATCTGTGCAGCAATTTTTTCTCACAGAGACACAAGCACAAAATGAAGTGTTTAGATCTGTGAAAAACTGAATTTGAATGAAATAGAATGTGTTTTGTATACAGTACTTCATTTATGTAAACGTTCAATGTCAAATTTAAGTTGTAAATGTTTAAAATCCATTATATGAAGGCTTTCAGATACAAACTGTGGTGACTGTAAAACATCACTGCAGGGACGTAACACACTACAACAAGTTGACACACAGTCGTCCAGCAAGTAACATTGAATCTGAACATGAGATAGTGAGAGAATGTGCTGAAGACTACACATGGAGGGCTTTTATTCTTTTCTTGTTGTGTTGCACATGGCCGTTAAGTAAAGAAGATGTTTATACTGAGCTGACTTTGTTTCACTAAATAAAGAAGTGGCAGTAAAAACTGACTATCGGTTGCAGATGCGTGTGAGACAGATGGAGGTGCAAAAAGATGAGTGTTCATCCACAGAGTCTGCTGCTTTAGATGTGAGAAATTTAACTTTTGATTATACCCTGTGCATGGCAATTTCACTGACAGGTTGAAATGTGGGGAATCCTGGTTTATATTCTGTCATCGGGGGAAGATGGGTTCTTGAACTTCGTCTCCCAGGGAATCTAATCAGATTAATGACTGACACTGATAGATCTGTGGTGTTTTTAAATTGAGCTTCGTTGGTGATCTGGGCTGTTGCGTGATTTGCTTGAGCACTACACTAACTCATTGCAGCTATGACAGACTGTAACTGAATTATACAACATTGTGGGAAGTAGGTGTATTCATTATCTTTGTAAGTGGGAAATGAGAAGACTATAGGGGTATAATGGTACACAGGAGTCATGGTTTAATATGTAGTTGCACAGATATGAATGTAGAAAATGAAGTTTTTCTCGATTAATTAAAAAAAACTGTAAAGCAGTGGTCCAGTAGTCGTAATTCTTCCTTTAATAATTTAAGCATCCAAATGCTAGAAAAATAAATAGGACAGATATCAGTTAGTCAGTATTGTGGTCACATACTGAGATGTATATCCAAAAGCATAAAATAAATAGAAAATATATACATGTCCATTAAATCAAGTGCATCATATTGCTAATAATTTAAATTGGCTAGATTTAATTTAGGATTTAAACTGAGGCCAGAGGATTTTACTCCTCTACCTTCACGTTTACCAAACTTGTTTAGAACTGAAGAATGAAGTGGTGCCACTCAGTGTTCAGTAGTCCTGCAGATCAACAATGGTGGAATCTAGCTAACTACACTAACTTCACTCAAGTACTGTACTTTGTGTATTTACATGTTATGCAAATCTTCAATTTCACTACATCTCAGAGGCAAATATTGTTCTTTTTATTAGAGATCGAACCAGTAGTTGATTTTAAAAGGTTGATATAATAATGATAGTTTGGAGCAGGGAAATGCAGATACCCATTAATCGGCTAATATGCACATCTGAAATGAACTCTCTTTCACTTTAAATAAACTGAAGGATGAAGTGTTTCCTTTATGGGTTGAGTTTTAAATCTTCATCCTTCTCAAGCTAAATAAACTCTTGGATTAAGTGGTAAAAATGCATTGTCACTAAACTGAAAACAGGCCTGTTCTTATAGTATATAATGAATTGCTGTAGGATAAATTACCCAACAGTATATAAAGTTGCTCACCCTTGAACACCCACAGCAGTAAATGAGGTGTGATATTCCAAATGTGCAAGGACTTAGGCTTTTTTGACTGATGTTGTTGGGTCACAGTTCATATTGAAATAAGAAAATCACGGCATGGCTGCAACTTCTAAATACATCTGCATTAACCCAGAAACCCTTGAGGCTTCGTAATAAATATTTCTGAAGGTTTGGTTCACATAAATTACAAACTAACATCTTCCTACTTTCTTTGGTATGTCTCTCATTTGAGTGAACCAACCCTTTAAAAGTAAACTTCTGTGCTGGAGTAACAAATTCTCAGGGTATCTTCAGGTCCTCATAAGTTCCAGTTCCAGTTCCTTACAGTGGCCTTCAGTAGAATCAGAGCTTTGATGAGTACACAGTTCGACAGAGGCCATTCTCCAAAGCTTTCTGTTTCTTTGAATTCGATCCCAGATAAAGCTTGTGGCAGCTTGAGTGAAGCTTTGTGGGAGCTGCAGATACCCTGAAGGTCAGAGTCATTCTTCTGTGTGATGTCCTCATGGATCAGTCCCTTTGTTTCATCTTCGATCTGTCTGCCTCTCACCTTGTATGTCTGTCTGTCTGTCTATCTGTCTGCAGCCGTTGGAGCTGCTCTGGCACTCTCTGGACGAGTGGCTGGTGCTCATCTCCACAGAACTCGACAGGAACAGGAAGAACCCGTCCTCCTCGTCCTCCAGCAGTGAGATAGCCTCCCTGCTCCTCAAACAGCGGGAGGTCGACCACTCCGGCTCCACACCAAAGCTCCCGTCCAAGCTGGACCCTCAGATCGTCATGGAAACAGAGGCATATGTTGACGGGGAAGACGTCATCTCCATGACGGCCAATCGACTCAGTGCTGTGATCCAGGCCTTCTACATGTGCTGCTCCTGTCAGATGCCACAAGGGTGTGTATTCAGCTTTCATCTGTCAGCTGTGATGTACAGCAGGACAGAAAGTACACGTCCACATAGAGAACATAGACAAGTGTAAACATTTCTTTCTGCAGCTCTTCATATATGGTGTCATTTCATTGCTGTTTTCCATCTAATCTGCTTCTTTTGTATTACTTCCCTGAACGTTGCAGTGTCCTTACTGATCCACACATGTATGTTTCCATTGCACTCATTTGCATTTACCTGTTATCGATGATTCATTTCGATTTTTTTGTTTCACTCAGATTTTTAATGCACAAATTGAAAATCCTAATAAAAACAGCTGGATGGAAAGGTACCTAGTATATTACCTACAGTAGATCAACACGCCCACAGTTTGAGGAAGCAGACAGTAGTATTGGCATGGAAGCAAAATTATGTACTGTTGTAGACGGAGGCAGCAGCAAAATGTATTTTAACCACCTAACAAAAGGCCCACCTAAAACAACAACAAACAACTTTCAGTGTACGCTATACTTAAAAGAGTTTCACTGCTTTATTTTGCTGTCAGACAGCCATTTCTGACAGGGAGCTGAAGCTGTTATATCACCCTCTCTTCAAAGCCACCAGGATCCTCTGACAAAATCAGTCAATTTAACCTGCAGAACACAGGAGTAGCTGGTCTACCACTGTCTCAGATGGTTAGTTTGTTTTTAAATTTGAACTTACTGAAATTTACTGATATCGTCAAAGGAATCTGGAGGCTTTGAAGAGAAAGTGATACAATTTCAGTTCCTTGTCAAAAAGGGCTGTCTGACGGAAAAGTAAAGTGTTGTAAAAATAATCATAATCTTCAACACACTCAACTCAGCCAAACTAAGATGAAGCTGGATGCTCGATGCTATAAAAAGCATACACTAATTGAGAGAGCAGGACAGCACTTTTTTAATTGCCAGCACAATTAAAAAAAGTGCTTTTGGAAACTTTGACGTGTTGTCCTGGTCTCTCAATTAAAGTAAAACATTGAAAATGTTATATATGTATAACATACACTTAAAGAAACTTAACGAGCCATCCAGTCTCAGATATATAGCATGTATAGCAACATAAAAAAGTCATTACACAACCTTCCGTAGGTTAAAGTGGACTGACTGAACGCTATTAGTGCTGACAGACTACAGAATAACAAACACTGTTATTCTGTATTTACACGGGTACTTAGCCCATTTAAAATGATGATTAGTGGAGTGGGGAAGTTTGGACTACGCTGTTATAACAGATCGCTCAGCCATAACAGCCACTGCTACTACTACTATAACTGTAACCACTCCCTAAATATAGTTAGTCAATTGTTGTTTGACTTTTCACACTCTTAGGTCATATTAGACTGGAAGAAATAACAGAAAAAAGCAATAGATAAACTTTCTTTATATGTCAGGCTACTGCAAAGTTTCCAAGAAGTTCTCTGGCTGTGAACCTTCCAGGTGCCCAATCTACCTCCTGTTTCCTCCCATATGTACCTCTCTTTGTTTGAACCTTTCTCCAAGTCCATAATTACACACAATTAGATCATTAGGGATGCTTAATTAACAGCCAGCAGAGGGCTATTATTGCTGGAATTAGAAGTCTTTCAGTGTTTTTTTTCTCTTCCTTTATTCACCCTTCTCTCCAGCAGCTTCCTGTCGCCTGTTTTGTCCCACCATAATTTTCAGAGCAGTGATTTTGCCACTTCAAATACAACTGAGTGATCTGTATCTAATTATAAAGCAGATGCTACAGCAGAGTTGTCGTTGCTGTCCGTCTTTCCCCCTTCCTCACTACATCTTCTTCACTCTTAACCCCCCCCCACTCTCTTTTCTCACCCAGAATGACATCCCCTCGCTTCATTGAGTTTGTCTGCAAGCATGACGAGGTGCTGAAGTGTTTTGTAACCAGGTGAGTCGATGTGGCCCTCTGCCATACATCAACCTCTTCACAGAGTACCGAGAGACTGGGTATTGATCCTGCAACTTCTTTCCTCTCAATTTATTTCCACTTTTCTCTCTTCGTTCTCTCACTTCTCCTGCCTTGTTTTTCGCACATTGTTCTTCTCTCTGTCGCTGCCATTTTAGGAACCCAAAGATTATTTTTAATCACTTTCACTTCCTGCTGGAGTGTCCGGAGTTGATGTCACGCTTCATGCACATCATCAAGGGCCAGGTGAGACATGATTGCATATTTAATTGCATGCCTTTAGACATCAAACATAAACATCAGCCTACTTCATCAAACCACACTGGAAACACACATTTGAACACTGAATTGAGGTAATGATACATCTGTATCGTTCAAAAATGACACCACGTTTTTTTCTTCTATCAGTTTTAATGGTTCCCTGGTTAATAATGCCACTAACCTTACGAGGCACCTTATTAGGAACACCCTGCTAGTACGGGGTTTGACCCCATTTTACTTTTAGAACTGCCTTAAGAGTCAGTTTTTCTAAGGTAGAACCTCCTAATTCTACTACTGGTTATTAAACCTGACTTATTAATGTTGTTCAATAATATTTAAAAAACACTGTATGATCATGTCAATCATGAGACTGAAAAAAGCTGCAGTTTCATCTACATCTGTGATCTGGAAATGATGAGAGCCATGAGGGTGAACATGTGGGTACATCTTTCCTCACTCTGGGATAGTCTGGACCCAGATGCAGATTTGTTGGACGTGGTCTCAAAGTTAAGCAACCACACTCATCTGTCACAGTCTCTGACCCTTTAGCTCAGATCTGCACTCAGGTTCCATCATTATATATAATATGTCGTGTACAAACCAAAGACCTACTAGCAGCAGAAATCATGGAATTCCAAATTTGAGTTTTAGGTCGATATACCTCAGTTGAATAGGCTGCACGTGCTGAATCTAGGGGCTTCTACTGCATATCTGCATCAAGGTTTCACATAAATTTCTGAAATATACAAACCAGCCCATCTGGCACCAAAAACCATGCCACATTCAACTTTTATCTCCCATTCTTCCACTTGATTTGAACTTCATCAGGCTTCCTATCCATGTCTCTATGCCTAAATGCATTGAGTTTCTGCCACGTGATTGGCTGATTAGATATTTGATTTATCAAGCAGTTGAACAGGTGTATGTTTACTCTAGTAACACACAGGTTTTCTTCTGACCAATTTACAGGCCAATCCCTAAAATATTGATACAGTGAGCAGTAAATCCTTGCATTTGAGAACCAACAGATATACCGTTCTTGTTGAGGTCTATCCAAGAGTCAAGACCTTCTAAATAGAACCATGTTTTAAAAGCTTAAATACCTAAAATATCTTTCCTAACAAACTCACCTTAATCATTTGAATGCAAAAATCGGAGTTGGTTTGAAAGTATTTACCTTATTATCTTCTGTTTTTCTGTTTTTGCTACTTTGTCAAGTAGCTTGAAGTTCCTCTCTGTCTTTGTTTGTCTTTGGGGACTTTATGGAAAGTGACTTTGAAAGTCCCCTGTCTTCCCTTCAGGATCATTTAACAGTGTTACAATCGTGGCGATAACACTTGTCTTAAGTTCCATTTATACGGCTTCATAAATTTTAAGTGCTCCTCCGAGTTGTGTGGTGTTCACTCACTCTTCAGTATTCATATTTGAGCTGCAGCGTTCGAGCCTCGTTACCCATGGATTATGGCTCGCCTGGGAGTAGGCCCTTGTTTTAATTACAGACTTTAACCTGGTGAATTTGATTTCATCTCCTGATTCTTCTCTCGGTACGCCCCGCAGCCCCTGGAGGAAAAGCCTTTCTCACTGTTCCACACTCATCCTTCACTCTACCTCCAGCGCTTAGAGAACAAAGGCATATATTATGCAAATAGACCCCAGCTTCATCTCTGTATTACAGAAGAGTATTTCACCATTGAAGGCTTTCTGAGCTGTCGGTTGAGACTAAAAAATCCACAGTCTTCAGAGTTGAAAGCAAAGCGAAGTGGTAATTAGTTTAGGAAAGTGCTGTGCAATGTGCGATGAGGAAGTCTTGTTTTCATTCTCAGCCGTTCAAGGATCGCTGTGAGTGGTTCTATGAGCATCTTCTGGCTGGCCAACCAGACTCAGACATGGTTCACCGCCCGGTCAACGAGAACGACATCCTGCTCATCCACCGAGGTACAAACTCCATCCTCACCAGCGTTGGGGAAACTAATTTGACAGCATAGTTTTGCAACCTACCAACTCCTTCACACTGGAATAAATAGAACCACAACACAGGGAGAAATCTAGTTTGGTTTAACTAAAGGTACTCAAAAAAAAGTATTTCATACAACATTACAACAAAATGTAATACAATAAAGTCGCATGACATCAAAAAATTGGCACTCAGTTGAGTTTATTTTTCAATGTTTCAAATAAAAACGGTAAAGACAAAAACTACTTGCACCTTTTTGAAAATGAAATAAAAAATGAAAAGGGGGTGGGGTTGGTCAAAGGGTGTTCAATCACTGTAGAGAAGCAACGGCAAAATAAAAATGACAAATCATTGCTTTACTTTTGTGTAGTTTTACTTCACAAAATGGCAAAAAGTAGTTAAATTAGCATTTAAATATGTAGGTTACAAAAATATGTAGTTAAACAGTGGGAGTATATGGTAACTACATGTATTTTAAAAATATAGTTTAAGTGTCAACTTCATGCCTTCAAAAGTATAATTAATTATTAATTAATGCACATTTTGATTAGTGCCCAAACATGTTGAGGTGTAATATTGAAAAGGATAACTTCTGTCATGACCAACTTTTCATCAGAGCAAGAAAGACCATTACATTCAAGTTAACAGGAAAGTATAAGAAAGTATATTACAAATCAGGAGCTGCAAATGAAGTTGGCGGAAATACTGTACAGTATATCTGAGCTGTATGAATACGATTGGATGTTAATAGTCAACTGGTAGCCAAAGCTGGGAAATAAGCCATTGACGGTGAAGCATAAATGAAGAAGCTGATGCCAGTCAGCTAATGTAAGCAGAACTTAAGTTACTACTAATGATCAATTCAACATTCAGTACATCACTGTAATAGTCCAGAGAAAGAAACATGAGACATTTTACAGATTTGTAATACCACCTAAATGTCACCTAAATGTCACTAATTCAAATAAAATTAGACATTTATTTGTGGAGTTGGATCCAAAAGTTGGGATTTTAAAGAGATATAAATTGCTGCGGTGTGAGATTTTATAACAAATCGATAACACATGTTTGACAGTTACCAATAAGCAAGAAGACAGTAGATAACCAGCTTTTAAAGGAGTCTGTGTCTGTAAAAAAGAAAGCATCACTCATGAAGCTTTAACTTGCTGTCTTTTTCTACTCATCTCAGATTCCATATTTAGGAGTAGCTGTGAGATGGTTTCCAAGTCCACCAATGAGAAACTGAAACAGGGCATCGCTGTGCGCTTCCATGGCGAGGAGGGCATGGTGAGTTTAAGCTCGTGTGACACTACAGTACATGAGTTCAAGACTTTTCTGTCAATCTGTCTCAGTAATTTAAGTTTATGTTTGCTTTGTAATCCAAAGCTGAGGCTTGTCCTGTTGTTAATGTTTAACTTTGCTGCTGGCATGGCAGGGCCAGGGCGTGGTACGGGAGTGGTTTGACGTCCTGTCCAATGAGATCATCAATCCAGACTACGCTCTGTTCACTCAGTCAGCAGACGGTACGTGAACTTATTATATTGTGCCAACATGAAAGTGGGATGAAATGATGCCAGACCGGCTCTGCTGGGTGTTTACCGTCTATGTTTGTGTGATCCACAGGGACCACTTTCCAGCCCAACAGTAACTCCTCAGTGAACCCGGACCATCTGAACTACTTCCGTTTCGCAGGTCAGATCCTGGGTCTGGCTCTGTACCACCGACAGCTGGTTAACATCTACTTCACCCGCTCTTTCTACAAACACATACTAGGTAAAAGGAACATGTGTATATACAAATATTAAGGTCAGGATTTTTCACTTTTCTGCTACAACAGCATCAGTCACTGTGTTTACATGATACACACTAGAATTGCAAATGTCATACTCATTCAGTGAGTATGACAATATTCTGAATTAAATACAAATATCCAAACAATTCTGTTTGGATATTTCAAATTAGGCTTTATTCTGTTTAAAACGTGCAGGGTTTTCCTCCATTTTCACAAGTCTTAGATGCTGTCTGTGTTCTAGGGGGTGGTGGTTGGGGGGGTTTGTTCAATGGAACATGTTTTAAGTTTTATTCATTTGTTTTCAAACATTATGCTAACCATATTTATGAAAGAATGCTGGCAACACTCACGATGGTACATTTTAGACAAATGGTAAATTATGTGGAAATAACACTTACAACAGTTTTTATACAGGTGAATGGAGACGATTACCACATTTATGTAAAATAATCCTGATTATTTCAAATAATTGCAATATGGTGATTATGTAACAGTTGTGACAGACAAAATAGTCAAACGTTTATTTGTTGTTGTTTGTTTGTTTGATGTTTGTGCAATACTTCTATATAAAGCACATTCAGATTCAGTTTGCTGTAAAAGTCTGTTGTCAAGTTGTCAAGTTGCCTTGAATTACCAGGTTTTGATACTGTTTTTTCTTCAGTAAGAAGCAGTCTTTGTTGTCCATACATGCATGGTCAGTAAATACTGACAAACCACCATTCGCTATCATTAGTGTTCAGTTGAAGCTGTGTATTCACTCTCACAGCTCTGATTAGGTCTGAACCAACTCCTGAGAACAATATCAGGCAGTTTAGCAGCTAAATGCTCCACTATGTAAGTATAACTGTCTGCTGAAAAAGTCACAGAGCATGTGGCGTGCGGGCCGTAGAATTAAAAACAATTAGCCAAAAGACAGTTAAATGGATTAAATGACTTTTAAAAATAAGGAATGTTGTGTGTGGCGATGAGCTTGTAGACTCTTAGCTTATGTGTTGCTGTAGCTAACAGAACAATATAAATTGTAAGTGTTTGGCCTTGTTGTGTGGTTGAGGCTAAACTTATTCATTGTACGTAGTCTTCTTCCTCCTTCTGATCACATGAACTCCTTTCACTGTGCCTAATTTCATCAGGTCTACAGAAATGTTGTATTCGAGGCTGAAGTGGGTTACATTTAAAAAGGTACTTTTTAAATGTAACCCACCTTTGGCTTTGTTTTCTTTGTGTTACAGTTTTAGGTGAGTAATAGAGTCATAGAGTCAGAATCATGATGCTGTGTGTTAAATCTGTGTTTGTGTGTTTTCTAGGTATCCCAGTGAACTACCAGGACGTATCGTCCATTGACCCAGAGTATGCCAAGAACCTGCAGTGGATCCTGGACAATGACATCAGTGACCTGGGACTGGAGCTGACCTTCTCTGTAGAGACAGATGTGTTTGGAGCGATGGAGGAAGTACCACTGAAACCTGGAGGAACCAGTATCCTGGTCACCCAGGACAACAAGGTCAGCCTCATCAGCGCATCAGGGGTGATTTTAATTGTACACAAGGAGTAAATCAGACCTTTATTCCTCTGCACTAACATGGATTCATGTATCCATGAGTCTTTCTACAGTGTATTTATATAGACTGTAGAAGACTGTTAAATCATATTAAGGTAAGAGGCAACTCATTTGTCCAGCTAGAACTTGTGCAGAAAGACATATTTTTGGCTATGTTGTCAAGTTTCTGATCAGCTTTTTTCCTGAACAATAGCAGGACCAAGACTTGAGGCTACGTCATGTCTTATGTCATGTTATGAGTGTGATAAAACCTGCTCACAAGCAAATTATATTATTTCACATGTGCAGATATTAACTGCTATTACATGTTAATTTCTGCTTACTTTCTGATATGATTTGCGCAGCACAATATTCAGAGTCAGAACCTTTAGCATTATTACTGTACTTCTTCTTGTCCTTCTTCTTCTTCTTCTTCTTCTTCTTCTTCTTCTTCTTCTTCTTC
>JAPQRN010000009.1:16112896-16123551 GCA_037367275.1 Coranthus polyacanthus
TGTTACTTCATGAATATACCTAATAACCATCCACTACCTGCCTGTAACTATTTTAACAGATTTTCTTGTTGATTCTGAGCCTTGTATTTCATGTCAAATGAGGCTCAGTATTTCCAAGAATCTTCTTCTTCAAACCTCTGTTGACAACGGCACCCTCTTCTCTTCCCTCTTCTCTTCCCTCTGCAGTATCAACATGCTGAAACTCCCCGAATACCCGAGCCAGGAGGTCCTGAGAGACCGGCTGCTGGTAGCGCTGCATTGTGGGAGCTACGGGTACACCATGGCATAAACATCATATCGGTTCATGCTGCTTGGAGGCAACACTCCTCCACAGAGACTCTTTTTGTAGTAAGGCACTGCTTTTGCTGGACAAAAATGGGAAATGAGCTGCTGGAGACGCACACCTGTGCCAGTGACTCTATTTTTATACAACGCTGGTATCTCGTCATTTATACAGATGATGACTCAAAATCTTTAAATCTGACTATTTTCATGCTTAAATGTATTTAAGAAAAAATGGAAGCATTTATACCATAAACTCTTGAATATAAACAGAATAATAATCATAACAAAACAGGTCCCTGCAGATATCAAACATATATCAATCACACTCCATCATATCCTCGTCAAAGCACAGATTCAGCTCCAAGACGTCTTTAAAGTGTCAACCACACATATTAGAAAACCAACGCTTGTTTTTGCCTCAGCCTACCTTTTAAGATTCTAATTTGTGTTTCTGCTTTTACAGTCCCTTGGAGACTTTCAAGCAGCCATCATCAGCTGCTAGGTGTTGCCAAAAGTTAATATGACCGCCAACATAATGCCAGATTTTCCTGACGAGCTATTGTGCTGCAAAGAACACTTTGTTGTGGTTCAGCAAAATAAGCCAAACTGCACTGAGACATCAGCGGTTAAAAGAAAACGTAGAATCACATGGCTGATGAAAAATTCCCTTAACCTCTGAGAAGTTTCTGTTTGCCTGATCCAAATCCTACGTTTTCTTTCATACAATACAGAGCAAATCAGCTAATCTTCTCATTGGAAAAACTGTATATGGGGAGTTTTTCCCTTTGGTCTTGTGTGTATAGTTGATATTTAACTAAGGTCCCTGACTGGAAGCAAACTGGGTTATTCCATATGCACCTTAACTATTAGTGAGTAAGTAAAGTTTATTTGTAGAGCATATTTAAACACAGCATAGTGTGACCTGTCCTAAACCCAGTCTGAAAAGCGCTGTACAAAGGACAATAAAATATAGAGTAAAAAGTACAAAAATCAACTAAAATAGTTTTTAAAAAAAACACACAAAGTAAGTAAAAACACAATGAAAATGATACTGATGACAAGTCTAAAAGATAAGTCATTCATTTACTATATATGACATATTGTTTTAACAAGTAAATCCTGATTTAAACATAGAAATATCTGATCATCAGTGATTAAAGCTACGATTAGTGCCAGCTTCGAAAGCTCAGCAGTTCAACTTCCCAGAGCTAGTAATACATTTTTACTGTGAAAGTAGCTTCATTTACCATAAACAAACAGCTCTGATCTGAAGCAGACAGACGCATCAGACCTGTGCACTCTGCTGTACATACATATAAATTATACTGCTTAACTTTCCCATTTTTTTTTTAAAGCGTATATAAAATAATTTTTTGACGTATTATAGGTATTTCCTAATTTCCAAGTCATTTTTTTTTCCCTACAAGCCAAAATTGCCTTAGTTATGAACTGTTTGTGACTGTTTGTTCATTTATGACATTTGATATTTTAAAAAAGGACCCAAAACTGGTCTAATGTAGTTTCCCAACATTCCCGCTAGATGTTCTTGTCCAGTCACGTTGAAGAGTCATGAGCGCGTGTTGCCGACTTCATTACGGTCTTTGGTTCCAGACTTGGTGACGGTAGATGACCGGTCCGTTAAAATCTGCACTCATCACGTAGAATACGCCGTGCTGAGTAAAAGCCTGTTCAGACCCGTTCAGTGTAAAGTCGGTTGATAAGCTGATAAAACAGACTCAGCAGTTTGCGCTCAGTGATAATAATCTAATGCTGTGCTCTTTGTAGGCTCATCCTAGACTGAATATATTTATTTGATTCCCTTGTTCTCTACAGAGCTGATGTCACGACTGCTTTGAGAAGGATTTCATGGGAAAGTTTAGGACTTTATTTATTTAACGAGGTGCTCGGACTATAATCCTGGGCACAGCTCTGTTCCCATTCAAACACAAGTCAGTTTATAGTATGTACACTGTTGAGACCAGTTCATGGTTCTTGGTGCACACACTACAGCTTTGGAAATAATTATTGGACACTGACAAAGTAGTGAAAAGTCAACATTTGTCATAAATGTGACTTGTAAGGCTGTCAGGGTTTTGTTGTGTGCAAAAGACTCAATAATAATAAAGAAATAAGCTGTATTTAAAAACCCAATACTCTCAATAACACGTAACATATAAATTAAGAACATCCTGACGTTGAAAAACGATCTAGAAACAATTAATATTCCAACAACATGTTGAGGAGCTGTTATGTTGAATTTCTACAAAAACTCACAAGTGGTCCAGTAATTATTTCCAGTTGTATAAGTGCATGTTGTATCCTGCATCCCATTCTTTTAGTGTTGTACAATTGATTTTATGTATTTTACTTTGAGTTTTTAGCTATGTTCCGTCTTTCTGTTGTGAAGGGGCCAATGTGTTCTCTGTGGACATTAGTGGTTTACATGCAGTCCACCAGTCTACATCTGTATGATAAAGTTCATAAGTAGCAAGGGTCTGTTCTTATTGATCTCTTTGCAAATTAAATTTGAATTTCAGTTGTCCTTTAATGTGTCTAAGCCTGGACTTGCCCGTCTGCGATGGGACACGTGTGTTAGATGTAGGTATTGGACAGATCACTGTTCTCCATGTTTTCGACATCGCTGCCTGCCCCTCGTTGCCTGCAGCGTTATATGCATGTGTCATGTGTTTACTATGTGAAATTCGAGGTCATTTAAAGTGAGTACTTCGCTCTCCTCTGTATCTGTGCTTCTGTGTCCGTCATCATCAAACGTTTGTGTCGGTTTGATGGAGTTTTGGCGCTGGAGCAGCAGTACATGATATCTCCATGACTAATGTTTGACCTGCTGTGCCAGACTGCAAGAGCTGGAATCCTTCAAGATACCTTTGTATTTTGGCCAATATAAACACACTGAAAATGTTTTTATTTTAGAAAGGGAGTGGCACCATGCCATGAATGTATCATTAGTTTTTCCATTGGTAAAGGGAGTGTACCTGTTGATTTAATATATTATCATCCATCAGTATTGTTTGAAAGGCTTTGCCTGAACTGCTTTTGTAAACAGATGTTAATGTTTATTGAAAACAGCGCATTTCTACATAATTGTCTTCAGTATCAAATTATGTATTTTACCATAAATATTGTATGTTGTGCTTTGAAATTTTATCCAATAAATCTTCTTTTGACAATCTAGGTGATGCAGTGATGTTGCCAGCTAGATGCTGAGGAACACATGTGCCATATGTGTACAGGGATGAATAAAAAGTGAGGCATTCTGGGAAGAGGCAGCTGATGTGCAGCCCTCCGCTGTGTGCACACAGAGCTGTGAGTGTTTGCCTGGATAGACATATGTGGCCGCAGCGTGAGCGCTGTGTTGGGTCACCAGTTTAGAGCAGCAGGTCTGCTGCTGCTAAATGGCCCCTAACCAGTGTTCAGCGTGTCCAACATCTGCTGCAGCTCGGTCCTAACGGCATATTCCTCCGTCTGCAACCTCTGCCTCGCTCCTCACCCCGTTACACTGGTATACCGGAGGCTGATGGAAGTACAGTACCAGTAGATGAAAATCTGCTGTTTTTATTTGCGGGTTTCTTAGCATTGTGGGAACCAATGTTATTATTAAAACAAAAAACTAGACCTGAAAAACATTTGAAGCTGCAGTGCTTGATTTTTTGTTTTCTCAGAAACAAGAATTCTATCCCCTTTTCTGGAATCTCTGGTTTTCAGGCTCTAGAATATCTAACAGTGACTGGAGGTTTTGGCTGCTAGGTGTTTTCAGACACGTAGGGGGTTAAAAACTGATCACTGTTCAGATTCAATCAGATGTGACTACTGCTCTTCTCTGGGGCTCGACACGGAAGCTTGGAAACATGTCCTCGCTTTTCCACAGCCACGTGAAACAGCCTCGGGTTCATCTATATTTAGTGTTTTGATTTGGACCAATAGGAGAAAGCTATAGCAGGAAGGTGTGTAGTTTCAAATTCTGTCTTTTTTTCCCCCCAATTTTGTCTCCTGTGGCTTCAACTGACAAAAAAAAAAAGAATAAATATCAGGGCTTTACCAAAAAAACAATCAAACAATGACTAACTCAACTCTACTTTTCATCTTTGTCAATTTATTTCATACATAAGCCTAGTATTTTAGTTAAGTATGAAATTGATTTTCCAATTTTCTGGATGTACCAGTTTTATGCCAATATATGGCAGCACGTCATGTGTCTGTGCAGCCAATCTATCCACACCTAGCAAGTTAGGAGGTTAAACCCAAAGATTAAAACTAACACTGAAACTAATAACACCTAATCTAACACTATTTAGTTTAGCTTATGCTAGCACGCCAGCTTTAAAAATTAATTAGAACGAATTTGAAAGCAATAATTCAAAACAAAATACAAGTAACAACTCTCTATACTCCGAGACATCAGTCGAATGTATTAGTTGGTTTTTGGTCAAAGCAAATATTCTGTAGATTTCTAACCAGATACTGTATGTTCTGTTTTGAATTGATTTCTAACACGATTCTTTAGTGTATTCACAACATAGTGGAATTATTCAGTGTGGTGAATATGATCTAAGGGGAGTCTCTGATTGTTTAGTTCATTCAGTTACGTGACAGCGTTGCATTAACACATACCTGACTAACAGACCTAGTGACCTGGATGCAGAAGAGTCTCCATGAACGATGCTAACAGGAGGACATCATTTGATTTGTAATGAAAGGCTGTGATACTGGCACACCCTATTTATCTGTCTAACCTCATTCCTCACCACAGTACCTGGTCCCCATGGCAACCCTTCCTCCTCACCAATAATGGACTGCACTCTACTTAAAACACAGGACACCTGCCATGGCAACAAGTTCCTCACAACATTAGCGTGGTATGGCGATGGTCAGAGCGTTTCGAGTGCTTCCCGGTTCCTGTTGAAAGGAGATGCAAAACACACAAGTCAACCTTTCACTGATGTTTACTGTTGTTTGTGCCTCTGTGTCTCTGCACCTCTAGTGTTATCTGTAATGTTAGTCTGACTTGCTCCAGACAGCTCAGTGTTGTTTACTTTGCTGTTATTTCTAGTATAGTATAGTACCATTCCTCCTGCAGTGTTCTCTCCGTGAAGCTCATTAACTTTTTTTTGTATTAATTCTCAAACACTCAAGCTTTGTGTCTTCAAAACATGTTGACCTAAGAAATTAGTATTTTTTCAAAGGACTGCTGGTTTTCAACGATGGATATAATGGCTTCAGTTCCCTGTTTGAAAGAGTTGTCTGACGGCAATGTAACTCTGTGAAAATATTTTAAATATAAAGAACAGTTATGCACTTATGCTCTCTTTAAATCCACCAGACTCCTTTGAAAATGTTACCTCAGAGAACAGGGAAGCTGCCGGTCTACTGGTGTCTTAACTGGTTGATTTGTTTGTTAGTTTGGATCCAAACTAATGCACACGGCTCACATTTCAGATGCCATTGTTCTGTTAACAGCTCCCTCTGAACATCTAACATGGTTTCCTTTCAGTAAAAGTCAAAGATCAGAGAAAAAGTCCAAAAACTGAACACAGATTTGTTGTCCTCTTCCCTTTCCCATTGAAGCATGTCACAACAGCAGCATACTGCCTACACACTGATGCTTCTATATCCATAATATAATGATGCCATATATAATGTCTTTCACTTCAATACTACATTTGAAGCAAACCACGGTTCACCCTCTTCCTGGAAATTCTATGGGATTGAGAAGATCGTGATGTTTACTAGGGGAGGAGCTGTGCTAAAGAAACTGTCGCAGAGGGAAATGTTTTGGATATATACACTTAACACAATGACTCCAAATGGACTCAATGGTGAATTCAGTTTAGTCACAGTGATTATAAATGGGACGGCATCAGCACTATCCTACAAGGATAGTGAAAATGAGTAAGTTTTAGCCAAAGATCAATTGCCATTCAGTGTATTGTTGTAATAGACAGCCAAGGGTCAGAAACAATGTACATGTCTGACTGGTTCCTATAAAGGGATTCAACAAGGAATAGCAGGACCAATACTGAGTGAGGTCAGATACTCAGCTTTTACATTGCAGAATTTGAAGCTACTGTAGCGATGCATTCAGGGCCCACACACACGTTATGAAGGAGTGTTATACTGAGTCTTTGGGGATCCACATTAGCTTAATGAACTGCCTTTACTAAGAAATAGAATTTTGGTGACTATGATAGACTGGAGGGTGCCAGTTAATTTTAGACATATTTAAGCACTGTGTCCTGCATATTGATTGGTATTAAAGGTCTAATTTATGAACTTGCTTAATGTAGCTCCTGATTAATTAAGTTTTTATAGACTTACTGCAGTTGCTTTCAAACACTTTTAACTAGATTTGACCTCAACCGCAGCAAAATCGTGACGAGCTGATATAGTCAGACACTTGTTATGCATATAATTAGCACAGGAGACTCCCGTTACATGACAGAACTATACTTATTCTGTTTGGATTTTTTAACATTTTTCACTTCCGCATGTTTGAATACAGTGTGTCTCTTCCCAGCTCCAGCAGCTTATCCCTCACATGTGAACTCTGAGCTCCTGCTTCTTTATCCGCTGGCTGAGGTTTTTCCTGATTGCTCCATGTCTTCACGACAGAGATAGATTCACTGCTCAGACTTTCCCCCGTGGAGTTATTACCTCTGCATCCACACAACCTGATTACATCTGTTCAATGCCCGCTCCCTCTCACACTGAGGAACACACCGAGGCGGCTGCTCTCCTGTACAGCGCCACAAAACAACCTGTCCTGCTTCTCCTCCACAGTCCCCTGTCTTTTTACTTTCCGTTTTCTGCCTCCTCTAACAGCACACTCAGCCCACATGCTCAGACATCAACACATATGTCCTCTTTGCGTGGAACAGTAAGGCAGTGAGGCTGAAAATGTGCTATGTGTACGATGTAGCTCCCTCATCCAAGGTGGTGACCCGACAGTGCACACACACAAGACTAATATCACAGTCATGGTCTTGGAAGTATTTAATATCCATAAATCAGCCATAATAGTGTTCAATAAGTTTTGGTGCTGTCATATTGCAGCCATCTGGAGCTTGATCAATACTGTATTTGTGAAGGTGATGTGAGAGTTTACAAAAATAAAGCAGCTGCTTGCAACATGTTGACTGTTTTCTCTTTGGATCCTTGGAAATATGTACTAACGCTATTTACTGTTGTAAAAACACTGCCAAAATCCTATCATCCTAATGTGATAGCAATTTTACATTTTGTACTAGAAATGATAAGAAATATACACTATGTGTGTCACTACTTGTGAGTGTTCTGGCCAGCATCCCCCTCACTAATGCCACTTTTCCACTGATGGCATCAGCTCAGCTCGCCTCAACTCAGCACGCCATTTGCTGTGTTTCCATTATGTGAGAGCAGGTACTATCAGACACTATTTCTAGCATCTTCACCGAGGTTCCACGCAAGCTAAAGCGATACTAAACGTGACAAAAAAAACATGCGGATCACAGATTGGTCGATCAAGATTTGTCGCCGTGTCAACACGTATGCATCTAAAAATCCAGGTACTAATGTAAATGTTGAAATATCTAGTAAATCGAACTACATTTTTGACAAACATTTAACAAGTCTTTATCCACTTTTCTTGTGAAATGAATTATGTTAAATATTGAGCTGTCATTAAGTACTAACTTTTTAAAAGTCACTTTAAAATGTTACATCTTTAAATCTACTCAACATTAGGCGTCACTTTGTTGCCGTAGTGTTTTTAAGTAACCAGAGCCCATGGTTTTCACAGAGCTGACAGGATGGCAGCCATGTTTGATAGCACAGGTCTCAGACCATCACACTCCTGCTGCCCCGGTAATTATTACTGCTGGCAGCTCTGTCGTCCCTGGGGAGGAATGAACGGTTATTAAGACTCACCTTGTCCCTGTGGTACCTTTGATTGGATTATGGGTGAAAGACGCTGGGGGTGTTTGCGTTCGTTGGAGCTTAGTAAGCATTTAGGGGGCTAAGATGCACTTAGAAAGTCAGCAGGAAACAGCCAGCTGATTTAAATTTGCATGCATTGATCACAGGTCTCAGGGTCATCAATGGCTAGAGTGGCCAGATGCATGATGGGATACACCAACGTGGAAAGAACCCTTTTATCATAAACAGGTCAATACAGTGTTTTGTTTTTTTGGGGGGGGGTTGTGCATAACAAAAGTTCCACAACACATGTAAAAGAAAAGCAAAGCTATGCACATTAGGGCAGTACTGTATCGATGACAGAGGTGGAAGAAGATAACCTCACTCTGAAAATACTCCACTATGAGGAAAAGTTGTGCAGTCAAAACTGTTCTTAATTATCAAAACTACACTGTCAGCAAAATGTACTTAAAGTAGGAAATGTTAAAGCAGTCACTGTGTAATAAAATAGTTCCTGTCTTTCTGTTCTGTTTGTCTGTTAGCAGTGTAGTGTCCACAGTTTTGGACAAATCGTGGTGATTTTTTTTCTGAGTTGATGACAGTGACTACAGATGATTAAACTGATGATTAAAAAGGTCAAGGTCAGGAAAAAGATCCCCATTTGTTAACGTGTATGGTAATTTATGAATTATACACTAATCCTAATGATATTAATACTAACTGTCTATATTAAAACCATGAGGATAATGAAGAACCAGCTCTTGATATTTGCATTAGAGAAGTGGATGGAAACACGCATAAATGTGCATTTTCATTTGCCGATTTTCTGAAAATGCAGTTAAATTTGCTTTACATTTGGATGGAAACCCCTACTGTCACTGATATGTTTCTCTGACTCTGTGATGCCTGGGTCAAGTGGCTCGTGACTGGATGTGGTCTTTGATACAGGATGAACAGGGACACGTTTCAGGTTCAGGCTGTTTTCTTTTGAGCTGGAAAATCCACTTTTATCCACTGTGTACCTGCAACCAATAACATGCAGAAGAATCCTCTCTATCCTTAGGGCAATTTAAAAAAATCATCATATTTCACTTCCAGCTGTTCTTGTAATTGATTCATTTGCTTTCAATTGTAATTGATTTAATTATTTTTAAGGTTTATCTACTAGTTAATGTCTTTTTTGAAATTATTTTTCATATCTGTGTTTCCTGGTGCCTAAGATATAGTGTTCATTTCTTTGTACTATATTGCAATTAAGGCCTCTACCATGATGTTTTCTGCATTTAAATGAAGGTTGAATAAATCTGTGGGATTTAGGCTGTTAATACAGCAAATCCACCAGACCAGAAGTGGGTATATGCTGCACACCTGCATATAATTATGCAAAAATAATAACACACTCTTGAATTTATAAGTGATCAAACATTCCTTTGCTTAAAAAAAACAACGTTGCAAATTTCATGTGCTGTTGTTTAACTTAGATGTTTTTTCATTTAAACCATGAAGAAGAGAACATCTACACTTGTAACCTATTAAATGTTTGTCTTTTTTTAATCCCCAAAAACAGAACAATAAGTTTAGAAGAACTTATAACAAGTTGGGTTTATTATGAATTCATTTTTAAAGTTCTGGAAATCACCTAAAAGATATGAGGACAGTACATCCTGAGCAAATGATGCTCAAAGAGGAAGTAACTGGGGACTGTTTTCAGCAGCAGATTAATTCTCATTTGGGGCTTTCGTGAATATTCCCTGCAGCACGACGATGTGTATGTGGGATTGATTCTCAATAAACTACACTGTGTCCACATGATAATGAAGGGATATGTTACCCACTGTAACAGTGTGGCTCAGGGATGTGTTTTTAATAGGTTTTGGACAACAGAGCTCTATGTGAAGCTATACTGTATCACATTGTGCACGTGGGATTTTGATGGTAAAAAAAAAAATGAAAGGCAATTTTAAAGCCTTGTAAATGTACAATTGTGAGCTACACGGAGTCAAAACCAAAAGTTGTGGTGCTTGAAAATGTAGCACCTGAAGCATTTCCCCTCAGTCTGACTGAACTCAATGAACCATCTTTACTGAACTAAACCTGTGTTTAGCCCGCTAGCTAACGTTAGCCGCTGTTCGCTAATATTAGCTAATTGACTGGAAGTGTATTTATTTGATTACAAAAAATGAATCTAGTATTTTGTAACTACTAAAACCAAAGGCAACGCATGTGACCTATATCCATTGTCTTTAAATCTCAGAAACTGAAACTACGTAGAAATGCAGGTGACAGGAAGTAGTATTTTTGGCACACATGGAGAACCAATCAGGGAGATGGCATCTCTCTCAAATGTATGACCAAAAATCACAACACGCTATAACTAACCTGAAAAAACAACCTGGAACACCTCAGGGAGCACTTAATGCCTTCAAAAACACACTTTAGAAACATAATACACACCAATTGCA
>JAPQRN010000009.1:16124022-16145266 GCA_037367275.1 Coranthus polyacanthus
AAACAACCTGGAACACCTCAGGGAGCACTTAATGCCTTCAAAAACACACTTTAGAAACATAATACACACCAATTGCAAAATGACCATTTTCAGAGCACATAATTTAGCCTTATACGACTTCACCACCTGGAAAAAAGTCTTAGAAAAGTACTGGAAACACATGAGGGAGCACTTACTATTGCCTTAGCAATTATCAGAAACGCTTCAGAAACATAAAACAAACCCACCACAAATGACAATTTTCAGAGCATATAGTATATACTATTACTTTTCCACCTTGGGAAACCACATTTTAAAGCCTTAAAAACATTCTCAAACACCTCTGGGAATACTTTTAATGCCTTAGCAATTATCTAAAATACTTTAGAAACATAAATAAAAACCAGTCTATAACCATTTTCAGAGCACATAGCTTTACAATTCCATCACCTGAAAAAACCTTAGAAAATAGAAACATAAAGAAAAGAATTAAATGTTAAGTGACACTGACAATGTGTCTTTTAACATATCACAAATCTATCGGCTGCTGTTTTCAGGGTGTTTTGTTGACAACGACGTAAACAGCCCACAGTCAGACAAACGGAAGAAGGAAAAGGGTCACCATTTAATTGGTAAAAATAAATACATCCCCAGATGCTCCCCAGACATTGCAGATCTCCCAAAACAACTCCTGCAAATGAAGTCAAGTATCTGCAGTCCCAGGGAGCTAAGACAATCTCCCAAACACACACGAAAATGAACAACAAATTCATCCTGTCCCTTTTTGTGGTGTTTTGGTGGCTGTTGTCTGTATAAGCTCAGTGTCAGGAGTGTAAACCTCCCTGAGACATCTTCAAATCTCCCTGAAATCAGTTCTGTCACCTGGAGACGTGTGGCTCCAGTAGAGGAATTATACAGAGCAGTCAGAGAGGAAACAGAGCAGAGCTGACAAACAGCCATATTGAAGAAAAAAAAGACAATTGTTTTAAATTAACAACCAAATCACAGTCACAGTTTTTTGGCAGGCAAACAAAAATTGAAGATGGACATTCTGACCCCATTTACACCTAGTATTAAAATGCGATCTGCATCCAAATGATCCATTCGCATTGTGTGCAGTGTAATCCATACAGCGTGTCCACATCCGTACCATAATCTGTGCCTGCATATATCTTATATTGTCCTTCTTTGATACTCTATGGTACTACACCATCATACCCCTCTGACCTCTGACCTTCGAATAACACTGAGCACTTGCATCACAGGTTAACAAACCTAACATTTAAAGAAAGAAATGGAAGATTCACGTCCCTGGAGCCATAAAGAAACACAATGCTTAATAGTTTTATATGGTGACAGCGTGGTTGATGTAACTAACTTTTACAAAGACATTTGAAAACAAATGGAAGAGCTACAACGCCAATGGGAAGTAAACATCTAAAAACAAATGTTTTACTTTTACTAACTTGATCGCCAGATATCGCCTTTATTCTCAGGTGATCTTTTCTTCCCATCCCATCTTTTGAAGAGGTGGACCAGATACTGGACCAGATACTATCTGCCCAACATTAGACAGAGTGGAGCCAGTTGAGGTGGTCTGGGCGTCTGGTTAGGAAGCCTCACTAGTGAGGTGTTTTAGGCATGTCCAACCAGGAGGAGGCCCTGGGGCAGACCAGGGACACGCAGGAGGAATGATGTCTCTCAGCTGTCCTGGGAAGGTCTCGGAGGTCTGGGCATCTCTGCTTGGTTGGTTGATTTGTTACATCTCCATAGAGAGCAAGAAATCATTAAATAAACATTAAAACACACACACACACACACACACACACACACACTCATGAAAGTCAGATTTCTTTCAGGGTGCTTCCCCTGTCAAAGTGTTTATCTTTGTTTTTGAGCATAAAGAGCTGCTCTCTGTTCTTGCATTGAAACTTTTGCTGTTAGGATTGTACTTTGCACACAGGCGGTGTTTGCAGCAGATGCAGGCATTAGCTTTATCCCCCTTCAACCCTCTCCCACTCGGCGTCTTCTTCTCCAGCTCTCCTGCCCCGAGTGCTCCTCATTGAAGCAGACTGCAGCCCTCACCGCTGCTTACCGTGATCGGGCTGCAGCCTTAACCTGCTCTGGCATCCTCGTTACAGAAGCTGCTTTCACTCATTAATTCTCTCAGAGCTGCGCCGGCTGCGCTGCTGGTGGGGGGGTGGCGGGGGGCTGCAGAGGTGGAGAGGGGTTGAGTCACATCTCTACAAGGTAACATAAGAAACAGGTTTTACCAGAACACCGCTTTGTCAGTCCTGCTGAATATTCAGTGTGTGTCAGCTGGCGTGAAAACACATGCCAATCTGTCTGTTCACAGTCAAAACAGTCTCTTGCTGAACCTGTGTTTTAATAAACACATTCTCCCTGTCCCTCCATCTGTCAGGGCTTTTGGCTCAGCTTCATGTTCATCAAATCAGAAAAAAAAAATCTAACAGCAAACTGAACCCAAATGAAAAAAATTAATAAATAGAAGCCCATACGACAGCAGCTTGTTGTTATAGTTAGTAAAAGTCAAGGCATTACAGTTTGTACAGGATCCCTCTACCTCATTTTAGATATTATTTCTGTGTTGAAAACACAACGTTTTTACTGTAAATAGACACAGTAACAAAAAATTGATAAATATGACGCATCAAAGAGTAAAATTGACATTTCTAGAAGCCTGACAAAATGGGCAAAATGTATTTTTCAGGCACAATGTGCAGCAATTATTGATCCTTACAAAGAATGTGTGCTTCAAACCAGTTAAGCTGTTTGTGTTGCAAAAACAGAGAAACAAGCACAGTCAAAAGAAGGCCTGAAGAAAAGAAAAGGTCTGTCTCACCCAAATGTTATTGTTTTCTAATAAAAGCAAATCTGTATTTGTTAACTATTATCATCATTCTAAAGTTTAAGTGGTCACATTGTGCAGCTAATCTGTTAATGACTAAAGAAGTATTTTTAGTACATTAAGGGAAAGCCTCGCAGATTTTTAGGTGCGTCCACATCACAAGAGGGTTTTTCAAATTTGGCACAAATGTTCACTCAGACTCAAGGATGAACTGATTAAAGTTTGGTGGCCAAGTTTGGCCAAAGGTCAAGATCACTCTGACCTCACATAACACGTTTTGGCCATAATTCAGTATTTCTGACAATGATGCCGATTTTCTGTGATGGTGGAAACTGTCAAGATGTGTGGCTACACAAATTCACACGACTTCACATATTCGTCATGACTAGGCTGGGGGGCAAAGTTAATTTTCTTTTAAAAATTCATAAAAATAAGTTTTGAAATATAATTTGACATTTATACTGGATCATAGCACATATGGTAAAAAGTATTTTTTGAGACACAGCCAGTTCTGTATCGTACTATTTTTAGTCTTTAGTCAACGGGTTACTGTTTTTTTTAAAAACATTGACAAAAAAGTGGGAATGCAGATTCCTATGATGACATGGTCGAAAAGTGTGTGGGTCAGAAAGACTCAATTAAGAATTCACTGAATCAATTATTAATTAAATTACTAATTAAATCAAATGCATTTAGAGGGAGAAATGATGAGAAATGTAGCTCCATGACCAGTTTCTATGCATTTCAATGGGATTTCTGAGTATGTAGCTGTATTCTGATTAATTAACTGATTAATGCCCTTAACCAAGGAAATGAGAGCTTTGAGAGCTGGCTTTGATATGAGCCAATTTTTTCGAGTGATCTGATTGGTCAGTTACGTTTTGATCTGACCCCTTCAGCATGAGCCAACCATGCACCACAGCTTACAATGTTAATATAGTCTGGTTAAAAATGGAGGAGGATGAACTATACTCCTGGTTGGTCCTGAGTCCCTGCCGTATGTCCATGTCCACGTCCAGTCAGCTGCATCTCTAGCAGGCAGCACTGACTCAAAGGACCTCGCGTGGACACTGCAGGGCAGAAGGCTTCGGGTTGTTTTTTTACGCATGGATCCTCTTCTTTTCTTTCACATGCGGTCTCAAGAGAAAAGGTCAGGGTTACAGTCGAGGTCACCCTGTTTTTGTTTTTTTTTTCTTCCTGCCTCTCAGCATCATGAAAGGTTCAGCCCATCAAAGCACAGATTAACTACTCTATAACGTGTGCTTGGATTCTCCCTCTCCCTGGCCTTGTCTCTTTTTGCTTCAGAGTCATGAATACACATCAGCGCCGGAGCGCGTTCGAGGGGTCAGCAGTTCAAAGCAATAATCGTGTTTCTGTGTTTGAACTCTCTCCACCTCTGTTTGACATTGGCTCTGATGTTGCCACTCATGAAGTGAACTGGGCTGCCATTTCACGCTGCCTCCCCCTCACTCTGCTCATCCCTGGTGCTTGGCCTTAGGGTGTCTTCAACAGGCCTCTGGGCCACTGACACGTGAATATTGATCTTTGTGTTCCCTCTCTCCAGCTCCATGTCAAGTGTCCACGCTCTGCTCAGACCTCCCAGGCCAAATTCCCTTCCTCCCTCCCATGTGATTGGCAGACGTCCAGCTTAAATGTGATTACTGATTTCACTTTCATCAGTTTGTCTTTAGCATGCAGAGTCTACTCTTTTCCACACATGAAACTTTCACAGCTTGAATGACTTGAGGTGGGCTTTTTAAGTATAAAGACACAAGGAGGCAGCAAGCAAGGACATGGATTTCCATTAACATATGTAAGGAAACGACTGAGCCTCTGCGCTCACAGAAAGATAACAGACAGCAGCCTTTGACACTTGTTCCCAAGCAGTGCAAAGATGTATGGAAGTCTTTCCTTTCTTGTTTTCCAGAGAGAAATATGCTTACTACTTGAGAACAGGGGGAGATGTATTGTCCCTTGCAGAGCGGCGATATCAGGCGGAGCGCTTTTGATCCATTGAGATTGTTACAGACCTCTGATAAATCTCCCCGTTGGCCGCCGTCCTTGGCCATGGCGAAAAGTCTGGATTAAAACATCGCTACTCCCCGCCAAGGTGATGAGTGGATAGACGGTGTAATTGGGCTTTAGACATAAGCGACACCCTCTCATACAGCCGTATACCTTTTCTCCCTCTGTCCTTCCCCTCCTCCTCCCCCTTCTCCACCAGGTCTTCGAGCAAGATAAAAACAAAATGAATTGCTGAAATGGTAATGAAACAACGTGCAAGAAAAGTGAGCTGCAAACGCTAAAGATGGGCTGAAGGTGGACGTGAGTAATGAGACTAAATGAGTAACTAAATAAGTGTATTTTGTCTCCGGTTTGTCTTATTTTCAGGTGCTTGTGTTCTTTTCATAGTCTATTTTGGCTCATTACCTTATCATCACTTTCCCTGGGAGAAAAAAGTAAAATATGCCGAGGACTTCTCCGAGGTCTGCAGAGTTTTTGGCAGTCTCAGGAGTTTTGTGTCGATCGTTTACCATGTGAAGTGATTATGCGGCAACTGGCCCCTTTTGTTATCTTGGCGAGGCAGTCAGTTGTAAATAGCTGTGAAGTTATCTGGGCAGCACAGTCACTCGGAAAGGAGTAATTGGATAATTAATTTAGTCCCGGACAGGTCAAACGGATTTTCGTCTCGTGTGCCTTTCCGTGGCTCACAAGGTCTTGCGGACACATGATTGATGTGTGCCACCACTGGATAATTAAAGGGCCTCGTCTGCCCTTAATCCTCCACACAAAGCTTATGAACGCATGGAAGAGGTAATGAGGGTTTGACCAGCATATATACAGTGAACAAGCATCCAGACAATGCTGGTAATTAGTTCAGAAAAAGTAATCAGTTGTATCACTTGTTATATTTAGCCGTCGGCTAGCCCAAAGATTAAACATCCACACGTCACATCTTCTGTTGCTAAAACATGCAAAAATAGAAAATGTGATGCTTTGGTTTTACATAGAATTTAGTGAGATATGACTATCATGACTAGCATAACGTTTGCCCCAGCAGCACTTCTCCACCTCACAGTTGCAAGGTTTTCTTCAAATGTCAAAAAGCACTTTATTTTTGACATCTGAATGATCATACTTTTGCTGACACAGTAAAGTTTCCATCTCAGCTGTGGGTCAAAAAAAATTGGCTGTAATTTGAAGATACATAGGCCACATTCTGTGTAAAGAAAAATAACTGATTCCTGAGTGTTGGCTAACATCAACAAGCATGTAGATAGTTAGCAAGCATTAAAGACATAAGCATATTTGTAGGGACGTTAGCTTAATTTGGGGAATATAATCAGAAATATTTAGCAGAAACAATTTAATTATTCGTGCAGTGATTCAGTCTCAGAGAGTCAGCATGATAACATTAATTTATTTAAGTTACGAATTCAGGGGAAAAACACCAGGGTTTGAAAATACACACCTTTCTGCAGCTCTCTTATAGAAGAGAGCCTGAAAACAGAGTCCAGAGAAGGAGGTAGAATTCTTGTTTCCTCTCAGACCACTTGAATTACAATCTGATGAAAGGTAATTATGGAAGTTTTTCCCAATGATGCCAAAAAATTGAGCACTGCAACTTTAATCTATCATGAGTGTCTTAAATGCAAAAGGTAATTTGGGGAGGGAACAAAGAACAGGAGTCTGGCAGACGAAAATAGGCAACAGACAAACTAAATGAGCAGTTGCCCTCACCTGAAGCAGGTGATGAAAGCAGTGGTGGATTTAGAATTGTGTCTGAGAAGTGAATCCAATTGCAATTTCTACAGAGTTTAGCAAAAAAGAAGATACTACTACTAGTGTTGTGGACAAGCTTCATATTCATTCCTTAAAACGGTTATTTTAAAGTTAGAGAACCTCAGATAATGCAGTTAGGGACATTAAGGAAACCAATACTGGCTGGTGTTTAGACATGGAAAATCAAAAGCAGTCACCATATCAAAGTCAAATGCTTTTTTGACCCATCAACTCAACCTCAACATTTAATAGTTGTGACTCTCAGATTAACCCATTAGTCCGTATTTCATATGTTATCTTCACAGTTTCTGACCTCTTCAAGATGATTCCTGGCTGTGACTAAAGCACCTCTTCTGCTTTGAGTCCCGAGCAGTGTTCCAGCTTGATCAGTGTCAGAATGGTTCTTCATGCTGACGAGGTTAAGCTTCCTGACTTTGCACCCAAATGCTCTCGAAGCTCTCATTAATAATTTCCGCTGCTGCTTTCATAACTCTTCACCTGGAAGAGGAACCACGGATTACAGAGATGACACATTAAGGTGACGCTTCATGAAAGATGATCTTTGAAGGTGCAATCCTGCCTTCAGCATGCCCTGGAAAACACACGTCATCCTCAAATATTTTAAGCTTTTAACTCAACCATATGTGTAATACATGTTAACTATTTGAAAGTGATCCCATAATTTTGAACTTGAGTCAACATATTTTCTAGATGACAAGATGTACAATTCAGTGTAAGGCAGCCCTGTTGTTTGTGGATGTGCTGCTGAGTTTACCACTGGGTTAGTTCTTATTTTTGTTTTTCTACTCTAAAAATGCATATTGTATGTTGTCATTCATAAGAGGAAACATACATATTTATGCCTCAGCCCCAGCCTCAGCCTCAGTCTGTGTTTCTCATTTAAAACACAGTATATTAACATTTAATCAAATACAACCAAGGTGTTGCTCTTATGCTTTTAAAATGGTTCTAGAAGAGTTTAGAAACAGGTGCTAAACACTTTTCCTGAAGAAAGAATTTCATAAATGGCATAACTAATATGTGTTATGGAATGTTATAACATAACTCTCAGTGTTTTATTTCTCCTGTACATTTGATCAATGTGTAATTATTCACATGTTTCACTGGTGGTTTCATTTTCTTTAAAGTTGGACTAAGCAATTATAATTCACTACGCTTTTTTTGACAAATCCATTGAATATCTCCTGAGTCTTTTCCCTTCTGCGCGTGTTTTGGTTTATTTTCCCATTTACTTGGACTGTTCCACTAAACTATTCTAGCCATTTGAAATGAATTCACATCATCAGGAATTGCTTACTCAACCTTTAACACGGGTCAAATTTACCTGTGCACCACTTCCAGTCCACAAAAATGCCCTCTGTCATTGTGTTAAGTAATTCTCATCACTAAGGAATGTCTCAAGTTATAACATGAGTTTCTTTAATCATCAGCTGTGTTTTGGTCTGGTTTTATAATCAAAGTATCTTTAAGAACACCAATAGCTTTGCATGGACATCAGTGCAAATCAGTCTAAGATGACACCGCGTCATAAATCTCTGTCTCTTATCCATTATCAATGACTTAACAAATGCTGTTTCAAATGTCCACACAACACTTGATCGAAACATGACATGGTAGGCTCACAACATTCATAGTTCATCGCCAGCACATACCAACAGCGACCTCAGCTAGACAAACCAGCTCATTAAATTCCATTTCATATAAGAACAGGACTTTGTTGACCTTTTGCTGCAAAGCCAGGTCAAAGTGAATTAAATGGTAACCTGCGTGATGGACAAATAGCAGCAGGTGGTCGAGTGAAACTTGTATCTGAGTCTCTCTGCTGGTGATGGGGCAGCAGTGGATTGGCTGAAATGGTGAGAAGCAGAGAGCACAAGGTGAATGTTTTGAACTGAATGGTACTGTTGCACAATGGGAGATCTGAAAGACAGCATCTCAAGTATACATTGATATTTAAAGTGCAGCATCCAGGAAATGACTGGTGGGAAAAATGCGAGTAGAAAGACCACACGGAGCAGAAATATTTGACGTAGAATTTATAACATGATAAAAATGTGTGGAATTCACTGTGATGGATAAATAGTGACATCTATAAATAGAGTAGAAGCAGGATGAGAGAGAATAAATCTAATGGCCAAAAATGTGAGGCATGAACTAGCACACAATGGTCCTAATGGTCAGTTTAAAGAAGCCTCTGAGTTCTACTTTAAGATAGATAGATCCACATGTCCACATCCACACCAGCAGCATCTGATACACATCACAACACCTGCAGCCTTTGTTGTGAATGGCATCAACAAATGGGGACAAGGCAGTGATCCCATCGACTCTTTTGAAACCCAACTTCTGTCCTATGTTGCTGTGCTATCAGCTGACATATAGTATGTCAAACAGATTACATTTGGTCCAGGATCATCCATTATGAATGTAACCACAGGGGATATTGGACTGTCAATTGGCAATGGCAATGGGAATCTGACAGCCTGTCCACTTGGTTAAAGCTACTGAGAAAAATCAACATTAAAATAAAAGAGAAGGGTCCTGTTTAGGAAACTTTGGTTGACCTGATAGACGCTAAGAAGCCCTGACATAATAAACAAAATCGCTGATGGATTAGGGAGGGGCTGCTGTGATTGACAGGCGAGTCTGTTGTGCTGTGTGGGCTTTGATTGACAGCTAGCATTAGCTCAGCTGCCGAGTCAGACATTCAGACTCTTGTTTATTTGATAAAACATGCACTAACAGTGAGTTATTTAACAAGACTGTCAGAGGATTCGGTCATGAAGTTTACCGGTACTTAGTTACAAGACCTGGCCGTAACTTATCGTTAGCTGCATTAGCTGATGTTAGCATTAATTCATATTGAATTATATGATCTGTCAGCTAGCCTGCTAATTAGCTCAGGTAGCTGTAATTAGTGTGCTTATACATTTCAATTATCAAACACTAGTATATGTGTTTACATTTAGTCAGTAGCTGACGTGACTTGATGCCATTTAATATAACACTGTTAGTCGATGTGTTTGGTGTTTTCATTAAGTTTCAGTTTCACCCTTCGCTCTTCTCCAGCTCCACCCTCTTAATCCAAACATGGGCACTTGTTTCCAGAAAATCCAACACAGCGATGGCCATATTGAGCATCTAAAGGCTTCAAAACATATCCACTATTTATATACAGTCTGCCATTGAAGCACTGATCAACCACAGACCACAGATGCTATACTTATTTCATTCAACAAGCAAATACAATAGTACTAATATCATCTTTAAGAGTTTTTCCAAATTTTCCATGGAACTCTTTTGCATGTCTGATATTGTCCCACTCTCATCTCATTAGGCAGAGTGAAACTGGACGACACAGGAAGTCATGAGTCCCCCCAGTGCTCTGTGGTGTGGCTTGGAAAGAAGCCTGATTAAAGTGATTATTCTGATTAGTGTGTGAATGCATCCTGGAGAGAAGCTTTAATCATCACACTCCGCTACATCGAGCCCTGATTGACATTTTACCCTCACCTTTTACACAGAGATAATACCTACGTCAACATAGAGTTAGGGAAGTTAGCCAAGCCTGGTGGTCATTAAATCCCCATATTGAAGGAGATGCAAGGAGATTAAAGCAGAGTTGTCTCATCACCGTATTAGTCATATTGTATTAATGATTTCATTTAGTGAGCAAGAATAACATCAGGTCTTCTTGGCATGTTTCCCAAACATGTATTATCTGCCTGTTCTAGTTTTAAGAAGCCAGAGGAAACTCAGAAATACATGATTTGTATTGTATTTTTCACAAACGGAACATAAAAGCTGAGAAATGTTAACTTCTGACCCTCAGGTATTCTAGTCCAGCCTCAAATACCAACCATCTGCCTCAATCAAGGATGGAGGTAGAAGGGTGCACAGGTGGGTTTATTGCAGGAGGATGCACTTTTCAAGACTTCTAGAAAAATATATTCACTTTTTTTTTACACATGTCTCTGTAGTAAAATCTCTTTTTTGGGCCACTGGGAGTAAAAGTTTTGTGTTTCAGAAATGGGAAGGACATACTGAATCTAAACTTTTGGTTTTGGCAAATCATTGTTATTTTATCACTCGTCAGAAGAAAGCTTAAATGATATTGGAAAAAAAAAATGGTAAGGGCATAGGGGAACCATATCTGCTCACAGGTACATGTTTTAAGTCTTATTATCTGGCCTAAATATTTACAAAATTAAAGTGGAAAATGAGAACTTATAGAACTGAAACTATTTAGTCTAAACATCCTAGACCGGTGCATTCAATTTTAGAAAGATTTGGGCAATTTCTGGAAAATATCAATGTGAAAGACTACTGTTTTATTATATTTTTGTGGCTTTTTTTCCTTTATTAAATCAATAGCGGAGAGAGACGGGAAAAGCACAGGAGAGAGAGAGGTGAGATGACATGCAGCAAAGTTTACAAAAGTACAAAAGTTTAATTGATGTTGACCTAATACTCATTTGCATGTTTTCTTCAAAAAACATTCTCAAGGGGTTACAGTCGCTGTTATATGGCCTGAGAGGCAAAAGCTAAAGAAATAAAAGGCATGATGAGTGCATGATAATAATCTGAGCTAACATCGATGATTATATCAACATTTTTATCAACAGGTATTTGATGTGCAACAGGAAACAGAGTGATGCCTTCAGATATTCTTGATTTCTTTACAATCAAACCTCAACCTGTCCTCGGCTACAACTTAATACAACTCATACCCTCAAACTGAAGCATTTATGCTAAAGGTTCAGTCTCTAAGATATAGTGGCATCTATGCAGATTACAACCAACTGAATTCCCCCCTTACCCTTCCCTATGGTGGCAGCTAAGAACGTGAAAAGCCCTTGTTAGAGCCAGTGTTTGGTTTGTTCATTCTGTGTTTTTTAGTTAAAGGGATATTAACTCTGGTCTACACTCTAACATATTAGATGGTGGTAATGGACCTTAATGCATAAAACAGAAAAAAGACTATTCTAGACCAGAACAACATGGTGTACCCTCTTGATATAGACGGCTCATTCTAACGAAACAAAAACCATTCTCATATTCAGGTGATTATACGCATCCACAAAGAATGAATGAATGGATAATTGTGCAGGGAACTGTGCACCTGCAATCTTCTACATTTTAAGGACCTATTCACAAAAGATTTATGCTTGTGCAAAAACACCCATAAAGTACAATTTGCCCTTGTCGTGTCAGAGTTTCCAGTGTTTCAGGTGCTTCTTTGCATTTCAGACACAGATTAGACCATAATGAAAACTGCAAAAACCCTCAAATTGTGTGTCTATAATGAATGAGATGCACACACAGAGCTCTTCATGCTTCTCTACTATTTTGCGTCTATAATACAGTCAACTGAAATGTCCATCAAAAAGTGCTCCAGGTATTAATATAATTTAGCCAGAAACAACAACAACATACTGATGTTCTGTTTGGTGTCACAGCTCTCACGGCATCTCCAAACTGTAAAAGAGACTGTACACAGTCATTATTGTTGTTTGTTCTACAGATGTTACACTGGGATTGTGGGATAACAAGATAAAGTGTAAATAAAGGGGTCTGATCTCAATCAGTGCTTTTTATATTTAAGTGCTCGAAACTCCAAGATAACAGACATACCGACCTGATCCCTCCAATATCTGACTTAAGATTTCACACTTGATGACGTTAAACATTAATTCAATATCATTCAAGCCTCACAAGCTCGAAGAGTTGGAGAAATAGAGAGATACAGAGAGAGACAGTGAGTGAGAGGTTAGTTTGTGTTCAGTTTACACCAGCTTTCTGCAGGTGGTATTTGCACCAGTCAAACTGCATGTGGCAATTTGTGCTGGTCTTTAATGAATTAGATGGGTTTTGCAACAAGGCTTGTTTTCATAGAAAGGTGACGATTTTGTGTAGAATGTATGAATATTCCTTAATTTACATCCATGCAAATGACACAGTCATAACATTGGTGCAGTCTGCTTGGCAGCACAGTTGCAATCCACTCTTTGCAAGTGCTTTGTGAATTATATGCTATATTTTTATCTCATTTGCACCAGTTTTACATGTGTAAAAGCATTACAGTCCTTTTGTGGATCTGGGTCTTTGTTGTGGAACAAAATCCCGACAAGTGACTGTGAATAGATTTGTTTCCCATGAAAATGTAAGAAACACAAGGCCACACATACATACACTCAGGAACACAGGTGGATCTAAAAGCATGTACCGCTGGTCCGTGGCTGTGATTGAGGGAAAATTAACCTCCTCGAGAGTGCAGCCTTGATGTGAAGCAGTAGTTGGAGGCTTTTAGTGTTCTGGTTGGTCAGATGTAAAAACAGTGGGGGAGAACGCAGGTAAGTCCGAGCCATGCAGTGCAGGCGCTGAGAGCTTTTAATCTCCATTAAGGCTGCATAATGCCACATTCCAGATGTGATTTGATTTGACGTCCCTCACCTCGGCCCTAATCATACACCCACGACCGCCAACCAGTTTGAGAGCAGACTTCATTTACTCCATGGAGACCAAGAGCAGCCAAAGCAGCTGGACTGAACCACAAGACTGACTATGGGGATACAGAATAAATGCAGTGTGTATTAAATAACAAAAATGTAATGACAGGTCAGGCAAGTGACAATAAAAAAATTACGAATTTTTTGATGAATGACCAATGATTGACTCAAGGAGTGAATGAATAAATAAATTAATGTATAAATGAGTCAGAGTAAATTAATACTAGGTATGAATATATAAAGAATAAATTAATCAACAAAAGTCAAAATGTTAGTGTGCCATTAAATACAGGAATGAAGTACAGTAGAATAAATGAATGAGTGATATGGTGTATGGATATATGGGTTAAGTGTTGACATAATGAGTAGATAAAATCAAATAGATAATGTAATGATGAATTTATCCAGCAAATGAACAAATAAATCAATAAAAAGAACTGAAATAATTAAAGTATATAGCAAAACAAATTAAAAATGAATCAAATAATACAACTGGATGAATGAATGAGTGTTGGAATGAATAATTGAGTTAGTCAAATATTATATGAATGAGTGAATAAAAACCTAAATCATTAAATACAGCGACCTCATTAAAACTGTCCTCACTCACCATGAGTGAGGAAATGAACAGACATATTTAAAAGAATGTATCAGAATAATACATAGTGTATAGTTAAATACACAAGTAATCACAATCTCAACCTCTGTAAGTATGTATTTGCAAAAGGCTGCAACATAAAGGTCTAATGTGTGTATGGTTATATTTTGGATTCAGTGTAATACATGGATGCATGGAATTTATTTTCCTACTTTTTATATTAGTTTGAGTCATCATACAAAAAGTGAACTTATTTTTTTCTTAAAACACTATTGCTTAGCATGCAATTAATATAATGTTAAGAAAAAAGCAGTTTATTATTCTGCGACTGCAATTTGAGACTGTTTGCTTGGTTGTCGAAACTGTTTCTGATTATAGTTTATTGTTGGTGACCCTGGTTGGTGATTCTTTGAATTTAAATATAGTGGATGGGTTAACTATGGCTCATTAAAAACTATTGTTAATTAAAAACGATTATAAGAGAAGTAGTAAGAAAACAAATGAATGAGATTGAATGAGAATGAATACAAATATGAAAAAACTATGAACAAACTTTATCAGTATATAAATAAATAATTGCCGACAGTAGGAAAAAGGACAGAAAGAGTCTTCTGAGGTCGTCTTGCTGCTCCACAGAGTCCACAGAGAGTTGTACAACTTCCACAGCATTTTCGGTGTGTGCACACTGACTGCTGTGCTTGTTAACAATCAAACCCAAAGATTAGGTACACAGCAAAGCACTAGATTGCCTCTCTGAAGAGAAGCAGCCTGAGCCTGGGAGAAGGAGGGGGAGGAGGTCCTTGTCCTTGAGAGAATAAACACAATGACTACATCTGAGGAAGCGATATTGCTCTGGTAAACAGGAGTTTGAATAAAGAAAACATGCCTTTGCCTCGTCTCACCCTGCTGCTCAGAGAGACACATGAGACGAGGTGGAGACAGGTAGAGGAGGCTGTAAACACGCTCGGCTCTGCGGATTGGATAAATATTATATTCAAATACAGGAATGTACCTCTGGAGTTTACAACAGAGAGGAGGAAAAACATGACAGTGGATCAAAGCTGAGCAGCTGTAAAACATCACAGTGGAATATTTCAGCGAGACAGCTTCTGTTGTGTCTTATAGTGAAATTTAACTTATTTACTTTACATTTTTTAAATCGGGTATGCCACCCAAAATCTTTGCTTTGAGTTGTAAACTCATCCCTTTAGATTCAGCATTATTACAGTGGATTCTGATGCACTTTAAATACTCCATTAATGTTATGAGAAGTGATAAATACTCTGCACACTTGTAACAACCTGGTTACAAAATTGTTAAGTTGACATCTTTTCCTACACTGTCATTGGAGGAAATCTCTCTGCAAATATTAATTTCTAAAGTTTATCTGCTGGGCACTAGATGTTTCCTGCTTCAGGATGTTCTCATTGTCTTCATTCTCCTCCTTCCCACTCTGCATGTTACAGTTATAAAGCCCCCCTCACTACATGGAAGAAGAACAACCTCCGAGCTGCAACTACACACAGAAAATAGTACGTTTTTACTTTTTATGTGGTGTTTTCTTTTGCAGGGATTTCATTATTTCAGTACCATGGCTTGCTTCTCTGTATGCAAATGTGCCACCAAATCAACTTCACTCCCAACACTGTTTTACAAAGGCACTGTGTTGCATCCTGCGCTCAGCCAAGATGAGTATGATTCATTTAAAGAAATGTAACTTCTTACCTCTGTTCCAGAAGGATAGCGTATGGTGCCAGACCTATCTCCAAGGCTGGAACAGTGCTAACGAAGCATGGATAGGTATGAATATGCAAGACTAAATGTTTGTAATGTCTAGGTAGGGTCACCCCTTTAATTCAGATTTTTTTGTACAGATTACAGAGAAACTTTCCTCCTTCAGCAGATGAATGTGAAACAGTGAACAAATATTGAAAAATACCTGTTTTTTAGTTTAGGGGGACTTAATAATAATGGATTTAAACAAATGTTTTCCTTGCTCACTTAAATATATATATATATACATACATATATATATATATACATGTATATATATACATATGTATATATATTTATTTATATTTTTTTAATCAATGTATTGTTTTATTGAACTTTATGAATTATGAAGAACTGAAAACTTTGAATAAACATGATTTGTTCTGACTTAAAATGATGAGTTGAATAAATGTACCGTTCACATAACAGCAAACCTGCTGAGCACACAGCACCTGAGCACTGCCGTGGTTATTATTTGGACATTTTTATTCTGTTGGTCGGGGAAAGTAGAGAAAAACAAGAAATATGGAATAACATGCATGACATGAAGGAAATCACAGCAGGTACTCAGTGTTCTGGGCATTGAGCATACCTATGTGGCCTGACTCACTTCTGGAGACTGTAAACAAACAGCAGAGTTTCACTTCTTTTTCTTTTTTGTTTTGTTCACAATGGAAACTTCTCAAACCTATCTGTATGACTACATGTAAGAGCTTGAATCTCATAAAGAGCATGGATAACAGGACTGTCATTAGCAACACAGATTACTGTTTTATAGCCCTTTTAATCATAGGCGATAAATATCAGATGTAGGAAGTAACAAAGTACAAATACCTTGTTACTGTACTTAAGTAGATTTTTCAGGTGTCTTTATCTAATTATCATACCGACGTGTATGATGGAGGTTCAGTAGCTTTGCACAGAAACAGCCACTAGAAATGTAGAAATACTGTTTACTTTTACTCTTTGAGTACAATTCAGAGTTTGGACTTTTGTTCTTTTGAGTAAAGAAGTCGAATCACTAGTTCTACTTTTACCAGAGTGTTTTTTACAACAAGTATCTGTACTTCTACTCAAGTGTGTGTGTGCTTTTCCCACATCTGATGAATATAATTAATTTGTCTTTGGCAGCAGGCGGGAAATGGGATCAAATGTGATAATTCAGATTCAGATGATTTTATTATATAACACAAGAAGGGAAGTTCTTTTGTTTACCCAGTCCATCCACACAATTTCAGAAAGTCACTGACAAGACATACAGTATATGACCAAAAGTTTGAGGACAACCCTGATCATGCACTTTTTTGTACCATTGTGGCTGAATGGGAGCCTTGTATCCAGGTTCCAAAATCTTCTTAAAAGCAAGAACCAGAAATGTTGGGGCTTAAACAGCAGCAAAGGCATTCCTGAGGTTTGGAATGACATGTTCAGCAATTACATATGGGATGGTTTTTAAATTGTCCTCAATGTTCATGGTCATATAGTGTAGGTCCATGTCTGAGGCAACAGATAACATACATGGGTCAGTAGAAGGAACAAAGGCAGTAAATAAAATAAAACATTGTGTTATAGTTCATGTAAATAGATAACTAAAGGAATACATATCTGAGTATAAAAAGAATGAAATGACTCCTGTCTAAGCTTAGTAGACTGACAGCAGAAGGACTGAAGGACTTAGAGTAGCGGTTTGTTCTGCTAAGGGCTGCATTATAACACCGGCCTGAGGGCATTACAGTGAATTCACAGGACAGAACATGGTCAGATTGGCTGATAATTCCTTTTGCTTTCTGGGCCACCTGCTTCTCCCAGAGGAAGCGCAAGTCTCTTTGCTGGACTCCAATTATCTTGAAAACATGGCAGTTTATGGACATGTCTGATGAGCTGACTTCAGCTGAGAGAGTTGGAAAAAAAAACATCAGCAATGAAGCATTCAGAGCAGCTGAAGTCTGAGTTTTTGACTCACAGGAGTTACTTTTACATGGGAGTGTATCTATGTTCCTCTATGTTCTCTCTGTGTTTTCAGGGTTCACCACTTCAGTGTTCTGTTAACACACATTAGCACCTAACCATAACCCCTAGCGTTAACCCTGGGAATGCCGGATCTAACATAGGAATAACTCACCGTCCTTTAGTAGGACTATCACTCAGACTGCAAAGGAATTGGTCAATTCATTTGTATTCATATAGCTCCAAATCACCACAAAGAAACATTGAAAGGCACTTAACATTCTATGGCCAAGATCATAAAATACCCCAAATATTCCCTGTGACAGCACTTAATTCACTTCTATTAGGGTTAGGGTGACATATTTGAAGGCTATATGAAAAAGAAATATGAAATCTGACTTCTGAGAACAAGCTGCTTAAGGACACTGCTCAGGAATTATGCATAGAAATGTTGGTGTCAGAATCAGATAAAATAGCACTGCATTAAAAAAGAAAAGTATGTATGAGGGTCTGAAGTTGTGGCTTTCAGGTACCTTTGAGAGATAAAATACACTCCAGAGCTGCCCGTTTGAGTAACATATCCATGAATCTGACAGCTGATCAAATGCCAACAATGCCATCACTAGCAGTACTGCAGCTTAAAGCATCCATTGTTGCAATGATTGAGCACGGAAGCTGCTGCTGACATGTTGCTTTCAATCCGCCATCAGTGTAGACACGGTGTAGGATCGGTGCCAGAAATATCTCTTAAGAAGTACATCGTAGACACACAATGACTGTGTTTTGATGCAAATAACCCCATTATTTTTAAGAGCATGAATAATATATGTTACTCTAATGGTGAAATACATGCACATAGGATTTTTCAAACTCCACCACCTCAACTACAATCAAATCCTGCTTGTTTCAAATTAAAATGAAATGAAATTTCAATTATTCTCACTTTTGTGTCTGAAAAGATAAAGCACCTCACATGATGCTGCTTATGTACTGTTAGTGAAATCCGTCCCTTTAAAAATACACACCTTCATTCCGCAGCTCTCTCCTCTCAGTCCAAATCAAGACTAAATACAAAGATAGATGATCTAATGCTGTTTCAAGCCGCTGTAGAAAAGAGAAGACACTTAGACACATAGATTCAGAAATCAGAAGTCAGAAATGGACTGACTGTGAAAGCCATAGCACATGAGTCACATCATTTTCATACTCATCAAACTATCCAGTGAAACCCCATGTCCTACGGATGAGTCCATTGTCATCCTGAAGAGACCACTCCCATCAAGACAGAAATGTTTCATAGTCAAAGCATCTTTTTATTGATTTGCTGTGACCCTTCCCTCTAAGAGGACAAGTGGACCCAAACTATCCCAGCAAAGGAACAGCCTCACTAGACCCCCTCTCTGAAGGGGTCAAGGTTTTTCCACATCTCTGTAGATGAACGTCAATTGTTTTAGCACCACTGAACTCTCAAATGTGCATTCATCTTTGTAATGAGGAGTTTATGCACTGCAGACAATATCGCTCTGTATTGCAGACGGACTATTCTTGCTGACAGTCTGTTCACGTCCTTGACATTGACATTCTCAATCACCTGACAAAGATTTTTTCATCTGTGTTTCCTTTCATACTTCACTAATGCATGAGCATCATGTTTCATCAAATGTGTGCTGCCGACCACAGCGTTTACTGATATTGTTCCAATACTTCTAAATGCAGATGTCACTTGAGCCAGTACTGCTCAAGTGACACTTAAGTTAACATTAAGTAACTATCACAGTTGGGATACCTCCAACACGATAGAGGTAAATGTTTTGTTGCCCACCAACACTGTTTTTGCACTATTGCTGTATGACTTTGTCAGTCACAAGCAAAAGTTCATCCATGTTGAAGGCCACAAAGTAGAAAACACATAATCGTATTGCCAGGAAAAACATGTTTGTATGTTTCTGCAAACCATGGATACACATGTCAACATTGTGAATCACACATACAATTTATAATATTTCTACATCATAGTGTTTTACCTACTTCGTGACTATTTGGCCTTTCCTCAGCAGGCAGGAGGTTTTTTGTATTTTTAGTTTTCAGAAAGTTAAGACATCTTGTGCCTTAGAACAACTCCTGAAAATGTAATTCATTTATCATGAATAGTTCAAAAGTAATGACTTCTTGAACTCAGCATCTTTTTCTGAACCACTCGTTTAGCAGTGTCACGACCCATTTTCAAAACCCAATATAAGATATGAGGCTGAAATTGTGTATGGTGTTTACTAGGACTAATAACATTATTGTCTGAAAGTATGAAGCAAATTGGAGATGGTCATTTGGGAACATTTTCTGAAATCTGGTGATTTGAGATAGATTTACCCTTGAGTCATTTTTTATGACATATTTCGACACTTTTTTGTATTATTTTTTTTGTATTTTTTGTGTTGGTGCCTAAATCTAACATAAAAATTGTTAAATAGTTACATAAGGATAATACTTTCAAGGAGTTTGTAGGAACATAAAATTTCAGGAAGCTGAACATTTTTTGAGACCACAGTAAAGGTTGGAACCCACCCACCAGTGAACAAACCTTCCATCACCTGTGGCATATTTCCTCCAAGTGGAAAATGAACAAATGCTTGTATCAGTGTCACAGCAGCAATGACGCCATGCCAAACAGTAAAAGCTTCAGAACAGGCTATCGGGAGCTTTGGTGTTTGTCCAGCCTGGATATGAACTCTCTGTCCAGCTGAGCTCTTTGTTCAGTTAAGCAGATAAATGATCCTTTGACAAATCACATCAGCCTTCCCTTCATCACTGTTTCCCCCTGCACACACATGCACATGCACACTCACACCTCTACCTGCCTCCCCCATCTCAATCACCATTATCTTTATGGGTAGACACCAGAGGAGGTCACGTTCAGTCTTCTGCACAGCTCTCCCTCTCTCTCTCTCTCTTGTTCTCATTCTTCACCCCCATAACCCCATTTCAACCTCATAGCAAGTGGTTGAAACACAGAGCCATTATCGACCTGTTATTAAAAATGTTTAATATTACTGGAGAGGTCAGAGCCTTTAAAAGAACAGTGTGTAAGACGTAGGGGCAATCTATTAGCAGAAATTGAATTTTATATTCATAATTATGCTTCCAGTAGTGTATAATCACCGGTCACTAGGAATCACTGGGTTTTCTTTAGTTTATGAGCTCTTTATATCTAGCGAGGGAGCGTCTTCTTCCACGGACCCCACCGTGTTTCTACAGTAGCCCAGAATGGACAAACCAAACACTGGCTCCAGAGAGAGCTTTTGTGTTTTCATTTACTGATATTCATGTCACGGCAGATGGTCATTGGCACAATAGAGAAGGACAAATCTTAAGACCTTTTATACTTTTAACGTCCTTTACCTCTCCTTAATTAAATAAATAATACCAATAATGTGCATAATAAACAGTAGTTCAAAGGGGGCAGTAATTCTAATGATAACAATAATAAATGTATCGACATTTTTTAAAGAATGAATGAGAGAAAAGAAAACATCATGCAGTTCATTTAGAAATTTTGATTTGATTTTACCCCAAAAATCCTTGTCACAACCATAAAATGTGTACCATTGTTCCAAGTTCATTATGACAACGCCAATGTAAGTCATTTTCTGTTAATTTAAGTCTAGCCATTCTGCCTGGAGTCCATAGCATTGGTTCAGGATTTTATAAGTGATGAGATAGAGAAAGGGCCTTAAAAGTTTTTACGTTGAAGTGAAAACCACCGTAGGC
>JAPQRN010000009.1:16154825-16175908 GCA_037367275.1 Coranthus polyacanthus
CATTCATCAGGAATTAATTAATTTCACAGAGGCAGTGAAACATCCACACAGTTTAAACCAGACTGGAAAACTTTAAAGCTGATTGACTCCCAGACTCAATATAAACTGACCTAAAAGCACTTTATAACTGAGCAACATGGTGCTATAAACAACCCAACACTGACCTATAATACTTTTTTCTTTAAAAGGCACTAATGAAAATTTCTAAAGATGATTAATTATTATTTGTTATAGATGAACATATATTCACATTGTGAACCTTTACATGTCAGCTGATGTAACAAATATTGCTGTTTGAGAAATTGATTTACAATAAAAATAATTTGGCCATCATTCTGTTACGATGGCTGCATGCATTAAGACATTCATAAAACAAAGAAAACCAGTCACATGATATTGAAAAACTTTCAATATCATATGAAACCATTTAGAAATAAGATCTCTATGCAGTGTTGATGAATGTGGCGTTCACATGAATCATAGTCATAAAAATGGTCACAGTTTTGTGACTAAAACCCAACTTAAAAAGGAGAATACTTTCTCCAAAAGACCAACTTTCAGTCTTCATGATCTTTGAGTTTAGGGCCTTAAGCTCAGCCATTAATTAAAGCAGTTTACACACAGTTTGTTGGAGATTTTAAGATTGTATCTGGCCCATGTGTGTAGGAGCTAAATGTTGTCCCCTGAAGGCCTGTAGCTCACATAACATGAATCCTCCTCTGACAATCTGAATGTTAAGCTGAATGTTAAGCTGGTAATGGCACCGCTCGGCTGCAGTGCCAGCTTTTAGAGCCACAAGAGACTATTCACTGAGATTATTCACTGCTAAAAGTAAGAGTTAGTACAGGTACATATATGTGTACAGACACAGGCTATAAAGAAACCAAACGGGAGCGTGAGTGCTTCCCTCCAGACTCCATAAAATATACAAAAGCAGCTAGAGTGGAAAATTTGTTTCTTTACGATGTGCCACTGAGATCATTTCCGCACTCTTGAGGTAAATGTATTGGTTTAGCGTCTTTCAAACAGGCCTCGGCTCATTTGCACAGGAGAAGAAGAGGACATTTCAGCTGCCAACGTCAGCTCAGTTCCTTTGTATCATACCCTATGGCTTCTCCCTTCACCTACCCCCGCTGCCATCGCTCCGCAGCGCCCCTCCCTCCATTTACACCTCACCTGACCTCTGTTTGCCTTTCCTTCTCTCCGTACTTCTCTTCTGCTACTATCTTACCTCCTGGGAAGGTCTTCCACACATCAAAGTGGTCCACTGCAGTCCATTCAGGGACAATCAGCAAACATGGGATAATTGGGTGTCGGTGGAGGTCCCCCTGAAGCCCACTCTGCCTTTCTGTCAGAAAAAGAGCATAAATAAAAGAAGGAGAGAGTGACAGGCCTGTAGCCTGCAGCAGAAGAAGGGCAATGAAAGCCAGGAATAACGAGTGATGACATGCATATCAATGCTGCCCTTGCAAGGTAAACAATGACTCTTAATTACCAGACCAAGTTTTAATTAAGATGACGGGAGAGTAATTATTGCCCCTGACAGGGATGATTGAACTAGGGAGTCCATGTTCTGATTAGGGTGTTCATCTGGATGCTTTCCATCCTATAGGGAGGCAATAATGACATGACCTCTTGTTGTCAGAGAGCGGCAGGGTGGCACAGGAAAGGAGTTTTCAAATGCCCTCACTTCTATTTTCCTCACATGCCTGAGTACACATCAGGGGAAATAACTTCATACAGATATCCACAAGAAAAGCACAGGGCAGAAGGTCAGGAACTGGTCCAGAAACTCCTGAGGCGGAGTTTTCTTGCATGGTTAAGTTTGTCAGAAGTGTGGAGTTTAAAGGAAAAGGTTGGTCAATATTCTACATTCAAGAAATCCCACTGGTGGAAGAAGTGTCCAGATCATTAAAAGTACTACTGTAATACCACACTGTAAAAATACTGAATGCAGGACTAAACGAAAAAGGCCTGCATTCAAAACTTTACTAAGTAAAAAGTATCAAAATATTATCAGCAAAATGCTCCCTGTAAGTGTTTTACTCTTATATATGATGCTTTTTATTCATTTTACTGCTGCATTATTGTGTATGTTACATTTTTACTGCTGTACATGTTTAATGTTGAACCCATTTGAACTAAACCCCTGAACCCCTAAACTGTTGGTAGTTTAATCTACATCAATGCATCATATTCTATAAGATCATCGTATGTTTGTAGCGTAGCTGTCCTGTCAAAACCTTGTATCTCTAACAAGTCTGTAGTATCTGAACCTTTAACCTGCTTATATGACTTTGGTGATGTGTGGCTATAGGCCGCCTTTGTTTGCTAATTGACTTCATATATAGCTTAGCCTGTTTTCAGCTTTGTGACGATGTGTTTTGCAGTGAATTAAAGAGGGTTTTTAATGAGTTTATTTAGCTTAAGGAGGAGGAGAATTTGAAACTCAACCCATAAAAGGAAACACTTATCACAAACATTCAAAATCAACACATCACACAAGTAGAGTAAAAAAGTACAATATTTACCTCAGATGTAGTGGAGAAGAGGGATAAAGATGGTTGAAGTTAATTTCCAATCACGCATATATCATTCTGCAAACATCGTCTGGATCCAGACGTCACAATCAATCACCTTCCTCATGCTGTCACTAGTTTATGTAACAATCCAGTCTCTCATTTATCACACCTTTTATCTGTCTTTGTGAAAACTGTTGTTTGGGACTGAGCTCCATAATAAAAGGTTATCTGCAACAGTACTTGGTATTAGCATTTGAAAGGTGCACATTTTTGACAAAGTTTAATGGCATTTCCTTTGTTTTGTCAGATTCAGATCTACTGTACATTTCAGCTCAGTTCCTGGTCCATGTACTTCCACGTACGTCCACGTAGTCATCGTTAAGTGACTCGCCATGGACTCACTTATTCTGTCAGTGCAGCCAAAAAATAGAATGAAGCCCATAAAACAGAGCCCTCAAGTTACATTTATGTGAATATCATTGACGACAAAGCTCCTAAAACAACAGTATATCTGTGACAAAATGTGATAGAAGCTTAACCGTTGACTGAAAGCAACCTGTCTAATGTGGTCTTGTGAAGAACAAAGTTAAATGCTCTCAGAAACTATACTTTTGCTTTGGTGTTAACTGAAAACCACAGCGCAGAATGAATGCAGTGATGCAATAACATCCCAATTCCCTTTTTGGTTCCAAAAATTGTTGTGGTCCAAAATCGGGAAGATTGATGCTCTGAGAAGCAAGGAGGAAACTTTCAGGGATGATAAGTGAGGACACATGAGATCATCTAGTCTTCTCTGAAGACTTTTACTGGACCGACACCCCTTTATTGGAAATCTGTTAGTGACTGAATGCTGCAGCTGATCAGACTGATCTGACATCACATCACGGCATCACTAAAGTTTAATACAGACAAATCACAGAAGAAAACTAAAAGGGCACCCAGAGAGCACAGACCTTAGCCAATAGTTCACTTTTTTCATTCCACAATAATACCACGATTTACATTTTCCTTCTTTTTACAGTTGGTGCCACAGGTTTGTTGATTCATTTACTGATGTAACTGTTAGTCAAGGGATAACTGCCATTCGTTAGAAATTTAAAAGACAAGTTTATTTTATTGAAGACGATTGCACTTCCACGTATTATCTGTCCCGTGGGTCCAGCAGTTTTCTCATACGTCTGCTGTCAGACAGAACACTGGGGATAACTGGATCTGTGTTCTGATTGATCTAATTAAAAACAGTGGGTCTGATTGGAAAAGGACAACAACTTGGTAAACAGCATTTACACTATGTCTAATGAAACAATTCCCTTCTTGCAAAAGAGTATTAGATATTTTACTTGCTGCCCTTGCAGAAACACTTCACATGCACTGGGTGTCTGAGCAGCTAAGTACTTTTACACACTGTGTGTAGGTGATTTATACAAAAATATAAATATGGAATGCATTTGCGTGTGTGGATATTTGGTTTAAACATCCTGACACATACAGACAGACTTAAAAAGACACACTGTGCCAACGCTAATAACTGAGCATCCTTATTCATTAATTGGACAGTTATATGCACAAATCCAAACTCCACAGAGCAGTGTAAACCTGACGGACAGCTGATTAGCTGCGATGTCGTCATCATGTTGCCTGAGATGACGGCTTAGAGGAGAGGATATCTCTTTTCTCCAAAAACACATTTCCCTCTTTTTGCCTCACTTTTTTTTCTTGCATCTCTCCTCATGTCTTTTACTGTGGGGAGAGAACTCCAGCAAGACTCTTAGTATAGATTTAGTTTTTTTCTTCATGCACCTTGGAAGTAGGTGAAGTTGCTCAGACAAAGATGCAAGGAAAATATGCAAGCATGTATATGATCGAGGGAATCAGAATGTACCCCAAGTCTGATCAGGCTAATGAAAATTGTAAATTGTATTGCAAAATTGTATTGACCCACAGTTGAAAGTAGTTTCTAGCAAACAATGCTCAAATAGGGGGAAGAACATTTATTAAATTCCACAGTGCCCAGCTCATTGAGAAATAGGCAGAATGATGGCAGTACTATTCGTTAAAGTCAGTCTTGTGAATACCTGTAAAAAGAAGAAACTTACCCCTGAACAAGTGAACTGAATCTGAATGTATTGCCTCTGAATCAATTTCCTCTTTCAGCAAAAAACATGAGGAATACAGGAGGTGAGATAAGAGACCGAAGACAGATTTAGAAAATTGCAAATACCTGCAATAAAACAGAAGCATATCAGGCATTTAGTCAAACGCCTGTAAATATCTTTTCAACTGTTTCTCTGCATGACATTCGCACTTTTTCTGCAACTCCTTTTAATGCAATATAGACAACCGCATCAGAGGAATCAGGCTTCTCCTACTGATCTTCTCCACTTCATTGTATCGATCAGTTTTAATTGAAGTCAGAGGCTTGTTTCTGCATTTGAAGTCCAGTGGGACTGCTGATGCTGGCCTTTTAAAAAGTTCTGAGTGCTTCACAGGTGGATGAATTATTCACTGCTGTTGACGGCACCAGTCCATTGCTCTTTACTAATGAATGAAAGGCTGTGATGTGTCATGAAGTTTGGCCTTGACTTGCTCTGTACCTTACATTAACCTACAAAGAGTTCACTCTTGGCTGAGTTTTTATCTGCTTTAACATTATGGATTTTGGGGGTTTACTGGAATTTTCCACTGGCAATTATTTCATCTTCTTGTTCAGGATGATCAGAAGCGGGCAGTTATTTAATTCAGTGCATGTCAAGCCTTTCTACACGCACATAAACAAAGTTATTTATGCACTGGAAGGTGTACTATCACCAATGACTTGACAGCTATAATGTCTATCAAATGGAGTAATTCACAGAGACATTAATCATCCTCACACAGCTGTCATGGCAGTAGTCATTACACTTGGCTTTGACAGCCAGCCATCTTTGACTGAATATGCCTCGCCTGCCGGCTAAAGCCTGAAACAGGTTGCTTGATTATCAAGTGCATGCTGACCTTTTCAACAAGATCTTCTCAATAGAAAAAAAAACAAAAAAAAACAACTTCATTATGCAGTAATTTTTCCCTCCCGTCTGAGGATAACACAAGATCAACTGCTCTCAATTGACTGAGACGTAAGCACAATAAAATGAACATGATGTGCATGTCAATATTACTGTACATGGCTTTGAAAGTTCCACACGGGCACGACGATGCCTGTGATAATGACAGGCAACTCGGACTAATAAGCGTGCACATTTTTCACAAAAAGCACATTAATTAAAGTGGACCTATTCTGTACACATCAGCATCCATGTTTTTATACTGGAGCTCCGCTGCAATAGCTCTGCATGATTTACAAACAACCCCTTTTTTATTTCATATTGGCCTTTTATGCAACCCCTGCAACTTTTATATTTCTAGAGTCATTGAGGTTTGAGAAACTCCCAGGTTGCCCAAACCTGCATTAATCACTGCTATGTTATAATAATCTATAATAATATAAATCAAATATATATATATATAAAATATTCACAATAGTCATGTCAAAATATAAAGGCTGATGGTGTTTTCACCCAGTTGTCACAGCCAACCATGTAATTTACACTAAGGGAGATGCCATGTGGATATTTACAGCCATCTGCGTGTATATAATTTGGAGAGACTTTATGTATTCATACCCAAACATGCCATTTAAACCAAGGGTGTCGTATTCTATTGTTCAAAGCCTCCTGGAAGAAAGGCTTTCTGACAAATGATAAATATTGTGTTTTAGTTTCCCAAGTGAAAGTCTGGTGTCGGACCGATTCATCCACAACATTCTTGTCCATAGAAACTTACATTACATGTTTCGTATGTGTGCGCTAGTGAGTGTGATTAGCTGAATAGCTGCCATGTGGCTATTTTTACCCAGGGGCAAGTAGATACTCCAAAATATTACAACATTAAAACCATAACAATATAATAAATAGAAACAAATAACTAAACTTCAGGTCAAAAGACAAATGAAATTCGCACATTTTTCACATTAGTAAAACCATGTAACCATTACATGTAAATGTATTGCACCCGTCTTGTAATTAATCATTTAGACTGAAGAAAATGTACTTTGTGTTCCAGTGGATGTCACACACGTTAGTCCTGAAAGGCTGGAATGGATATTATTGAGTGTTATTAGTGAGGTTCTTGGCCATTGTGTCCATATGGGATCTGTATCCATCCATCTGTTTCCGTACATACCTTTCTTCATTCTCCTTCCCCTGAGTTCCCTCCATTCTTTGGAAGAGGCTGACCTGTGAGCTGAACTTCAGGCTGTTCTGGTTGAATACACAAAAGCAACATAGATTCTTTATTCTAATGTGCTCTTGCTGCTGAAATGCCCTGGGTGTGTGGCAAAAATTACAGCCATTACCACCGTGGCCGCTTAGCCTTGAAGGCCTCAGCTTTTCCACTCTCTCTGTTCGGCCCATCTCACCTCTTCCATCTTGCCATAATATGAAACTGTAACTGAATTCCAAATGAATCCCAAGCCATGGCGGAATGAAATTGATGTGTTGAATGCTAAGCTCTGCATTAAAGTATGACGATAATGGGTTGGTGTTTTACGAGTCGTGGTGGTGGTTTTCCTCCCCCTGTGACACCGCAAGCCCTAACACCCTCTCACTCCCTTAATCTTACTTTAGCCTCCAGCTAAAATAAACCCTGACTGCTGTAAACTCTATGGTAATACAACTGATTTCCTGATTTTCTAAGTATTGATCATTTTTCTAAATGTCACTCAATGCATGACCCCTTACATTTTACTGGCATTAGTGCTGAGGATGTGGCAGAAACATAAGGGACTTCGCTGTTGTAGGTATGTTGTTTTTTACAACTATCGAGAATAAATAACAGAAGTTATGCAGACCACATATTCCATGTACTTTCTCAGTAGACGTTGCTTTAGCTTGGCTAGCTTCATTTGCTACACCTGAAGACACACTGTACCTTTTAGGACATTTTCACAATTGGTGTGGTTAGTTTTTTCTTTCCCACTGCAATCCATGATATACCTACCTCCTGGCATAATCTACACGTTTACTTCCTGTACTTTACATTAATTTATAGACGGGTGTGTGTCTGATGTCAGCATGTTGTTAATTTGGATAATTTTTAACTTCTGTTTCTTTTACTTACAGCTAAAAGTCTGGACCAAACAAGGTAGGTGTGAAAGCCTTTTTAATCTTCTGTAGCTCCTCTAGAAAAAAGCCAAACTCAATATAACTCATATTTTCTCAGTTTGCTGACAGACTACAGATATAAATTAGCAATCTCTGCTATAATCCGGCATGTTTACATCTTTTATTACTCTCATATGGATGTTCATCAATATACACTATTCCTATTGAATAAACAAAGAAAAGTTTGGCTAGTTTGGCCTTAGCATCACTTGATGGGGACTGATCTCAAATGTTTCTTCACACTCGCTAGCTAGCTGGTAATAATCCAATAATCCAAGCTAAGCAGTAGCAGGAACAGTTCATTACACCCTGAGTGAAGTGAAAGTGTGATTTTATGTGACAATCATATCCAAAGTCTAAAGCTAAGGTACATTGGAGTAATGGACAATATTGGTATCGGTGCAAATACTTCCCATCTGTCGTTCGGTCAGGACCACTCCACCACAAAAATGAAGTATTCATCTGCATAAGTTATACGTATTTGGTAGTATGGCCCTCCCTCCTCTTCCATGAAAAGGTGGAGCCGGGGTGGAGGCAGGTTTTGAAGAAGAGCAGCAATGGCAGCTGGCTGAAGCAGCAGCAATTATAACTGAGCAGTTTAAATATGGAACCCTGAGTGAGATTAACCAATAGAATGTGCAGAACTCAGCTGACTCACCAGCTGATGTGGGCTGGCACTGAGATCAGCTGCTGTCAGTCATGTACTGATATATGGGATGAGCTTGACTTTGTGGCCGGCCTGAACTAACGCTACACTCATTTTGTGCATTTTTAATGATGTGGCAATATTTTATAAATTAGAGCAAATTATTTTGTGAACCACCTGGGTATAACAATAGTTTGCTAATGTTAGGCTAGTAAAACTCTTGTGTGAGGTTAGGTTATAGTTTGGGGTGTCCTGGTGGCTCACCTGGTAACGCTCAACAAATAGACTGAGGCCTTACTGCAGACCAGGTGAGACCACTGAGTGTCTCCTCTAAAATGTTTATTTTTTGACAAAACCTTATGAATGCATGCATGCATGCAGTGAGTAATTAATGATAATTTTCAAATTCACAATTGTGAGATGATTATAAAAGGTGGTTAAATAAAAAGAGAAAAAACATTCTCTCTTTAAATATAAAACTCCTCAAGAATATTAATGCAGATGTCTGAATGATTCAGGTTTCAAAATAAGGTGATGCACATTCATCCAGTCTACAACCACACAAAATTCCCATCTTAACATGGCCTAGCTTTCCTTCATCTTTCCTCTCAGTGCATTTCTTCTCCTTCTCTTGACTCCTAACAAAAAGGCACGTCGACAGACTTAAAGAGATTAAGCTGGGGCAGAGGATGTTAATTGCAAGCCCTTCCTCTCTTTTATTCTCATTTGCATTTTAAGTCTGTCTATCTGGTTGATGTGACTTTAATAGCAGAGATGTTAGTGAAGACAGATAGGCACCATAGAGGCTCACTTTTCTCCCTCATCTGGTGTAGAGGCGCAAAGTTCTCTGAAACATCATTATTTCCACTCGTCCCTTTTATCTCTGTAGACCAGCCTTTAATACTACACGTTAGCTTGTGGCCCCATGGATCAATATAATCCCCTTTACTGTTTCACAACTTACAGCATTGGTTTCTATACATTCTTTGTGCTAGATAGACGATGGTGGGCTCTGATGATGGTCCTAAAGTGGATATGATTTTCTTTCATGCATTGTGTGAAATGAATGACTTTTACAGAATGAGGCAGACCGAGTGAATTTTTCTACCACTGAATCACCCACAGTCAGAATTTGGTAAGCTGTGGGGTCTCCCACACTGCTCCACAGGGGCAGAATGATAGCCATTTACAGACATGTGGGAGGCATCTTACTCATCAGCAGCACCACAGGTTTTTCCACCTGGACAAAGCACTCAGGATACACAAGGACACAAAGCTATTTGGGTACCATTAGACGCCGTCTGCTGCCTGATTCTGAAATCTGAGGACGGTGTAGCAGAAAATATATAGAGAAGTTTTATCAGGAAAAACTAACTTTCATTTGAAAGCAGAGATTATAGCCATGTTTCAATAACATTTTTATGAACATTTTCTAAGCATTGCATTAGAATATACTTAATTTGGCAAGGTTTGTAATGCTTGCAGTTTTCTTTTTGCCTTTTTCTAAAAAAAAGGGTTAAAGCTGCAGTGCTTGATAATTTTTTAGCATCATTGGGCAGAAATTCCATAATTACCTTCGAGCACATTGTAATTCAAGTGTTCTGAGAGGACAACAGACTTCTGCATGTACTCCTTGCCTGTGTTTTCGGGCTGTAGAGATTGGCAGCTGTAATTACCCATTGCTGATCATATTCTGTCAGATGCGACCTGGACGTGACTACTGCTCTACTCTGTGTCTCAACAAGCGGAAAGCTTGGAAAGTAGCTTCACTTTTCCATAACGACATGAAATGATGTTGGGTTATCTGTGTTTATATTTAGTCTGTAGATTTGGACCCAGAGGAGAGAGCTGCACAAGGTGTATATTTTCAAATTCTGCCATTTGTTCCTACTGATTTTGGCTCCTGCAGCTTTAACTGGAAAATGCTCTCAGACCTCCACCAAGATGCAGTCCATTGAAACTGTAACAGACGTCTCTTGCATGGTGTAGGCTACAGGATGTCACCGGTTGTTTACGTATTATCATCAGTGTATGATAAAAATGTACATTATTTTAGTTCTGATGGTTGGTAGTGTGAGTGGGAACAATGGACCAACATGCAGCAATTCAAGCCAGTCACCAAAAAACAATTTATTCAGACTGGTCACAAAAGGGGGAAAAACTATCTTCAAATTCCTGTGCTCTACCATTCCGGGTCCACTGCTGATAATCAGAGGGGACAAAGACCTTACAATACACTGAATCATTCTTTCAGAGAGTAAAAACCAGCCTATCCAATTTTCTCCTGGAACCTTTTATACCATGCCACTTGCTGTCTGTGGCCAATCAGGGAGTTCTTTGACATTAGTACCACTTTGACCCAGGTGGCATCATCATTTGGAGCTTAAAGGGGGAAGTGCACTCAGTCTTAAAGGGTCAGTCAGGTTAGGGAATGTAAGTCCCACTACAGAAAATGTATGTGAGCAAATTAATCATGTAAATATCGATCAGATGAGTGAGAGGAATGTGCGCCTTCCTCTCCACCTACGTAGCAACACTAACTGCCGTGATTGTTAGGAGGGTTCAGGAGGAATGGCTTCATTCAATATGGATTCACTGCCATCCAGATAAGAAACAATCTGATGCTCCTGGGCACAGTTTCTATCAAACTCTGTTTTTCTCAATGAGGTTTTCACCTTCAACTCATGCAATCAGTCTCCTGTCAGCAGTGGAAGAATGGCTGAAATACAATGCAGGAAGGTGAAGTACTGATTTCAAGCAGTTTGCGCTGTATGAACACTGGTTTATGATGAAAAGGCATAAACCAGTGTGTATAATTTTGTTTGTGTGGTTGTGAAACATAATGTTTTATTCATGATTTTCCTCTGAGCTTTAGAACTTTCGTTGCTCATATTGTCAGAAAGGTGAGACAAATGTGACTGTTCGTTCCATTGAAAATGTTCATATTTTAAGACACTAAAAGTCAAACGTTACTACTCAGACCTACTTTATATACATGTTTTGTTTCCGACCTTTCTCATAAAATCTCTAAAATGGCAGTGTTGGCTCATGTTTTATTAAAAGGTACAGCCTGATCCTCATACTAGGACAGTTTGAGTGGAAATGGTTAATGCCATGTGCAGTACCATCTACCAAAATTGTAGTGTGTGTTTGGATGCCATGAAATCTGGAGTGTGGTTGGTCTGGGTAAAACTGTATAGTAGATCAGCGCATAGTGTGCAACAATAGTTGTGTGGTCTGCTATCTCAGGTTTCTCTAGGTTAAAGCCCTATTCGTACGTGGATGTCAATTAGTTGTAGTAATTGCGAATGTCATCTGTGATCTTAATCCTGTATGAATCTGTCATGTCCGTAATTTCTAAAGTAAAACTTCCACCTCAAATGACCTCCCCTGTTTCACCATATACAGAGGCCCTGTGATAATATTACTCCTGTGCAAACCGACCAACCGATCTCTGTGATTTGCAACATTTGATGTTTCCTCCATGCATTTATTCTGCCTATTTCCTCGTCGGGAACTATGGATGCTTCATTATAAATGAAAGCTTTAAAAGTGTTTTGGGTGCAAATTCAGGAGGGTCATGTCACGATAGAGCATAGATATTTACTGAAAGAGCAAATTTAAATCCTTCAGAAGAGCGAAATCTCAAAAGATGATGAAATGGATGACATGCATGCGTACAGTGAGAAACATTTTTCCATCTTTAACAGGCTCTGCAGTTATTTGTAAGCGACAGGCTACTAATAGTGAGTCTTGACAGTAAGATCTCAGTAAATTCAAGTAAAAAACATTATATTCCATGTGAATGCGCTGCATGAAACACAGACGTGGGGGGGGGGGGTCATTTTAAATCACCAGAAGTCCCCAGGTTAAAATGAACTCAATCTACAAACGCACCAACATTGCAGAGATTACAATAATTATGCATCAACTTGCTTGTTTTTCTGTTCTTGATGAGCTGGATTGCAGAATTGTACCATCAGCTTTACTCTGGGAACACGAGTTCTCCTTCTTATTAGCTCTCCCTTCCTCATCACATCACACCATCCCCATGCCACCCTCAGTGAATGCGTTAATGCATTATCACTTCATTAGAGTTACATCAGGGTGATAAATGAACTGCTGCTTTTTTCCCCCTCAAGACATCTACATGCTACATGCACATTCACTGATGGTGCTGCCTGATCTGGATTACTGCCCTGGGGGAGAGGAGCATGGGTGGGTGGATGGTGGTGGGGAGGCTGGTCAGTGTAAAGCTGCTATTACGGAGGCCTTTATCCCCAATGTCACCTGGATGTGTGGTTTCACAGTGTGGTGCACGACCAACCTCCCACCCCCTGCCTCCCCTGAACACGTCCTGATTTCCATCAGACATCGTAATCAAGCAGCCTCCCTGCGGCGTGTGATGAGGTGGTGCATATGTACAGGGCCTCAGCAGCTCTGCCTGATGGGATGCTACATGTGCATTCAAAGATTGTCTTAAACACTGGAATGGATGGAGAGAGCTTTACCTCCTTTCTGTAGATACAGCGCTACGATACAGGGGTTCTGTTAGCTAGTAATGAACAGTTTTTGTCAGGTGAATTTTAATGGATAAATTCAAAACATAATAACAATGCTCAATGCCGATGTAGCCATGAAGTGAAGACTCAGTCGCACCTCTCGTTGATGCCAAGCTCACTACATTTGCTGATGGCTGACATGTTGAACACCACTGAAAACACTGGCTCAGAAATTACATTTTTATGCAGCTAATTGCAAATGAATGAATTGTAACTGCAAATATGTATTGTTACAAACATAATGCAACCTGTATTATGTTTTGTTTCAACATAATAATTAAATGTTGTTAATTAACATAATTTAGAGGAGGTGAAAATGTTGTTCCTGAATGTAAATATTTAAATGTCACTTGATTTCAGTATTGTGCCCCACCAGATTTTTTATATGTGGACTTCTAATATATGCATTTTTATTTTACTGCCATTATTTAGTATTGTATGTAATTCAAGACTCCTGCAATCAGTCTCTCCATAGTAAAGTCTAAAACAACTTCTCCAGACTTCCTTTGCTGATCTCAGCATCACTTAATCATCAAAATATGATGTTTTGGAGCATGGCTGCAAAAGATGTTGCATAACAACAAACAGCAGGTCATCTCTCACTTTAGCAGGTATTGACATCAGATGAGTACTCAAAAGTTGAGTCACTGAATCAATGCAAGAAAGAAAGAAAATAAATCTTTCTTTTCTTTTCTCTGAGGGCCGTCATAAATGCAGCACCAGAGACAATTAGAGCTGATAGCCTCAAAGGCTGCTTTGCTTCCTCCAGCTGCTAGCCTCACTAAAATCTTTTTTTTTTCTCTTCCACAGGGTGAATGGCAGCTTATTATATGCATCAAACCTCTATTTGAAGTCCTCAGTAGTAAAGTGCTAGAGGACATTAATCAAGAGGAACAAGCTGCCTCTCACATCTGCTTTGAGTTGAGAGCGGAGCTGGCAGCTCCCTCTACCTGAATGTCTGTCACTGTCTGTCCTCTAGAGGTCTGACAGCCACCCTTATCCCCCCTCCCTCCACCACCACTTCCAAACAGGATATATTTAGTCTAAAAAGCTGTGCATCCAAATCTGACTCCATTTAATTACATCCTTCAAGGTGGCAAGTGCCTGTTAGGTTTCCTTTCAGAGGATTATACTGCAGAGAAAATTGACAAGCAATAAAATGAAAATGAGACACTGTTATTTTAAATTTAGGGTGTCTTGGAGGCAGCACCTTACCTTTTGTGCTGCTTCCTGGGGGTGGAAAACACAGATGCTCCCCTGAAGAGTTGACAAACATCAACAAAAGGTGCAATTTAATTCTGTGATTAACTATAATTTTGGTTAATTGTTTGTTCCCATCTCAACCAACAGACTTCAGCTTGACTGAAATCAGATAAATGTTTAAGCTGCTGCTGCTGCACTTTGCTAAAATCCCTGAAATGTTTACAGGAATATAACTGGACTGTGTTAAAAACAAAATAAAAAAGTTGTTTGTGAGATGTTTCATCTTAACACATCTGAAGGTAAAAGTGTTTCTACCTGTGCCAAATGGTCACACTTCAGGTTGGGAAAAAAGCTTTCTGTTAGAGGTAGAAGGTGTAATGAACTGGGGATATCTGTGCACACTTTTGCACTTTTGCAAGCTCAGGTACTTCCACTTATTGTAGAGCCCAGATTTCTGGTTGTCGTAGAGACATGTGGGTTGTTTGGGGAACTAAGCCAAAAGTTATTACGCTATCGGTAATTGGCCTATTACATTTGAAAAAGGACAAATTTATTACGTTATCGGCTGTTATTACATTATTGGCTTCAACACACCTTAACCCCATCACACCAGGTTTGGTATTTCCAATTGTCGTAGAGCAAAGGTCAGGTTCAGGCAGTTCCATTACTGATGGTAGTTTATTTACATATACTTGGCCCACTGACACCACAGGAGTCAAGAAGTTTCCAAAAATGGCACCTTGTATCGGTCAACAACTTAGAAAACAATGATGGCAAATGGACATGACGGATGGACGACAGACAAAATAGCAAAAGGCATTACTCCAACATATAACTGAGAAATTGCAGCAAGTTTGGTGTTAAAATATTGCATGCTTTTCCAGGAATGCAGGAAACAAAATGATGACAGATGGACAGAGGTGCGTTCAGTTGAATTATTTTTTGCAGAGAGTCATTATTGGGAAAAAGAAACACCTTTTTCAAATAAATTCAGACATAGCAAACATTTAATTTACATGAATGATCAGCAGCTTCCATGTCTAGAGAAGAAGAAAAATAAGCTGTTTCTTATGTTTGTTTCCTGCATGGCTGATTGGCATAATAGGTAAATGTGGAGTGTAGAGTAGAATAAATTATTCCTTTCAGTCATACATAACATAGCCTATACCATTACGCAGTCTAGTATATTCATTTCAAACCTGTTGATGGAAGGGTACCTAATTCAACTTTTGGGTTAATAACTGAGAGGCTCTTAGCGATGTTGGATGATCCAACAGTGATTTTGCTTTGTGCACATTCAGCCTTCTGCATGGGACATTATCATGCTGAACATGAGTGAACCGATGCAGCAAACTTCACTAACAATGACGATCAGATGTCCCACAGCAGTCATACCATCCAGTCCTTTCAAAAAAGTCAGCATGAAATATTGACCCTCTACCTGCCTGCGGTACCGTGGCTTCCTCTGTACCCCAATGCTTCCATTACTGAGGAACAACAGGTAGCAGGATTGATCAGACAAGCCAGTTTTCCCAAAACCTCCAGTGTCTGGTGGCTTCACTTTTTGGCCCACTGTATCTGTAGTTTCTTTCTTCTTCTTCTTTTGTTTCCAACAAAGTTTTCAGCTGCCATATGCCACTCTGTGATACCACTGTGAGCTCTGTATATTTGTCTGGGGCACTAATGTTGTAGAAGATATACCAAATCTAAATTTCTACAGCATCCACAGAAAAGAAAGCTGAATTATCTATGCTGCCTTTGTGGTATATTATGTATTTTTTATTGTTCTATTCTCCTCTTTATACCAAGAGTTTGTGATTAGAGCAAAGAAGGCAAACCATTATCCAGTCCCACATACACTGACCTGCTGCGAGAAATTGTGCATCATTTCCTCCTATTAGTTTTGCTAAAATGCATTGGCCTCCTGTAGCCAAATGAAATCAAATATTGTGAGCCATTACAAAAAGTACTGTTCAGTTCTGGAAAACAATTAGAGACCGCTCCAAATTTCCAGACCTGAATCCCATTGAAAACCTGGAATGTGATCAAGAGAAAGATGAATGGTCACAAGCCATCAAACAAAGCCACTTGAATTTTAGTTCCAGGAGTGACGTAAAGCAGCCAAAAACAAAGTGACAGACTGATGAAGAGCATGCCAAGACGCATGAAAGCTGGGATTGAAAATCAGGGTTATTTCACCACATACTGAACACTGAACACTTATTCAGTTAAAACATTAATATTGTGCTGTTTTGACAGTGAATGTGAACTTGTTTTTTTTGTCGTATTATTTGAGCTCTGAAAACACTGCACTTGGGAGAAATGTTGGCAGAAGACGAAGAAAAAAATCTTTGTTTTAGTAAAACACTATGATGAATAGTAAAACAAGTGCTCTTTTATTCATTTTCAGAGTTGTATAGCTTTGGTTGGAACCAATGGGCTTGGAGGGAAGTCAGAAAATATGTTTTATTTATTTATTATTTATTTATTTTTTATGTAAAATGTATGTATGTATGTATGTATGTATGAAACCCTGTCTAAACCATGTTAACTGCGTTACTACCTACCTGCTTCTTAATCTCAGTGAGTATTTCCTGGCTTACAGCCCAGATAGATAAGGAAACAACTGGACATTGTTTTATATATTTGCCAATTCTAAGTTTATTGTTTAACTCTTTTACATTATAGTAAAGCTGGGCAATACAGCCAAAAAATCAAATCTCTCGTTTTTTCAATGTTATGAATGATTCACGATTTCAATTTTTTTTTTTTTTCTGGCTACATGCACTGAAGATAAAACATGATTCAAAAACACTGTTTCTTTACTAAAACTATGCCATATGTGACTGGAGAAACAAATTCACAATATATTACAAGAAAAAAACAGGTTGTATTTCGAATTTTTGTTGAGCTAGAAATGTCTCTTTTATTCATTTACACATTTTTCGCGATTTTCAGAAAGGAAAAACTCGATTAATCAAATGAATTTGATATATTTCTTAGCCCTGCATGATATGATTCAGAGGACGCTACTCTTTTTTTTTGGTGTATGGTAAAGACATCATCATGCATCACCTTGTGTGAGCATATGGAACATAAAATCCAGTGAATAACCACATTTGTTCAACTGAGAAATATTTGTTTTAGATGCATCCACCCCACATCTCTATAAGAAGGTTTGTCCATTATGTTTAAAATGCAATATCTCAGGAGAAGTTTGACAGAATGTCACAAAATGTGGTACAAATGTTCACTTGGATGCACAGATGAACTGAAAAGATTTTGATGGCCTATGGTTACGGACATTGAATACATTTTTGGCCATAACTGTTGGTTATTGAGGGAACTACATGAACGGGTTATGATGCAACATTTGATTGAACCTTTTGTTTCATTGTGAAAAGTTGTATTTAGGTTTTGAATTCCATCTGTAGTTTGGTGCAAATTCAGGAAAGTTCAGTGACTTCTTGATTATGACAGTAGGAGGCACACTTTAGCTCTAAAGGCCAAGGGAAACACAGAACTAAACATCAGCGTCTAACAGCACACAAAGTAAATGTAAATTACTTTTTTGCTGTTTGTCCATTGTATCTCTTTTGGTGTATTATGTTTCCCCTATTTTAATGGCTTAATTTTTATTAAGTCATATAATTTTTATATGATACCCAGTGACTGCTAAAGTATTCTGTGAAATGTATTGTGCACAGCTATGATCCTAGAGAATGAAAACAATGATCAGTGTGATGTTTGAAGTCGAATATTGCGTGGTCTGAAGGGCTTTGTAAAATGAAGGATTTTTACACTGTGTCACTACTGCTGTTTTATTTTTCACTGAACTTCTCAGGGGTCAAAAGTCAATTTACCTCTCCTTGGAAACTATGATGATCAGTGTACTACTTCTTTTGTGCAATTCCCCACTCCCTGCTTGAGTTTTCAGCATATTGTAATTCAAGTGGTCTGACTACTCCATGGCTCCACATGGAAGCTTGGAAAAGTGTTGTGAAACAGCGTCAGGTTCATCTATCTTTATATTTAGTCTTTTGATTTGGATTGAGAGGAGAGAGCTGCGGAAGGAAGGTGTGTGTTTTCAAATCCTGACAGTTTTTTTCCCCCTGATTTCGGCTCCTGCAGCTTTAAAGGACAGATCAAGTGCTTAGAGCCGCAAACGTAACAGCTTTTTTATGAAGTGTTTCTAGGGTGAATTACTGTTAAATACTAAATAGAGCGTGTAGCATAACAAGGAGACATTTGCTTTCTGAAAATGATCATTTTTCTGAAGAATACCCTGCGCCACTTCATTCTTCTCCATTTCTTTATTCAGCAGGAGTCTTGAGTGTGGTCAAACTGTGCGCAGTGTGATGAAGTGCAGGCTGCGTGCTGGGGGAGAAGAGGAGGGGGAGTCAAAGAAAGGGAAGAGCAGAGGTGAGAGGAGGCTTGGATGGAAAAAGCCTTTGTCCTGCTTACCTTTGATCTGACAGCTTGTTAACAAGAGGAGTACACCTGCTTCTGTATGCTGGATACTTCTCTCTATGCCTCTTTGCTCTCTCTTTTTTACTGTCTCCGTCATTGACAGGCAGTGCCGTCATTTCCCATGACTCTTTGGAGAGTTCTGCTCAAACTCTTGTCTTTGACTTTGAATAGGTTTTTATAGACTGCGAATGAAAACATCTTTAGCTGTCTCTCATCTCTTTTATATATCCTAAACAGCCGTTTTAGCACTTACGTATAAGAAACAAATCAGTTCTGCAGCTTTGAACACACATTTAGCCGGAAATTTAGAACGGATGCAGTATAGTTGTGAAAGAAATTCACCTGCTTTTAAGTTGATTTGCTCAAAACCATGTACCAAATAAATGTAAATGTGATGTAAAACATTGTCGTCTCTTAAAGCCCCTCAGCTGAGTGGAGTTTCAGAGTTCAGGATCAGTGCTTTAAAGCTCACTCCCGTTCAGGTTTGATATTAGTTTATGGCCAAAGACGCATTGTTAAAGAATACACGAAAACATGTTTGTGAACTGCATTATCTGACTTAATTGTGATGAAACACATCAACGCTTTAGTTCCTTGCGGTAAAGGGTTGTATGATGGCAAGGTAAGGCAGAGAAAAAAATCTAAATATGGTATTCTTATAAAATAAAATGATGTTTTTGCATGTGGGCCCTGTTTAGCTGGTAAAGCAGTATATCTGAACTAGAGCCTCATATGGTTCTGCATTGGTGTCTTTTGATTCTCTTTCCTGATGTCCCTGAACTACTCCTGTCTCATATCCACACCTGCACCTCAGCCCCTCCTCACCCCACTCTCTGTTTTTATGAAAACCTCCAGAGAGTTACAAAAACATCTCAGAAAATGATCGAACTCCCACAATCGATGACATCTCCAAAACACGCTGCCTTCGCAGAGGCAGCAACTTTCTGTAAAATGTAAGCCACCCCTCTCACCAGCTATTCTCTGTGTTACCATCTGGAAGGCGCTACAGAGCCATTAAAGCCCACACCTCCAGGTTGAAAAATAGCTTTTTCCCAGAAGCCACTGAACTGAGCTGTGCTAAACCCCTCCCCTTCCTATTGCCACCACCTGTGTATCATCATTACTGTCCTAATCTCAAGACTGACCACTACTGATCCAGCCTGGTGCAATTACGTTTACGTAGATAATTTTATTATTTATCTACGTGTCTCTTTTTTAAATCTTTTCAAGTGTTGCACAGCAAATCTTCTTGTGCTATTTGGTGTGATAAATCTTTCTGATTCCGATTCTATCCACGTCTTTCCGACTTTGTAGCACTTTTCAAAATCATGCAGAATGGGGATAAAGTCACACTTTAATGATACAGGGACAGACAGCATGGTTTAACATTTAACATTTTAGCAGTGCACTTTGGAAAAAAAATCGATGTTAAACATAAAACTCAGCAATAGCACAATAATCCTCAAGCTTAAAGTCAGGATCCAGGGAATTATGAACATGTGAGAAATTAGGTGAAAATCTATCCGATTCTTACAATATCTTTGTACTGTATAGACTTAAGTGTCTTGAGGCAAATGTGTGATTTCATGCTATATACAGCAGATACAAAAGCCTATGTGATGTATATATGCATGACATGATAGGATGTAATCAGTGTTTTCTCTGCCCTTATCAGTATTGCCAATAAAAAGCCCACTAATAGTAGTAATCATTTGTCAGTCAAAGCACTTGCTCAGCAGTAACCACGACAACTCAAAGGTTCAGCTTCTAACAGCCACATGCTACAGGAGCCCGGAGGCTATTGTCACCGTCTGTCTGAACTATTAAACACAATTTAGCATGGACACTTACTACACAACCACACATTAAGAGAGAGACAGGCAGGTTTTCACAAACAATCAAATGGCCATCATTTCCCCGTCTGTTTATTGTCATTATTATACATGCTTTAAAAGCAGCACATATCCTGATGCCTTGATTCAATTCACATTTATCACTTCATTCATGTTCAAAACGTTGCTGTACAAAGTTTGCTGGTGAATGATGCAATGATAATGGATGAAGTTCTGGTTGAGTGTGGGCTGCTGGTAATGGAAACAAGTTTACAAAGTCAGAACAAAATACAAGTGTGGATGAGACTGAACAGATTGCCTGGAACAGTACCAGTGTTTTGAGATTGCTCTTTATGGAGAAAGTGAGAGATAGAAAATTAACTAACGTAGTGTGATCAGAAACACAAAAGAAACACTGATGACATATACTCCAACTATGCGAAACTAAAAACCTAAGTATAAATGTATAAATGGCATGATATGGAGGAAAATGTTTTTTGAAGAGCATTTATCACAAAATGCATAATCACCACGAATGCTATACTGAAAAATTTGAATGGTTGAAAATGTCTTTATTTCTTTTTGTTACAAAGGAAGAATCATTTAACAAATCTGTTGTCTAATCTAATCTAATCTAATCTAATCTAATC
>JAPQRN010000009.1:16207598-16222238 GCA_037367275.1 Coranthus polyacanthus
GCAACATGTTAAGTCTTGACTGACCAAGTTTGAAGTCAACTGGATGAAATCTCTAGGAGGCGTTCGTTGAAATACAACATGAGCAAATCGCCAAAAATGGCCACAAAATGGCCACCTTCCTGTTGGTCTGGCGCTTTGGACCCCCTGACCTTTTTTGTAGATCTCAGTGAGATACACATGTGTACCAAATTTCGTGAGGATTGGAGAAAGTAGCTGGGAGCAGGCGTCATTAGGGGGCGCTACTGAGTGAGTTGTAGTCATATGTAAATATCATCCCGTCATTGTGTCCAGGGCGGGGCTCTCATCATACAGGTCATGTTTGGTGCAGATTGGATATGTAAATGTGGAGTTATTACATCTCGTATATATAAAAAATTCGCCGCCCCGCCCTGACTACATGGTGTGACGACCACTTACCATTTCCATAACTTTTCATCCTAACCGTGGTAAGAGGCTACTGAGCAAATCTGAGGAATTACCATTTAATTCAAAATGGCCGACTTCCCGTTTGGTTTATGTCATGGACGAAATGAGTTTTGCGAAGATCTAGGCGTGGTACATAAGTGTACAGAATTTCGTTGCGATCGGTGAACTTTTATGTTCGGAGCAGCGGACGTTAGGGGGCGCTACTGAGTGAGTTTTGGTCGTCCGTGTGCCTCGGCCATCGTACTTTGCGCTTTTCGCCACTTCTGACCTGTGTGCCACATTTTGCGAGTTTTCGTGCACGTTTAAGCCCTCAAAACCCCCCCCCCCCGAATCAGTAAAAAAAAAGAAGAAGAATCCAAGCAGATACAATAGGTCCTTGCCGGACACTTCGTGACGGCTCGGGCCCTAATAATAACTTATTTACATACCATCTTTCTTTCAAAACGACTGTTAATGCTTCATAAAGACAGGAGACAAGAGTTAGGAGAACAGTAATAATAATAATAGTCTGACTAAAATAAGGGACAAAAGAAAAAAAGAAAATAAGAGAGTAAATCAGAAACAGGTAAGATAATTAAGAATATTATAAAAAGGCCAAATGCAGTAATGCGTGTAACTCTCTGATGGCTTCCTTTTAATTATCTAAATAGTGTCTCATTCAAAATGTAAAGGTTCCTGTCTTGCTTCTGTTCTTTTACTGACAGACGTGTTGTGTCCCCCTTTGTTGAAGCTCAGGTGCAGTTTTCATCCAGCAGCAACAAAATAACTGATGCTAGAGTGAAAATTCACAGTCCTCCTATTTGTATGAATGGTGGAGATGTCTGGTAAAAAAGTAGAATCTGATTTTACGACGTGGCACTACATCATCTGGCTAAACACCTCTTTTACTAGTCAATGTAGACACATTCATGATGGATTAATCTGTAATATTCACTGACATGCATCACTATCACATCATCATGAAGAAAAGATAAAATGGTAACCCTTTATAGTAACGGTACAACTCATATACTTAACTAATGCATGATCCTTGATGATATAATGTGGGGTGTATCATAAATTCCTGTTGTTTAGCATTAACAAAGGATCAAGTTATCATAGCTGGTTCCATGTCAAGCAAATTTGAAGTGAATATTTGATAAAAGGAAAAAAAGGAAATTATGTGTGTCTCCATAAATGGATTTGAAGTGAATAAAATAGGCTGCTTAATTTCATACCTGTTGATAGAACCAGTCATGTTTTTGTGCTTTATGGGAATATTCATGAACATGTTGTGGAAACATATGTATATGAATATGAGTTTTTGGTCTGAATATGGCAGTTGGAGATTCAGTGAGTTGCTCAAGGGCACCTTGCTCTAAACCTACAAACATTCGGAGGTTTTGAACCAGCAACTCTTTCCATCACATTCCCAGTTTCCCACAGTATAAACTCCTGCTGTCTGGTTTCCAGCAGATGATGCACAGCAGTGTATAAACAATGTGAAACACCGCAGGATACTGCTAGCCTGAGCATGCTTGGCCACACTCAATCTGTAAAAAGGCAGCACGAGCCATGAATCTAAAACAAACGGGACATTACCTAAATGATTGAGTCTGAGGGATTTAATGCATTGCCTCACCTGCTAATGCTCCTTACTCCAGTCAACCCATTTGTCACCTTGCCTCCCTTCCACCTCGGCAAATAAACATTAGAGCAAATGATGACTTCCCATAAACATATGAGGCTTCTCTCTCTCTCTCTCTTTGGTGTGAGAGAGAGAGAGATATAAAGAGAATGAGAAAGGAACAGGGGGAGAAAGTAAATGTGTTTGTTTCAGATATTTTTAAAAGTCCTGTGCTTTGAAGGTGTATCTTGTCCTCCATAAAGAGGAGACCTAAGTCAGTGGCTTTTTGGTAATGAAATAAATGTAGACAGGCCCCAGAAGAGTGCATAGGTAGTAGAGATGGAGGTGTAGGTACATGTGGAAGTATGTGTGGTAATGACACCTCGGCAGATGATTAATACTTGGAGTAGATCAGTAGGGACAGTGGAGATGTTGGCATAACGCTCCTGTCCGACGACTCTGGTGATGAATACAAATACTCAGTTAAGCGGAATCAATGTTAATGGCGGTGCTACCCAGCAGGAAATGTCTGCTAATCAGCGTGTTAACATGGGCAGAAAAGGGGTCCATCAAGGCAGATGACAGAGTATTGAAATGGTGAAAAAGATAAAATAGTTTAGGTTCAAGGGACAACATGTAAAGTCCCAATTAGTGAGCTTTAGAGGAGCTGGTGCCTTTAGACAGCTAACGGAAGGAATCACTCAAATCTTTTAATCAAGTACAAGTAGCAGTATATTATTTAGGGCAACACGAGGAAGCGGTGAATTGCACAGAGAGAACGACAAGAAGGAAATGATGTTAACTGCATTCAGAAACTCCAGGACTTTTAGAATCGTGTGCCGTGCTATGATGATTACAGCCTTACAGTTCTGTTCTGCCATGTTAGGGCAAAGGACTGACTCAGGAACATTTTGTCAAGCCAAAGACGTGTGGGACAGGTGTTTAAAGAGGTATTGCACACTAAAACTTTTTTTTTCAAGTAGAAAGGCCCCACTGTGATGAAACACATCAATGTTTATGTAAATGTTAAAAAAAAAAAAAAATCAGCCAGCTGAACATTGCCAGGTTATTGCTGATGTCGAGTCAACCATTTGGTCTTATCTTATCTTATCTTATCTTATCTTATCTTATCATAAACCTTATAAATAATCAGTGTTAATGCCTTTTAATCAGCAGGCCCTTCAGTGAGACTCTGCAGACTCCAGCAGACAGTAACATTACCTCTAACTGGCTGAGGTTCTGCAAAGTAGAACAGCCATTTTTTGAGTCTTGTGGGTTTGAAGACAGCTCTAGGGCTTCAGTTCCTGATTGGAGAGGGCTGTGTGGTGGCAAGATAAAGAGGTGAAAATATTAATATGAATACAGCATACATTTTAATTGATGTTCATTTTTGTAGGTGGGTCTTTTTTAGATGGTGAAGCAGCAGCAGTAGTAGTAGTAGTAGTAAAAGACCCAAGCTAACTTTTTCCGACTTTGATATGGTTTTGCATAGGTCACTTGTGTTTCTCTGGCCTGGTGATGTCCTTGAACTACTCCTGTCTCCCACATCCACACCTCTGCCTTCAGCCACTTGCTGACATTTGAGCACATTTCTAAATCATGCATTAGGTGGAGTTAGACTGAGAGCGGGGGTGAAGTTACACTTCAAAGTCCCGACATCAAAACCAGGGGTCTGTTTTTGATTCATGCATCGTTTGGAAGAATACCTGATCAACATGCCCAAACCAGGCAATATCATTAACTACCACCACATGGAAAAACCTGTTGAACTGTGCTAAGATTCATGACTCAATGGAAAAAACACACTAGATAAGTTTCAACATCAATCGAGACTTGTCTGGTCAAACATTTCAGAATGCCCCAATTTCACCCAAAGTCCAGTGAATGACCTGAAACACAGCAAATGTAATTGGACAGTTATATAAAGAAGTAATTTTTCAGAGAATAAGTAATAAGTTAACAGCTTACAGCTTTTCTGCAACAGAGGAAGTACATTAAACCTTGAAGGTTGATGCAACCAACACCTACAGGTGTCCTGACTTTTGTTGATAACTTACAAACCCTCTGTTTCTATAAACGCAGTGTTAGAAGAGACAGTGTTACTACCAAACCCTCCAGTTTATCACACTGGAGGAAGTATCATATTGCTTTCATAATGGTGAGAAAATGGCAAATAACAAAGACAGACAAAACAGTAAAAATATAGCTCTACTTTGGAGAAAATTGAAGTGTTCAGAAACCTGTCTAATATGGATACAATATGATTTATGTGTTTACTATGTTCTGAATTCATTATCCAAATACTTAAAGTGACTGACGCTGTTGGATAAATGTAGCCAAAATTACAATATTTGCTTCTAATATAGAAGAGTATAGGTAAATAGCACAAAGAGGATAAATAAAGTACATGTACTTCAGAACTGTATAATTAATACCTGTGTAAATGTAAATGTGCTTAGTTGGGATGGATCCAATCAGCTGCTTCCCCGGTCTAGGAGAATGGTTTCAATCATGTAACTCTTAGTAAGTATTGCCTCCTAAAATGTAAAACTGTTGTGAAGTGAAGGCCATGGAAGCTGAAAAAGATGATCATATTTATTGAATTTTCCTCTTTCTGTTTAACAAATATACAACTTGCTCACCAACCACCAGGTCACCAGCAACCCATTTTATGGTTCAAGTTATAACAGAAGGAGTGTAAGGTCAATATGAATGGATTAGTGTCCTTTGAAAGCGAACATCTTCTACTTTCTGTGGCTGAAAAACAAACTAACCTACATCAGTTTAAACATGGCTCAAATGTAACTCTAACCCTAGCTTAGCATTGGGTTTCCATGAAATAGTGGATGTTAAAAGGTTAAATAAACTGTTTTCAGAGGAAGAACGTGACTGGTGATCACAGAGGCCCGACTTCAACCCTATCTGATCACATTGGGATCAGAACAGGGACATCTATGATTCAGATTTTATGAAGAACACCATTAACATCTGCAGAAAAATTTTAAATGCAGTTGAAAGCCAAGAGTGTAGGCTGTTATTGCTGCTACCACAGAACAGCAGTAGGAAGTTCAGCCATTGGTAGGGATGGAGATACAAGGTTTTTCTTTGTATTTGCAGCACAGCAATGAGTGATGAGGAAAGACTGAGGCAAAAGATGGTGTAATCAGCTCATCAGCAGAGGAACCCAGGTTTGTAATATCGGTTTAACCTCCAGCAGCTCTCTAACTGAATAATTGACTTTTGTAAGAGAATCTATGTCTGCAGTCTGCCACCTCTGACTGGCCCTTAAATGGCACTTGGCAGTGTGTAATTAAGGAGGTGTGGCTACGACAGACATGACCGAGGTTGGTACTGAGAAGTGGAATCACCCACATGGCACGGAAACAGCTACACAAATATGATCATATCATCACCTGCAGCTACAGCTGATAAGTTGGACCCAATTTCACTCTGACAGTCTGTAACCCATTGATCAGATTGGTGATGGAGTAAACTATTGATTTTCCTTCCACTGAAGCAGTCAGATCTGAACCATGGAAAGCTGCAGATTTTGTATGGATCACCTGTCTGCATGTGTGACCAATGGGTGCATCAGATTCAGTATAGAAACAGGGACAACATATGTGATTTATTGACATCTTGAGTGAAACTGACCCCTCTGATTTTGAGAGGTGCAATGATTCACCCCACTCACACACATACAAGCAACACACACACACACACACACACATACAGACATGGACATGAACCACTATTGACAACTCGGGCTGGGTGGTATATTGATATAAGATATATTGATATATTTCCAAATGAGATATAGAATGAACCATTAACATTTATATCAATATAGTTTGACGTTGTGTTGCATAACCTGTGTCTTCTGCAAAGTGCCAGTGTTTGCATCTTTTCTCACAATGCAGCTCACCATAGTCTAATTCATCAAACCACGATCTCATAATGAACTGAAGACATTTTAAAATTTCTCAAAATAACCTCAAATGTCGTTTTGTGCTGTTGCTTCAAAAGCATCTGAGGCGAACTGAACTCGTTTAAAGTCAAACATTGTTTACTTAATTTCTAAAACTTTGTTACACAAACTCCTGCAGGTTAAAGTGGCCTACCTGAATTCCTTTAGTGTAGACTCTAAACAATCACTATAAACTGACTTAAATAGAGTTAAGTAGTAGTAGTAGAAGGTTTGTAGAACAGGAAGTGGATTCATATTAAATACATTAAAGGTCTCACTCACCCACATGAGCATGTATAATTATTTTCATTTACAGTCGCTTAAAACTAGCATAAAACACATAGCATTGTTTTTTTTAGAATTTATTATATTATATATATATATTATTAGCGCATGTAGTTTATATAGTCTGGTTTGCTAATTGCTTTGCTCCGTTCATTTTGATTGATCTTTCTCTGTCTTTTGAGTTACCTGGTGCTTCCTGATGTGACAAAAGATGGAGCAGAGGGTGGAGACTGGCTATGTGTTGAGGAGCGAACAGAGGACTGGTCCACCAGCTCTGCTATGGAGTTATAGTTTAAGTGGTTTCTTCAGTTAGTATAAATGTTGCCCTTTGTCTCATTTCATTAGGTCTGTTAGTTGAGTTCATGTCTCGTTTTGTTCAGCTGTAATTTTGACTAGAGTTATATTGCTTTGACCTCTTTTATCTTCAGTTCTGTTTTTGAATACATTCTTTGGGGAACAATAAACCCACTTTTGTTGACCGTTAAATCCATGTGTTCCTTTCCTGACTGCTTGATCCACGGCAACATATGACGATAAAGTTTGAACTGAATTGACTTTTGCATCCGTGATCATTTTTGGATAGATGGATTGATGTATGATGTGTATGTATGTGCACATGACTAGTATGTGAAAGTGAATGCTGCTTTACATCAGTTGCCTATTTGTTATTATTTGCACAGAGTTGTGTTCAGAATCTGATTTTGTGAGTGCACAGGTGCTCTTTGTGTTTATGTGTCAGTGAGAGAGAGAGAGAGTATTCATCCCCAACAGCTGTTTGCATTCCATCTCTACGGTTGTAGCGTTAGCTGGTCCAAACCTAATTAACAGTGTCTGCAGAGGCAGAGGGCTGGCGCTGAGTGCTGGCGGTAATGTGATGTCACAGTGGATTAGGCTGATGGGCCGACTGGGTTGCATGTGGGGAGGTGTGTGTGTGTGTGTGTGTGTGTGTTGAGTGGGTGTCTCTAGCAGTCCACTCAGCTGCGTTTAGATCAGCTCAGAGGAACTTGCTCAAAATGTCTAAAAAAAGAAAAAATGCGACGGCGCAGTCATTTCATGATTTTTTTTCTTTTAAACACTGTAAAGGCCAGACTGTGTTTGAAACCACTATCTACTGTTGCTGAATGACACACATTCACATTTCTCAGCTTCTCAGCAGACAGCTGCTTTTGAAAAGATGAATAGAAAATACACCTTAAGCTGTCAACACAACCTGAGAAAAAAGTGTCGGCATCATTTAAACATATTTCAGAAATTTTGAAGTTAATGCAACTGGAAAATATTCTTCAACATTTTACATTCACCATCAATTTTACAAATTGATCTTAAATCAAAGGCCATACTGTAATTTACTAGCTCTTTATATACATGGTGAAATGTATCATCATTTTGCATCTATATCCGCTGTATGTACACCTATTATTGCAGTGCAAACAAGCTCATTTGGAAGCACCTTCTATGTTGCAAATTTGCCAAATTGAAAACTGGGCTGAGAGTGTAACACAGAGGTAACTTGTCGAAATGGCAACACTGGACCTCATGTTTGCAGAAAAAGCAGGAAAAAACAACCTACTTTTTTGATACAGAAAATGGTCCTGAAGTTAAACAGACTTTTTTCTGTGATGTATCTTTTGATATTTTTTGGACACAGGATTCACACAGGATTTTGGAAGAATAGAAGTGAGGCAAAATTTTCTGACTTCCAGAACAGTAAAATTTAAAAAAGTTAAAGAATATTGCTCCACAAAATTAGATGTCAGTTGCATCCACATCTCTGAATAACAATCCTGTATTTAATTACAGCCCTGAGATTAAAATAGATGTTGATTTGTTCAACTATGGGCTTTCAACAAGATCAGAACTACAACACTCTCATCTCTGTATAAATGATAGACTTCACAAACAACTGCCTGAAAGTAAAGCCAAAATTCACTTTGCCAATCACCCTGTGGTGACTAGGTGTGGTATAGGTCATAAACTCTATGTTAGTCAACGGGAAGTACCCATCAAAAAATCAAATTAAAAAAAAAAAAAAGTTCATCCAAAGGTCATTTCTTTCTTTGTCTTCAACCTGGTGGTTTGTGTTTAAGTTGTCCTCCATTGATAAATTCTAATTAGTTGTAAGTTATTTGATTGTATACAAGGGGGTGGGGCTATAATGACATCAGATTGACAGCTATAATGGCCACTCAAAACACCCTCAGATGTGAAAAAGCTCATCACTCGAGTGGGGAAGGCAGATGTCCCGCCTCCATGTCTTTACTGTACTGACACAGTGGCAAGATGTTATTCTATAATATATGTTGTATTTGCATAATGGGAGGAAGCAGTGTCCCATCATCCATACAATCCATGAATCATACATTAAGGTATATAAGGCTGGGACATATATAGAAAGTGAGACAAACAAAAAAACAAACATTTGTTTTGACATGTTCATTCCAGTTTCCATAACGTTCTTTTATTCATATTTTGCAAGTATCACATAAGAAAATGTTTGTTGAAAGTGCAAAATTTTGCAAAAAAGTTTTTATGCTTGACTCTCACTTTGAAAAAGAGTTAATGCAATTAATGGGACACGGAAATGCCTTTTGCGAATGAGTTTGGGCATTTAACTCACATGACTGATCAGCTGTTTTCCTGGTGCCTTCCTGGAAATTGCCTTTAACGTATAAAAACATGGCTGATGTACAAGAGGTACTGTGGACTGATGAGGAGAATATAGTATCCCTGAAAAACTATAACTTATTTATTACAGTTATGCATAATATAGCCATGTCACCACAACACTTTGTAGCCTAGTTTATTCCTCCAAACCAATTAAAGGAAACATGCCTAATTTTCTTCTTTATGACATTTCAAAAGGTCGTTTCAAATTTCCTTAACAATTTTATGGAACACAGATAATGACACATTTTAAACACACATTTTGCACAGGCATAAGATGCTTGCATTAGCAGCCAAAATGGTAATAAATTCAAATGTATTTGATAATTTTATGGAAGCACAGCTACTAAATCTGACCACATTTGGAGTCTGAAAACCAGCTGCAGAACAGTGAGCTGAGAAGACAGAAGGACTGTCTTCACTAGACTGACAACACGGAAGTTTTAAAGCATAGCCCAGAGACAAAATCTGTATCTGTCATTGATTTAATTTTCCCTGCCGTAGTGTGTGGATGGATGTTTGTAGCAGGGGAAGTGAGCAGAGTCAGAGTTCACAAAGGACTCGCATTCAAGACTCAAACAAAGGTGTTGACAAAAGCTAAAACACCAGGCACTGGATGAAAAAAGGGATTATTCCTAATAGAGATGAGCCTTCGGTCATTACAGATAACTTCATAACAAATAAACACTTCTCAGTGTAGTTCTGCAGGATAAAAGTCCTGACTCAAAAACAAAGAAAACAAAGCATTAAGCTGTATGATCAGTCTGCTACTTCTAAACTAAATTTCTCAGTTGGTTGCCCTAATTGTCAAATGCTTTGTTTGATTCCATTTTATGCATTGCCAGTCGTGCATAAAACTGGTCTGAGGTCAGCAGCAAAGCTCCGGACAGTCCTCAGCTTGAAGGCTGTGAGTCTCTCATGTGTTAAATTAGCTGTTTAATCAGTGTAACAAGCAATATCTATTGTCACTGACCAGGAGTCAGGGATAAAAACATCCCTAATGAGTCTATAGAAGCTGTCTCCTCTTTAATAATGAATAGAATCTCTATTTACGCCTCCAGGAATCAACGTATTAAAAATATGGCTTTTATGGAGGGATTTAAATATTGTAAAACACACTCTGAATGTCTGACTTAGTTTAATCTACAGTGTTAAAACCAGAATGTGCATTTCAGATTCCTACTTTTCATGTTTTGATTTCCGAAGGAAACTTCATCTCATATGAATTAGACGTGATCATCAGCAGCAGCTGAGCCTACAGTCTATGGTCTTTGACCTTAGGGTCAAATTTGACCTGTTCAGTGTTCTGAAACTATAATGTGCACATATATTTCCATATGACTGAGGTTTGACAGAGTTAATTATACTAGGATTTTTCTTCAGTGTAAAACTGTTACCATATTGGCAAATAAATTTAAGTTAGAAACACAAAATACAAAAATAGTTGAACATTTCCAAAACCTTAGTGTGAAATCGCAGCATGGCTCATTCCACCCTGCACTATTCTCTGTATATTTGATATTAAATGGACAAGACATCCCTCCATGCTGGTTTTTCTGTCAGAATGTGAACAGCCTGTGTGTGTGAAAGGCATAATTCCCTCATGGCAGTCAGGAAGGTAAAACTCCCTTTTTTGTAGGTATGAAGAATTCATTTTCTAATAGGCTCCACGTTGTGTAATATTGATGGATCTGCTGACCCAGTTTGAGAGTCCTCTATCCCAGTGGCAAACAGCAGGTTAAGGCAGCATGAATGCCTCGGAGCTAGCCTCGGGCTGGAGGAGAGAGGGGGCCGGCCACCTGCCTGTCTGATCCAGGGCCAGGGCTGACTGAGGGACATGGGAAATACTTGACAAAAAAAATAAAGATTGCAGTTTGTGTACGATTACAGACATCAAAAAGCAAGGATGGCTTATGAATGAGAACCCCGCTGGTCGCCTCTGCATCCAGAATTCACAACATGGCACCGCCCGGTTCTTCAAACACTTTACTGCAGAATGAGGACCATTATGGCCAAACAAACTTTCAACCTATAAACGTCACAGTGATGCAAATGATGTAAACTGTACAGAAAGAAGAATATGAAGGACTTCTTCTCAGCCCTGATAACTTATCGATCTGTAACATTTATAAAACCTGGTTGCTTGGTTGCTTTGTTGTGTATCTAGTCTGGTCTCAATCTTGGCTCTGTCTCGCCCTGGTGATTTGGTCTCAGCCCCCCAAAGTCTTGGCCTTGTCTCAGTTTCATGACTTGGTCTCGGATTAGGTCAATTCAGATTTCTGTTGCATAATAGCCATCTTGTGTGCATTTAGATTTTGATGTCATCTTGACTTTCATAACGGAACTGTCAACTCTAAAAACCTGGAAGTCCTGCAGTCAGATGTTGGTTGCTTGTCTTTAGCATGTGACAGGACCCACGTGACTGAAAGATAAAATGCTGAAATACTAGCCCATTTATGACGTGACAGAGTAAAGTTTTGGTTAGAGTTATGAAAACGTCTGCCACAAAAGTTGAACTATATCCAACTTTTTATTGGGCCCCAGTCACATGAATGAGGGTGGTGAGTTTTTTACACACCACTGGACTTAGTCTGAAAACAGTCTAAGTTGTCGTGTAAGTAATTAAAGTAAACTATATTTGAAGTAAATGGTATTATGCTCTGGAAATCAAACAGGCTGAGTCAACAGTGTGGTTGAACAGCCACAGGCAGGCTGCCAAGACCAGCACTGGCACAAGTGTACTTATATTTTCAAACCCAAGGCTCAACCCCAGAGCTTCACAAAAAAAAAAACATTATATTCTGAAGAACTACATCATTAAAGGATTCCTATATCCTATTATGATTATGAGCTCAGACTTCGGAGATGTACAGATACATCACACTGGCTCTGTGGGTGTGTGGAGTGTGGAGTGTGGTTTAAAATGATAATGGTTTCTATTCAGGATTGCTGAGACCCAAAACAGGGTGGAAATTTGAAAGGGAGGATCATTTATTTTACAATTGATAAAGCCCAATTAAAACACCAAAAGAGCACTGAAGCAGAAAAAAAAAAATTAAAACAGTCCATGGCTATGATATGCGCCCATAGAGAGGGAAAAGTCCATTTTAAGGTCCTGCTGCTGGCCCAGTAGTCCTCAAGCAGACTCCTTCAGTGCTTCCCACTGGCTGTAGATACACTTCCCCACAGCACCTGTGTACAGAGGCGTTACCTCATCTGCCTGCTGCTATGCTGAACTCTCCGGTCAGTTGATTGCATTCTATATTCTCCTCTTGATTCCTGTGAAGGCTCTGTCTCCCCACAGTATGGATCCTCGTCTTCATCCCTTCTATATCTGATCATTAAGAAGAAAAGGGGGAGCAGGGACAAAGAACCCCCTATGGAGCCCAATGCACCAATCAGGACCTCGAGCCCCTCAGGGTGTGCTTCTGGGTTACTTCCATAGGACCAAACAAGCACAGCATCACCACCACAGTTGGGCCCTGCATATATGTACACATACAGGCACACGTACTATATATACAAAGATGCAGGTAGTGTTTTTCCGTTGAATCCGTTTCCCATGGATTTACAGTAACCACAACAAGCCCAACCCTAACTTTAAAACAACTTTTAACTCTTACTCTTATTTTGTCCCCACAACTGACTGGGTAATCAGATTTATCTACCCACAACATTATAACACATACCCATACACACAAACACACACTAACAGCATCACAATGTTCCATTAGCAGTGAACACATTTTAAGTCGTATTGTTGAAAGATGTTCCAACATCATCAGCAAGAAGTTCAAAAGGCTCTTTGGACCAATAACTAAAGACCTATGACGACCATTTAAGATCATGTCCACTATTCTTGCATCTTAATCTTTTCACCTCAGTTAATAGCAGTTATGGGCAAAAATGTGTTTAATGAGGCCACAACCTTGTACTTTGAGTACCTTGTACTCTTTTCAGTTTGTCCTTGCATTCTGTCAAACCATTCGTGAGATATTACGTAATGGGGACCGACTAACGGCAGACACATCTTAATCAATCAATATCATCATTTGATGTCATTTGAAGTATTTATACTGTTGGAATATACAATGTGACATACTTTTAACTTCTCATTTTTTAATAGAAAAATCTTCAAATTTCATAACGCTAAATACAAATTAAAATACTTAAAAGTACTGCACAGATCTTTAAAAAAATGTGTAGGGGGAGCATAGACATACAATAGTTCCGACATAGACTTCCTCAGTCATAATCAATTTATTTCAATAAATTAATTCAATCTATTTTTGTATTTACTTTTCTGGTCTGGTTCTTTCCATGAACCTCTAAAGACATGCTGTATCAAGTGGTATTCTCTCATATTCGGTCAAGATATTTATTGTCACATTTCAGTAAGAAAATAATTCCAGAGTGTTTTAGAGCGACTGCTTATAAGCCTAAAAGACGGCACTTGTTGAAAAATGGAGAGAAGACATTTTGCAGACTACATTACACTATCCCCAGACAAAAGCTTTGCAGACAAATCGTCTTCATATCTGTCAGGGTGCTGACAGCCCAGCAGCAGCCAGACCTTCCCCTGGACTCAGAGCATTGTCATCCTCTTACTGTGTGTGCACCTCCACACACTTCATGAGCTGCGTGAGCAATATACCATAAGTGCTGTTTGGTGTTAATTGTTACGCCAACGAGCGCTCTGCATGAAGCTCGTCTAAATTGCTCTGAAAAATGCAATTAACATGGAGCAGCGGGACATTAAAAGCCATATTTGTCACTGTCAGGATCTGAGCAGGCGTCTGATTGCACAGCTGATTGGAGAAGATGGCATCCCTCCTCCAATCCTGTCCTCCCCCTCCATCTCGCTACTCTGCCCAGAGAGGAAGAGGGAGGAACAGAGGGAGCCTGGTGTGAAATATCTTCTGTGTGGTGTGTTAACAGGAGATCCTAAGTTTGGAGCTCCAACTATGTGACAGCTTGTCTGTCAGCTACACTGGAGAGAAGTTCTCATATTGAGAGTTAATCAGTCTTCATGTCCAAGTGTTACGTTTGACATATACTGCAGACAAAACACAGACTGGATGTATTACCAATGAGGACGCCTTCTGTGGACATCATTGCTGTTGAAATGTCTCTCCATTTCCATCCTTCAGAACCCTGATTCATGTTTCTGCTCTGTGTCATGTCAGCTGCTTTAGTGAGCACTTGATGGAAACCGCTTGTCAGTTGAAGAATGAAGGCAGTGGTGCCATGGTTGGACTTTGTGTTGATGAATCTGGAGTTGGCCATTCAACCATAAGCATTCAGTTCTTCTAGTTTTTATTCCAAAAGACCTAGAAATATACAATCCAGTCACCAGAATAAAATGTTGCCATTGTGCATTTCTGCAAATCATGGACACATATAATCTCAACATGATTTGTCATTGAAGGATCTGCTACATTTTTGCCTTTGTTGTAGATGTGGTTGGGGTGGATGGTGGATATGCAAAATGCAAGACTTCGCCACCAGAGACTAGAATTTACATCCAGACTCCTGTAGGTTCTTCGGTTTAAGTAATAAAAGTGCTTGTGTGTGATTAGAGTTAGGAAAAGGTTGTGGTTTGCATCTTTATTGCTCTTGACCAGGACTTATCATTTAACACACATATTAAACTAATATCTAGGACAGCCTTCTTTCATCTGCGTAATATCGC
>JAPQRN010000009.1:16227439-16238748 GCA_037367275.1 Coranthus polyacanthus
GGGTGATACATATGAGACTTACAGTAATTTGGTCTGCATTTGACTGAGGTTCCTCATACATCGCAGGTGGAGTGGCAGGGGGTGAGTGAGGACAAACTTGTCCATAAACATATATACTTGAAGTTTATGTTATGTTTAATCATTTTGTTTCCTTACTGCATTGGACATTTCCATCACTACTGGCCCAGGTGTTTGAGGTTCTTATCTCTGTGGCAAAGATTTGAGAACGTGTGTTCTCTTGCCTTTTTGGCAAGGATTTTGGAAAGACTCTCTATGTCTTCCTAATTTGCTGTAGAGTCCTGGAGTCCTGAAGTCCTGGTTTCAATAGTGTTGGACCTCACCATTGCTCTGAGGCTCGATTACTAACTGGATAAAGTTGGCAGCTGCGCTCTGGAATCCACATTGATTTCATTGTTTTGGGGGGATTTCATTTATTGGAAATTATATTAAATTGTACCCAGAAGGGGTTGCATGACTTCAAAAAATAATATGCACACAAGATGAAAACCGTGCAACCGTTGTGAACTGGACACTTGAGGACACATGTTAATTCACATCCTTTAATTGTGCAAACAAATGAACTGAACAATTATCATCAACATCAACCTCCAGTTTACATTGGGTAATTGGCTGGAAAGGGTTTAAGTTTTATTGGACAAGGCATCAAAGGGTTGGAGCAAGATTCAAGGACCACAGCTCCAAAATGAAGCCAATGTGAAAACATCTTAAAGTGTAATACCACTGGTGGCCACTAGATGCTGGCTCCAAAAAGGTCTGTCTCCCATAGACTTACACTAAAGTTATACCTAAAAATATTGTCAATAAATATCTTCCTTGGGTTTTATTCATTGTATTTGGACCATCTAATAAGTGTTCTGGTTCATCTTTAAATTATTGCTCCATTAATAAGATTTTATGGCAAATCGAAGGGTTTAATGTCAGTCTTTGATTGACAGGTGTGAGTGACAGCCTGCTTGCCTGCTGAATCAGATTTTTAGAGCTTGTCTTTATAGAATAAAACATTTTCCTTTCATGATAGACAGCTCTACTGTAGCTGTGATGAATAAGTTATGCTAACAAAACCGTCAAACGACTTTGTTATGCAAATGTTTGATGAAGGTTACTGTTTTACTGTGCCAGTAAGCTAGTGCTTAGCGGTAACTCACATATCACACCTCGCACTTTCGCAGCTTCGCCCATTTGTCCGAATACGATCACTTCTGGCTCCAAAGAGCCAACATGGTGATGACCAAAACACAAACTCCTGGCTTAAAAATGGCCATCCATAAACCAATGGGAAACATCATGGTAGCTCCGTCCGCTTCTTATATACAGTCTGTGGGTGGGAGTTCAGTGTCCATGTAGCATACCCCTCAGCTAGCATTAGCTACACTGCAACCCATGCTTGTGTACTTATGTGAAGTTTGTGTTGGAGTCTGTTTTGTGCTGGTATTCTTTCATTTGTTAACATTAAGTAGCTCCATTTCTAATTCAATTCTATTTTATTTATATAGCCCAATATCACACATCAGAGATTCACCTCAAAGGGCTTTACAGTCTGTACAATATACAACACCCTGTGTCCTTAGACCCCTGATTTGAGGGAGGAAAAACTCCCTCAAAAAAACCTGTATTGGGAAAAAAAATGGTAGAGACCTCAGGAAGAGCCACAGAGGAGGGATCCCTCTTTCAGGACAGACAGACAATAGGTGTTATGTGGACAGAGATTTGGATAAACAATAAATACAGAGGATTTATAAAGGTTAATGGTAGCCAGTGTTGGACACTGTTGTTGCTGTAAAGGAGCAAAAGAGAGGCACTGAAGAACTCAGGAGGAATCCAAGTCCTCTACATGAAAACCACTTTTGGATAAGCAAACGAGACAGACGTTAGCTTAGAAATTAGTTAGCCAACATCAACAAATGACTGACTCCCAGCCCAAAACAACATTACACAAGTACACACAAATCTTATATAGTGAAAGCCAAAAGTACAGATGAGCCTTCAGTGCCTACAGGTGGATGTTATAATTGGACCATGCAGCTCATAAAATGTATGACCAACAGCAGAAGTAGCAAGTGCAAGCTTTCAGGTGAGCAGCAGGGTAACACACTATGCAGTGTGCAGTAGTGAAAATGGGTGTAGGGGATGTTAGTAGGAGCAGAACAGAAATGTTTTACCCTGGGGCCCCAAAACAGAATATTCAGGACAGAGGCAAGTCCCAGAATCTTCCCAGAAGAGGCAATTTAGCAGATTAGTGGTATCAGCATTCATGCAGTGAGTGGACTTTCATACATGTAGTGAATCTCTACCCTTATGCATAAAACACTGCTGTAACCAGAGACAAGCAGAGTGAGAACAAAAAAATCAGTGTAATTTCTAATTTTTCTTCCATAATTTTCTTCAAATGCTTGAAGATAGATGCAGATACCCTGTTTGATATTTGTAGGTTGGCAGGAGGAGGAGTGGCAACACAGGAGGGGGAAGCCAAAGCAGAAGGGGAGAAACATAAGAGTAAAAAAAAAAAACAACAAAAAAAAAACAAGGGGGGGGGATAAGGAGGAGGCGAGAAGAAGAATGGCCACTGTGAGGTGGATTCATGGAGTCAATACACACAGTTTGTCTCAGGTAGTAAGAACACCTATATATCTAGAGGGAGAGAGGAGAGAGAGAAGAAGAAGGAGGGAGGAAACAAACTGGACACAGAAGAGCCAAGAGAGAAAAACAAGAAAAGGGAGGGAATGTAAGTGAGAAGAGTAGGAAGAGATACAGATAGAAAAACAGACATAAAAGACAAATAGAGTGATAACGCAACAAAGCAATCTACACACAGTGCTATGTGTGCTGCAGAGAAAGAAAAAAAAACGCAGCACCTGGGCGGACTGTAAAAATGGAAGTAGGATAAAAAACGCCGGCAGCCAGGGAAAGAGGAAGAAGAGAAGAAAGAGGAGATGGAGAGAGTAGATTACTTTGCTCTCTCCTGCGCTATTCTTCATTTTAAGCAGCTTGTTGACCTTTCCAGTCAAGCCTGTAGGTGTAGTTCAGATTCTGCAGCAGTGCCTGCAGTAATTTAGGTGAGAACTCATGCAGCGGGGAAGTGAGAGAGAGCGGAAGGAGAAAAGAAAACAAAGAAGTAGGGATAAAGAGGGAGACAGACAGGAATAGACAGACACAAAAAAAAAGAGAAGGAGGGGATGTTAAGGCTACGAGGCAGTGAGTGCTTCCAAATGATTGCCTCTCATAAGGTTGTGTTTTATACTGCCTCAGATTTACTGTCCATTTATGGGGGTGGTTATTAGAGTGTCCCAGCTTGGAGCACCAGGGCTTTGAGGTGATACCTCAGTTTAAAGCAGCAAGTTGAAGCTGGAATGGAAGAGTGGAGGCACATAATTCACACTCTAGTACCACCCTGGAAAGACAGAGGCAGGCAATCACACACTGGGCAATCACAAAATGGTCGAGAAACGCTTCATCAAATGGTAAAACTAGCTGTCAGCCAATCCTCTAACAGCTTTGACTGCCACAAGGCCTGAGGTGATCACACACCTGGGGTTGTGCACCATCAATGCTTTTTGTGTATTTGTGCTGCATGTTTGTGCTCGAGTACAGTGTAAAATCAACTGAGTTTTTCCAGTTGTTCCTTTTGATTCAGTGTGTACATTTAGATTTGTCAAAGAAGGTGAGAAAAGCCACAAAAGTAGTGTGTGTGTGTGTGTGTGTGTGTGTGTGTGTGTGTGTGTGTGTGTGTGTACTTTACACATGTGTGTGTGTAAAGTACTCTGGCTGCTAGTAACTCCATTTCATAGACGCACCTGGACAAAAGTTAATAGTAATATGAAACTGAGTAAAAAGAGTTAGTCTGTGTAAAGCTGTAAAAAAAAAAGAAAGAAAAAAGAAAAAGATAGAAAAGCAGTGAAGCTGTTATATAGCTCTCATCAAAGCCACCACACTCTCAAAAACAATTATTTTGCAGAACATGAAAAACGCATAAAGACACAAAAGTCAGACAATAAACTTGATTGAGGCTGTAGTACAGCAGCAATTTGCTGACCTGGTAGATTTTTTGGTGGCTCTTTTCTTGGCTGGCATCGTGAAGGTGCGCTTTGTCAACCCTGGTGTGGTTGGTGTTGTTAAACAGTCTGTCAGCAAGTAAAGATCAAATATAAAAACAGAATTCAAACTTGTGTGTCAAATCTTAAAAGGTCAACAAGTCCAAGTCACTATGTTTTAAGATTATCTCCAAAAGAAAGCCAATGGAGACGGTCTGTATAACTTGTTCTTTTTTCTTTTTTTTATTGATGCACTGAGGAACACTGGACCTTATAGAATTGATTGGTCAGTAGGTGCTGGTTTTAGATGTTGTGAGCTGCTATGTTGAATTCTCTGGATCAGGTTAGGTTTGCAGGGTAAGTTACCATGGAGATTTAGCTTGATAAGATGTAAACCACCTACATGTTACTGAAAACCCAGGGTTGAACCAGACGTTGCCTCGCTAATGCTTTAATCCTGCTTTGTGATACAGGCCCCTAAATGATGAAGCAGAGTCAACCCTGCTTCATCATCAAGGCAGGAAGACTCGAGATCATAAAACCATTATGTATCATCACCAGTACTGATGTGTTTCATTGCAAGTAAGTCATATAATTCAGTCTCCAGCTCAAAAGACTTGTTTTAGTGTGTAGTGCTACATTCTGTCGCCTGACTCTTAAGATCAACACTCACTGTTTCCTGTCTATATGAGTCATAGAATCAGTGTCAATATGTTAGTCTCTACATAATCAACTCTTAACATGATTGTTATTGCCACACAGGTAATTGAAGCAATTTGTGTAAAACGGTTCCACATTTTTGGTCTGGACTGATGACTCAGATCAGGCTGAATAGCACAGTGGAGGGAAGGAACGATCTACTGAGCGCGTGCAGAGTCCTCACTTCCTCTTCTCTTTACATATCTGAAGCATCATTATCAAGTTCCTCTACACTGCGGACCCGGTTTCAACCTTTTCTCTCATGGATTATCATGTGAAAAGCCGCTATTTCTCGTCAGGCAGGCTCCTCAATTGGGAACAGATGTTTTCCCCTCCCTGGGAAATGATTCGCTCCTTAGTGACAGAGGGTGGCGGCCCCTGCTTTATTACTCACATAAAAACCCTCTTAAACGACAGCATTCACAGGAAATATAGGCTTATATTCATTCTTTCAATTTGGGGCCAAGTGGTATAGAAATAATTACACGGAGTGAGTGAGCCTCTGGCAGAGCTGTGAAAGTGTCTACAGCCAATCGCCAGCAGAGTGAATATCTATTCACGGAACAATGTTAAAGCCACATAGCTCCAGGTACAATGAGTATTCAACATGGATATCTGGGGCATGAATTCAGACACTTTTCAAAATGTTACTCCTTACCTGCTCTGCTCTGCTGTCAAAGTGGAACATTTAAGCTCGGTTCCTCATTAAAATCACGCTTTACATTCGCAAAAATACAAATTACTTTAGATCTGGGTCGTAAAAAAGCTTACACAGTGCTTAATATATATAATAGACAGTACGAAGGTAATGAAAGTGTCTTCACCTTGTCCCTGCTCAGGCTCCTCAAAAGCTGATGTGTCCTTCTCTGAGCTTTTACCTTCCTCCTCGACTGTCTGGCCTTCCTCAATGGCAACACCTGACAGCTCTAAGTCTGACTCCCTTTCCACAAGTAAAACCCATTCTCACCTCACACAGCCTTCTCTTTCCTCAAGTATGGAGACTGGTTAAAAACAGGAGTTAGAAAGTCCTGCTGTCTGCTACAAAGGAATGTAAATTCTGTTTAAAAAGGGTTAAAGTTACTGTTCATTTATAAAGTCTTAGTAAATTGCAGTAAAGACACTCCTGTTGAAGAAATAATTTGATTGATGACAACAGAAACACAGTATCTGCAAAAAAAAACACTTATTTCTGTTGTTGGCACAAAATGTGGAGATTGATTTCTGCCATTTAGAAAAGGAAGTCCATATACTTTTGTGCCTCACAACTGTGGCATCGCTAGACAGCCTAGGATGTCCTCTTGACAGTACAGTAGGACTCAAGTAGATTACATGAATGGTACTTGATGAAGAGGTCTCAAACTCATGTCCCGCAAAGAGGACTAAAATGAATTGCAGGGTCTCAGGAGGATATAAACAGAAAGCAACAGTGCGTCCTTCTAATCCACAAAAGTGAAGCCAAAGATCCAACTTGACCTTTTAACATGCACTCTTTTCATGCAAAGCTGGAGAAAACTTGATGATGCCAAAATGCAGATATATGTAAATGACAGGCTTCACACTTTGATTCAGTGACTGCTACAGTCTGTGGAGACGTAGTGTTAATTTATTGGTGGTTTGGTAGCTTTAGGTGTGTTCTGGTAGACAGACTGCTCCCTGCCGTTCATAGTTGGATTCATTTTTTAGTGCCGGGTCAGAATCATCAGAACAGTGAGTTGAACACAAACCACGAGGATGAAAACTACTTAAAACAGGTGGAAAATGACTGGACATGTACTTTGAATTTTTAATTTGACCCACTGACTGCTGTGTTGTCCATCTGTTTTTCTATGGTTCTCTTCTTTTATAGAGGAATGACACATTAAAACAGAAAAAATAAAAAGTGAAAATTGTTAATTTAAGATCATTGGACATATATTACCGTCATATAAAGTACATGCGATCAACATGCTATCCAACAGCATCCTGTTTGCACATGTAGCATCGACATTCAGTTCCATGTCGGTGTCCACATGGTAAATGTAGGTCCAGTCCTCCTGTTACATCTGATTTGGTATCCACCATGTGACTGAGAAAAGAATATCTGGCTCTTTAGCTGCTTAATAGTCCACTGTGTTCGCCAGCTGGTCTCTGACTGTGCCTTTCTTCTGTTCAGTGCTGGGCAGGGTAGTGTAGTTTCATCAGTTTTCATCTTTTATCCTGAAAACAGATAACTGGTCTGCTACTGCTGGGACTGAACAGAAAACTTTAAACTTTAAACTGCAAACAGAAAACCAAAACAATGAGCAACGAGACAAGTTAGTTCTGTGGCACTGAGGGACCTGCAGCTGAGTTGGGGAAAATGGCCTCTGGTTTTGTTTCCTCTGAACAACTTTGAAAAAAAAAATTATTTGTATTCATTTGTCTGTTTATTTTTAGGATTCAACACCTTTCTCACTGTGGTTTTTCTGATGAGGTCGGGTGGTCTCACTGGTATCCTTTTATCTAAAAAGCAGCCATTGGAAAACGTAGGATCTGTTTCACTGCTGACTGGCTACGGCTTAAAGTTCCACAAGTTAAGTCTGAACTTGACACGATTGCTTTTAAATTTACAAAATACAGCACCCCCTTAAAAGCAGTACACAAAAAACTTATGGCCATTTTAGACATATCGTGTTAAACCTTCCTACCTCTACCTGCAACAGCTTAAATAAAGGTGTTTATCTCATTGTGGCACTGCCTTTTCTCTGTTAGAATTTGTTGTTTTTCCTGTTCTTTGTTTTGAAATTGACTCAGATGAATGAATAAATCAGTATTTGCCTTTGGAAGCTGGAGATAAAACATTTAGGACCGCACCGACCTCCCGATATCATCATCACTCAAGTGGAAATAGACCAAACACATGGTTCAAGAGTTAGCACAGTGAGCAGGTCTGTTCTCAGACTTAACTCTCCATTGAGCTGCTACATGTACTATTTTCTGCTTTGGATTTTTGTTTACTTAAGTGTTTACTTCATCTTGTATCCATGTTGAATTATTATATAGTTATCGCTATAGTCTATCACAATCACTACAAATCAAATGAATGAGAGAATTTTTTTCTCACTATTTATAGCCAGCAGTTCACCTGTTACCAGAAGTGCAGTTTTATCAGCTGTTCCCATGGTAAAATCCAGTCTTGACAGTTGATGTTTTCTCTGTTTATTAGAGGTGACACCAACTCTTCTTAACTGCTGGCTTTCCAGGTTTTTTTGCAGCTGGATATCATTTGTAGTGTCTTAAAATATGAATGAGGATAGTGATAGCGAGTTACTTACTATAGCTGCATCTCTGGTATTGATGATATGTCAAAAAAATATAAATAAAAAATAAAAAAACAAGAAGATTGAGAATTTCTCCAGTTTATTCCCAGAGCAGTTGTGGTGTTACAATGGAAGTACAGATGATTGTTGTGGGATGACACACCATCTTGTTGTGTTGGTCTGAAATGGCTGAACTGGTTTTCAGAAAGATGCAGACCAGAGCTTCACAAGTAGTTTCAAGTTTTCAGCTCATCTTGGTCTCGGCTTCATCTGGTCTGAGCCAGACTTAAGGCACATCACCTGCTTCAACAGTCAATCAGCTCATAACAAAGTAAGCTTGTCAAGTTGGAAATCCATATGAGAAACTGAGGAATTGTTGATTGAGGAGCTGACAGACATACAAAATATTTTGTCAAAAACCTGAAGTTGGATTTTGCTTTTGTCCCCTGAACTGAACTTCTGGTCATATAACGTTTCAAACTCTTCCCTCATCTCAGAATTCCCTATGGTTTGTCAAAGCCTTTGTCATTTGTTTGCTTCCAATCTAATATGGATTTGTTTGTTTTTTTGCAATATTTCAAGTTCTTTTTTTTACATTTTTGACATTTCCACTATGGGCATATTAGGACCATTTTAGGTAAAATATACATTTTTCGAGTGGGAGGAGGGAGGGGGATATTTCAAGAGAAACTGCATTTTTAAGAATGAAGTTGTCTCTGATTACAAAGTCATACATTTGTATGTAGGGCTGCCCTTATTTTTATATTAAAATGTATACATTTTTTTCCATAAATTTCAAATTGAAAATGTGAATAAAAACGGCTGGATGAAAATGCACTGATTGATGACTCGAAATATTCAACCCTGTCGTTTTTTTGTTTTTGCTCTTTCGATACTAGAACGTATGGAGGCAACTCACTATCGTTATCCTCATTCATTTTTTAAAGCGTTACAAATTATATTCAGCTACAAAAAAACCTGAAATCCTGGTGGTTACAATGGAAACATCAAGTCGCTAGAGAGTTGCTATGGAAACAGTACGCCGTCTCATCCAGTCTATCCAGTCGGTATAAAGTGGCAGGTTTTCAAAATGTTGGAGATCGGTGCAAGATAATGAATGCTTGCAAATTTCAACTCAAATTATCATGAATTTTTGGTCTGAACGGGGAAAAGATGCAAGTGAGGGAAACATGATTGCAGTTAGTCTCTAGTCGAGCTCCAAAAACACCAGAGACTTTCCTTCCTACCTGGTAAGTGGGGAAAAGGAAAGGTCTTTCAAACCCCACACTGACAAACATAACTAGTCAAAAAACGAGATTATCTTGTCTCCACACATGTAAAGGTCTTGTCAGTTTGGAAATTTACATTTAACTGATGGAACTTTCTTTTGAACAGACTTTTTTATTTAAGTTAAAACATGATTTCAATGTCTCAAAATGTCTCTTTGATGTCTCCTTTCTCTTTAGTTTTGTTCTATTGTTTTTTTTCATAGTATTTTATATCCGTCCACGTCTCATTCATTCGATCGTTTCCAAGGTTGATCGACCTCGTCTCTCGGGGTCTCGGATTAGCAAGATCCAACCCGAACTTGTTTTCCAAATATGTTAATTTCTGCCTGTGTTACTGCTGTCAAAATTCAAATCAGTCCACCATGAACAAAACATGTCGCTCTGAGATGCGTCTGATTCCTCTCTGCAGACAACACATCAAATGGACTAGAGGGGCTGACTGCGCCTTTTCTTCCCCAGCAGGCTCATTATTCATTTTCAAAAAAAAAAAAAAACTTTTGCTAAAAAAAAGAAAGAAAGAAACAACATTTTTAGAATGATATTGCTTTTGCTGTCCCCATCAATCAATGGTTATCAAACCAGTATTTTCTCCCCCTCTCGGCTCAAATATTGTTTAATCAATGTAACGTCACAGGGCTGAGAGGCTCGGGCTGCACTGGGAGCTGCAGATGAAACAGGTTAGCATTTGCATCGTGCTGCTTGGGGTACAATATGATTTATGGAATATAGCCTGCACATGGCACAGTGTTGGAAATGTCTTCTCTCATTTAAAGGCAAACCTCGAAAACAAACAATACGTGATTGCCACTTACTTCTATTTGAGGGACTGAAAACAGATTTTCATCGGGAACGGGTTTCTCATTAGCATAGAAATGAATATGATGACAGATAATGAATATATGCCTTTTGATGCTTCACAGCCATCCCAGAATGATCAAGTGTAGAGACGGGAGGGGGAAAAAAAAGATTGCAAATTTTTTATTTTTTTTTTTGGATGTGAAGTGGATGTGTGAATATTAGCATATGGCAAAAAGAGAGAGAAGGAGAGAGAAAGAAGGGGAGAGGGTGGTTCTTTTGAAAGCAGGCAGAGTGGTGGAGAGGAGAAAGTCAAGGTCAGCTTTAGATAGAGGACAGCCTCTACGTAACGCACACATATAGCTACGTGCACACACACTCCCTGTCACGCCTGCCCAGCTCTGTGGCCGTGGAATGAGGTGTCACATTTGGTTGCCTGGGGTAAGATAAGCTCATTATTAGTTTCTAGCCTGCAGATAAACTGACAGAAACAGATTCCTGAATATGCAGTTCATTCTGTTCAATCAGCGGGCTACACGTATTGTTAGTGTTTGATTCAATAGAACTGAAAATCACTCTAATTCTTTTTTTCAATCATCTATTAATGTGGTCTCAAAAGATATATCAAGTTTAAATGATAAACACACTTTACCTGGTGCAGAATTAAATGCCACCTGCAGAGCTCACCGACACAAAAGCGGAGCATGTGTTGGATTCTGCAGCTCGGGACTGAGTTGCGTTTGTGTCAAAGATGCTAATGGACTCAAAACAGAGAAAAAATCAACATCCCTGAGATCACTTTTACTCTACAAATTTCAGCATTGTTTTAAAATCCACATTCTGATATTAAACTTTTTATTGTGACACACAGGGCTATAGTGCAAGGTTTTAGTGTCCAGCTACAACAACAGTGGCTTTAAAATGCAAAAACACACATAATACATAAATTAATCTGAAAAGTTCATATCTATAGTAACGTCAGAAATTGTTGACAGGAAACAAACAAAGCAACGCATTTACAATTCAATGATGTCCATGAAGTGTAACAAAATTCTAAATGAAAAACTCAGACACCTGATGTAACTGGGACAAGCACCGGCCTTCTAGATGTCTATCCTATCCAAAACATTTCATTGTTTTAGATAGTGATGTCTGTATGTGTTGATATAAGTAATTCAATCTGAAAATTTCAGCTATTA
>JAPQRN010000009.1:16243370-16258596 GCA_037367275.1 Coranthus polyacanthus
TACAGTATGTTTTTGTTGCTTGTAATAAGCACAACTTGCTTAAATTTTTTATAATTTTTTATGTTGTAATTATAGAGAAGCCACTGATGTATGTTTTATATTTAGTCTTTTGATTTGGACCAAGAGGAGAGAGCTGCCTGGTTTGTTAAAACATGTATGTTGTGCATCCTTACTCTGTGCTCTAGACATACTTTCCAAGGTTACTTCACATGAGAAGAATATAACAGGGAGTGAATAGGCTGTTGGGCCACAGCCTCACACATTGATAACCAAAGACAGCTCAAGGTTCGTGTAGTACAAAAGTTCACATTGCTGTCAACAAAACCTCAACATTGAGCACTGTGGCAATGGCACAGCAATAGCTCTAAAACAACATACCATATACCTATAATCTTTAAGCCGTGTTCTGGAGCTGCTGTCAAGCGATGGTCCTTGGGGGCCGCTGGGGTTTACAAGTAGCCGTCGGGCCACACTTTGTGCTGCCGTCTTTGTTGTTTTGAGTAGCATCCGTTGGCCCTTTTGTTCTCTTCTATTGGTTTTCTGTTATTGAATACATAATTTTGAAAATTTAGAACATATAACTTTGGCTTCACCGATTTCTTCATGTTTCTTCCTTCACGGCAAGCTGAGTTGTAACAAAACAGAGAGACAGGTCAGAACAACTAAGGAAGAAGAGATCAGATCATCTCTCAGGTTAGTTTCTTCATCTATTTTTCACATTTCCAAATTCTACTGTACTGGATTTGTAGGGACTCTTTCTACACTATGTCTTCACCTTCATTTTGCAGTCTATGAATTATTCAGTTGTACTATTTCCTGAAAGAAAATATGACTTGAGTTCTAAAAATGTCGGTGCATAAAGAACGTTCAGTTTAGCTTCATTGTACAGTCGAGGATTTAGTAGCTTAAGGCTCAGATATTTTTTTGCAGGAGCTGCTGGAGACCAAAAACTGAGATAAAAGGAGAGTGGAGATCGACTCCAAACATTGTAGGACTTCACCTGTATTTATATTTTTTAATTTATGACTTTATAATCTAAGAGGTTTTTTTCTTGTAAATGTACTACTTTATTCTCAGACGATAATCTTGAAAATGTCTTGTTTTTTTTTTTTCAAGGTTTTTCTTGAAATATTACCTCCCTCCTCTTGCTTGATTTTTTTTTTACTTTATCTAACATGGACCTAATATGCCATTGCATTTTTGTATTCTGAAATAGAAATTGGAAAAGTGAAAAACAAGGCTGTTTCTAATCTATCTATCTATCTATCTATTTGCAATAATGTGTACAAAAAATGGAAGGAGAACATTTCCTTATTATTGATGTCTAACACACAAAATAAATCTATTTCCATGCTAAATTAAATCTGGAAGTCTGCACGTCATGCGGTAACTTCCAGCAGTAGCAAAATAGAAATATGGCTTTTTAAATTGTACCTGAACTGACATCCAGCACATTAATTAAACTACAAAATTTCCATCTATGATTAATTATCAGAGTTATTAAGTGAACAATGTTTAATGAAGAAGTTAAACAAATGTACATAGAAAGAAAAATTAACACACAAGAGCATGGCAATAACAAGTTTTGCTGTTGCAACATCACATAACGTGCAGAGGCTATTAAACCCAAAATAGTTAAACTTTTGCCCTGTGTACTTTAGGCAAGACCACTGTTGTCTTGCACTTCAGTGTGGGACATTCTGTGCTCATTCATGGACAGGACACAACCTACATATCAATGAACTGTCAGTGTTGTAGCTGTTGGTAATAATAATAGATAATTTGTGTTAACATCAACTCTAGACAGGGGTTCCTTGAAAATAAAAATGAACTTGCACATTATTTTGAGCTTTATAGAATCTATAAATTCTATTCCTATTTGACATCAATTTCTCTTTGTGTTTTTTACAAAATGACTGACAAAACCCCCCAAAAAGCCAGAAAAAAAGCTCAGTTTTTCTAACAGAACACCTTCCCTTATTATTTCACTTCTCTTCTGACTCCCCCATTCAGCCCAAACAGAAGCTAGCAGAAGGCTGAAGCGTATTGATCAAAGCCCTCCTGAAGGGGACGAAGAGAGAAACTTTCTGACATCCTGAAGAGTCTCAGTGAACGGACGATAAACCCACCTTCAGAAAACCATGACCTTGTACCTTTTAGTTACATGACCACAGGATTTATTCCTTTTTCTTTATTATTTCCTGTTTTTCCACTAGTATTTTCTTTGCTCTGCTCAGTTCTGTGTGCTTCATGACAGCAGGTATTGTGACCTGTGACCTCCTGACTGCACCTGACTGTAAAGCTGATGTTAAAATAGGGCATTTCCCTGCAAGCGCTCTGACCAACACAGACAAAAGCATTCCTATTGGTGCCGGAATCATTAAAGTTTGAAAATAGTGTTTTTGTTCATGCAATGGGCTCCTCTCTGCACTGCTTCCTGCCTGTGTTTTTATTGCAGCTCATCTGAACTTTGCAGTGGAATGGAGTCTGCTGGAGAAAACTGAAATCATGTCATGCTGGGCAGACATTTTCACCTTGAATGGTTCCTATCATTCTCCGTCTCACACACCAACACACACACAAAACACCTGCTTCTGCTCACAATGGGATATTTTCACAATGTCCATACATTGAGGAAATGCAAGAAAGAAAAGTATGAATGTGAAAAGTTCTCAGGGAAAAGCGGCAACAACGGGCCCCTGCAGAGTACGATACGATTCTTCTCTACATCTCATAACATGTATGTAATACGTGTAAAATGGAATTTACATAAAACTATCTCCACCTGATCAAGAGTTTTTGTGATTTGATATTCTCTAAAGATATCGAACATAGCTTTAGTTTTTTAAAGGCAATATTAAACAGTATTTCTTGTTAGGTTTAGTGGTGTAATATTGGCTCATCGACTGAGAAATCAAGTCGTGATGGAGTAGCCCCTTCCCTTCTGTGGGCGAAGCACATGCCAACACAAACACATACGCTATAACCGAGCGTCAGCGCCGATTACTCACCTCTCATTATGCTGTTAGCCGACAGTTGTACCTGGCCTTACCGTTCACAACATGGTAGCTCATCAAGGGTGCACACTTGATGACTCTGCTTAACTACATTTCAGTCCGCAATCACGCAATCACAAACACTGAACTCCATTACTCATCCGTCTTTCGCAGGTTTCCGGTTCCAGACAGTGCCGACATTAGAGCAGCAGTTAAAAAGCATTATGCGTGCTGCACAGAGTATAACGTAAGCATGATGTCACAGTACTGCTATATTTTTTCATTTAAGTAAGTTTTGCACACCACTGAAGGTGTGACATGAGTTTTACACAGGAAAAAAAACTGTAAACGGCGTTTGTCCTTGAAGCAATATTTATGTCATCTCCAAAGTCACGCAGGTACGCAAACTGAACAAACACTATGCATGGAAGACACTCGCTGTCACACCACGCGGCCATTTTTCACACACTGAAAAACATATTCATAACTGCTAACATGGCGGCAAAAAAAAAAAAAAAAAGAGTTCACTGACAAGAGCAAGGACAGAGAGAGCAGACAGACCATAGACCCTAGAGTCAAAGAAATATCCAAATCTGTTATAGTGTAATTTATTCCCATGAATAAATCTCAATCAGTCATGAACTGTCACATGCTGCAGGTGCGTGTGTTACTATGGTAACGGGACACTGTCTCACTCAGATTTTCTCATTTCATGTTTACGTTAGTATGTCTATGCAAAATCACCCATCTCAACGCTGAAAACTAGAAATACAGCATAACATAATTTTACTTTTTAGTTCACATTAAACTACTGTAAATTTAGTTGACTACAACTAGAATAAAACTAAATCAGTTTTGATGACTATAATATGACAACTGAATGGCATTTTTTCAAAAGACGTGGTGAGGTGTTGTTTAGATTCAGTGTTGCTCATAAAAATACATTCAGTGTGTTAGATATTACAATGATCAGAGAAAAGAAAAGCTCCACTGTTCAACTAATCAGTAAATCTACAAGTTACTTTTAACAGAAAACTAAGTTAATCTTTGTAACTTTATTCTAGTAACTTTGGCTCTTGATTCAACAGCTATGATAACTTTATTCCACCGCATGACCAGTCAGATGATCAGACAGGTTGTAATGGAGTAAACTTTCAGAGTTATATTTATCAGAAGAGACAGTGTTCAGTAAATGTGACTGTGACTGTATCACAGGAGCTTTGACCTACAGTCCATGTTTCACGGTGCACATTAATGGATTCCCTGTGCAAAGTGAGGTTCTTACCAACAGGTGCATTCGCTCCCAGTATTACTTTCAAATTAGGTGCTTTACATTATCTGGTTCTTTCGACCTATCCAAGTGTCTGTCTGCTGGGCGGAGGGCGCTCCTACGTCTGACACCAACAGAGTAATTAAACAGATGAAGAAGGCGAGCTCCATCACAGGCGCTGAGCTTGACAATATTCAGTAGGTGACTGAGTTGAGAATCCTCTCAAAGTTGAACTCAATAATGTACAATCCCACGCATCCACTTCATGCTCTGGAGGTGCGATGACAGATCTCACCAAAGCGCAGGATGGAATGCTACAGGAAGTCCTTCCTGCTGCCATCACACTGTTTAATGCAAACAAGTAATAATTGTGGTGTGGTTTTTATGGTTATATGCACTCCTTATATTTTTTCTATTACTATAGGTTAGACACTGTATATGTTTATATACTGTATTTATTTATCTTTTACTATACTATACTACATAGATTTTAATGCTTTTGACTGTAGCTTTTATTGCTTTTACTGTCCTCATTCTCTTTTTTTGTTTATCAGTCTATTATTTTGACTTTCTCATGTCTCAGTCATTTTGTTTACATCATCTGCTGTGCATTTTGCATCTGTTGTTATTCGTTTTTAACCTTATCATCTCCATTTTGCATCTATTTAGCCTTACAGTTTTGTGCTTTCTGTTGTTACATTCCCTTCTGAGTTTCCCATTATTTGCTTTGTCTTTCAAGGCACTTTGTACATGTCTGTCTTAAAGACAATGCACAAATAAATATTATATTTTATTAATGTGTTGCATTTACTTGTTTTGTGGTTCTGCCGTGTTTTTAGCAAAGGTGTGGCATTTTGGCTTTGGAAGTTCCGTTTTAGCGACACTGGTCAAACTGATGGCCAGAGCTACAAGATTGTATAGATACTGTAATAAACTGTAGTGTTCTTTTACTTCTTAATTAAGTGTTTATTTGGTCTCAAGTCTGACCTAGTCTAGACCTTTTTTTCGAGCCTCATCAATTCTTTGACCGAGTGCCAAAATGGTGTGGAAAAGTCAGTAGCATCAAGTAACTAATCTTCCCTTAAGTTAGTTGTGCTAATCCACAGTTGAAGATGGTCTGCCAGCTAGTTTATGTTATCAACACAAGTCTGATGTTATATCCTCATGGCGTACCCCTCTTAGTGTGACATACCCATCAAATTATACGGTATTAAGCTGTATAGTATTTCAAAAGCCTGAGCAGCCTTGTAGGGACTTGAAGTCAGAACCTGGAGCCCAATATAAACCCTGTACATATTCTACATTCAGTTAATAACTGGCTGACTGAAATAAGTGCCTTTAAACTTGCATAAGGCTGTGTTACAAATACATTTCAAGTTTCATGAAAGCAAAGTGAGTTCTTTATAGGAAAGCTCTGAACTGCTCTGAAAGTGCATTAAAGTGTCAAGACTACACAGTATATATGGACATTAGAACAGGTTCACAAATGCTTCAAATGTGCTACATTAACTATGACTGTAATAGTTGAGTAGTTGAGTAGTTATATATTTTTCCCTAAATGGAGAACGGCTAAAATATAGCTCATAACTGTTATAATATTTGTTCCTTCAAAACATCTCCTTTCAAAGGTTTCTGCTCTTGTTGAACCATGACTCTGACTCTTTATTCCTCTATCACCATTAAAAATCCTGACAAGAATAGCACCTTTAAACCTGGTCCAACAAAGTATTTGTCTAGACATCATCACTCGCAAGAAAAACTGACTTATCCCAGCATCTTGCACTTTTACTTGTACTTAGCACGTCAGGTTATTGTTTTGGTTCTTGGTTAGTGAGGGGAATGATAAAAGCATTCAGCTGGGTGTTTTCTCTAACTCTGTCCTTGGAGCAAACATGATGCTTCAGGTGTGGAAAGGAACATTATGTGTCTGGACTTCTTTTTCATCTTAACAGTGGATTACAAACCCATTGTGTCCTGTGTTAGCAGACCTATAACATGTCGAGTTTCCAGTAACAAACACACCATTATAATCCAGAGCCACATCGCAAATGCTCTGGAGCTCTTCATGCAAAGACCAGTTCATCTCCCAGTGATCTCTGTCTGTAGCCTCTCTGTCATCTCATTTTATTCTTTTATTTAGCCTTTTATCTCATCTCATTTCTTGTCACAAGGTGAGAGGAAAGCCTCAGCAAGTCCACTATCAGACCCTCTCAGCAGTAACTGGGACTCTGGTTCACATAATGGCTGTCCTCATTCAATTTGATTAAAGTCATCACACTTCCCCATTTTAAATTACACTATATATCCAGTATTATACAGTAAAGTTTATGAAGCGTATGAATCTATTGAGTTAATGTAATAGTTTAATAACTTCACAATTACAAGAGGTAATATACTTAACAGGGTGGGTTATGACACTAGAAGGGAAAATAATATCTTAATCAACAATGAACCCAACAAACAGACAAGTCATAAATAGACACTGCTGAAAAAGGAGAAGGTATTTAAATTACTTCTGGGTCTGGAAGTGAGGGATAAACTATAGATAAAAAGTCAAACGTACAAGTGTGTGTTATCGGCTTTTTGGATTTTCTCACTAGATTTTGTGACTTTTAAGATCTCTTTCTGACAAATCTAGCGACTTTTTGGGCAAATTCCCATGCATGTGTTACCATGTAATCTAGCGCCATCGAGTAGCCCTTTAGTGAGACTGTGAAGATCAAGACAGAAGACAGCTATAGGCCAAATCCACAAAGAATGGGCTGTGCCGTCTGATGCGGTGAATTATGCTGAATTTGCATGTTGCATTCTGCAGTGTTTTGTTTTGCAAATGATTAAATGAACTAAGCAGAGCTGTTTCTAGTGGTTCAGGCTTCTCAGGTCTCCACAATCACAAATCAACTTTCATGTATTTTGCTTCTTTTGCTTATCATGTCTATAACACATTCTACTGACATGTTCATCAAAATGGCTGGCAGCAGCATCACACAGCAGATGAAGTCACCAACCTGCAAAAAAGGCTGTGCACATTTACACACGGCACAGCAGCAGTAACTTCATTGACACCAGATTGGTCAGGAGGGTAATTAATGTTTTGTATTCTGTAGCTGTTACTTTCAGATTCCAAGGTGAAGTGTTTGTAATAAAGCAGCCTAATCTTCATCCACACTGTCAGGACAAAGTTATTTTTAAGTACCTGAAAGTCGGAGATAAGCGGATTATTATTTTTATATTTCAGATTTATTGTTAAATTTAGAAATAAGAAAACAATGATAAAAATAAAATATATAATAATATAATACTCAGGCAAAATGTCTTGTGGTAACATTACACTCAGCAAAGTCAGGGCATACACACTATATATGTTATGTGTATATATGTTACTATTTTAAATGAGAATTTGAATCTGATCAACATGACCATGACTTAATTTGTGCATGGACAAACATCATATGTCATATTTGCATCTTTGTAGTGTTAAATTGGGATTTCAGTATTGCTATGAAAGGCCTTAGACTGTACAGGACTGTACAGAACAGTAATTTGTCCTTGCATGTGAAAATAGAATCTCTGCAGAGATGTTTCTGATGTGTGATGCTTCAATAAAGGAAGATTGAACTGAAGACCTCTGGACTTGCACTTGCACTTGCACTTATTCTTTTATTTCATCTGAGCCTGAGTCAATTCACTACACAGACAACACCCCAAACTGTTATAATACTGAATACACTTCAGGGGCATGCTACCTGTGATGCACAAACCCCAACAGCCAATTACAATACGGTTATGCGATCACGTGACCACCATATGGGGTGATATTAACTAACTGAATTCGGGGCTTTTTTGACTGAGACTCTGTCACTCTGAGCCCAGCACTGCATATACTTGACCTGTGACCCAAATAAACTGCTTCTGAGATTGACTGAATTCTCCGGCTAATTTTTTGGGCTGTCAAAACACAGAACAGGGCCTAACAATAGGAATGAATAAAACCCATGTGATAAAAATACAATAACTCCAAATCAAATCAATTCTTGAAATATTTTCCATTCCTGTTGAAATGTGGACTTAGGGTTAGGAATAGGGTTGCTTTTGTGTTTACTTCAGCTCAGGTTTTTGAAAACACCTAAATCAGATTTTATATTTTGCACCATCTCATCAGTTTGCATAAAATTCAGCTGACAGATGGAAAATAGCTCTTGTTAGAGGTGAAAAACAGGCGGAAGGCAGTGAAAGATTGAGTGAGGACACAGACGGAGTCAGTGGGTAAGGAAATAAACATTTCAAAATTCAGATTATAGACAGACACTTGATGCAGCAGCGAAGAATTCACATTTGTGAAACAGAGGGAGTGTTGGACTGAGTGAAATTACTCAGGCTTCAATCTTGGGTCTCCTTTAGACCTTTGCCCATCATTGTCAAGGGCAGGTGTACAATTGACTTTGCTATTGGTGTGTATGTGGCTTTCTTCTTTCAGCTGTAAATCACTGCTTTCACCGCTCTGCTCAACTACTTATGAGACGGTCCATTTGTGGGAAACGAGCACCTCTAGCACTCTCCTCCAGCTCTGCTTTGAGCGAATGGATTCACACAACACGGCCATCAGTTGAATAACAATTGGCAAACAACTGTGCTGGCTTGTTAGTGTGTTTGTGTGCAAAGCGCATGTCCAGCGATGAGGAGAAATGGAGACAGATTCATAGACAGGAATGATAAGTGATGGATGTTCAAAATAATACTTTGTTTCGGTGCTATTATCGCACTCTGTTTATTCGTTTCTTTATTTTTGTTGTTCCTCTCCCCGCGGCAGTGGGTGTTTTTGTGGATTATCTTAAACATAATTAAGCCGTGAGTGCATTTTGGTCCGTCTTTTCTGACTGTGTGTGTGCTTGAATGTGTGCACCGACTGCCAATCTGCAGACATTACGTCCGCATACAGCAGGTCCGCTGATTGTTTTTCCACTGCTGTAAATCTCTGCTAATTAAGACTGATGAATTAATTAGCACTCTTGTAAACAATTGGTTTGTTTGAGCAAAGGTTGTATGGAATTTAAAGACCTTCTGTCAACCTCATTTAAGAAGTAACTGGCTGGTCTGTGGTCTACCTGGAATGTTAATAATCCCGCAGAGATCCCCTGGTGGCAGGTACACGCAGCATTTCTGCTGCCATAAACCACCAGCTCGGAGGAAATGGCACCCATCAGTGCAGAAATAACATACACTGTGTGGCCAGACAAATGTGGACTCTCACTGTTTGTAGACGTTTACAGCGGGGTTGTTTTTCATGGTTTAAAGGAGAATATTAAGGCTACAACATACTGTATAGTAGGCAACAGTGTGCCTCCACCCAGCATGTAATTTCATTTATATGTAGCCCCGGAGTGGCCATAGAGAGAGAAAAACATATATCAAGGCTCTGTTTTTCTACCTTGAGTACTCAAAAGGCTATTGCGTGCACATAAGAAACAATTCTTTCCCAACTTTCAATTAATTTCTTCCCATGTTTTGATTAATTTATGAGCATAAGTGTGCAACAAACCAACCCCCGAAGCCTGAAGTGCACCGAAGTGGTTCAAATATTGTTTTGTGAAGTTGGTAATTAGTGTGACACAGTGGTGCAGTGGTGAGCACTATCACCTCACAGTGTGACCCAGAGCCTCTCTGTGCGACATTTGCATTTTCTTGTCGTGTCTGTTCTTTTTAGGTACTCGAGCTTCCGTCCAAAGACATGCACTTTGATATGCTAATTGATCAATCTAAAAATTGCTTGTAGATGTGAATGTGAGAGAATGTTTGTCGCTATATATAAGCCCTGATGACCTGTCCTGGATGTACCCCGCCTTCGCCCGATGTCAGATGAGATAAGCTCCAGCGATCCTACGGAAGATTAATGGTTGAATGAATGAAAGTCGATAATTAGCTAAATTAATTTATTAGTGTAATTATACAAATTAAATACATAATACATTAATGAGTCATTAATCATGAAAAGGTGAATGATCCTGGGAAGAGATAACCATCACACTCATGCACAGCCAGTTGCCAATTATTTAATTTGTTTGAACAAGTAAACCAAAATGCTTGAACATTCTCTGTCTATAGCCACTCCTGGGGCTCCATATATTTGTTTAATATTTTTACACACTGAAAATATAAGATCTATAAGATCTTCACAGCCATTTAATATGATTCAATACATTCCTGATTTATACTTTCATGACGTACTAGACAGCTATGACAGATTTTCATTGTCATTGTCATGTGTCAGTAAACGGTGCTACAGCGCATTGTGTCATGCATATCATACTTTCATTACTATATTCACCAAAAATAACACTTTATTTTATTTTTTCAATACAGGGCTGCAACACACAAGATAGATTGCCTTGTTCCGGTAGGGTCCTTCTAGCTTTGCCTCCTTCCAAAGTACCAGCAGACAATTTATGTCAGCATCTGTCCACACACTGTTGTTCTCCATGTTGTCCTCATTAGCGCTCTGCTAGTAGCAGCATGGATTCTGCTCAGCACTTCGACACTCTGGATTTGACGTTGTCCTTGTGTTTAGCATTGCAAGTGATAGAAAAGACACTGAAATCTGATTTGAGTGGCAAGAACATCTGGACTGAGGGGGATCTGTAGAAATCTGATTAGAATGATGTTTCAAACCACCTTCAAATGTGGTTTGGATCCGATTTGTGAAAATCTGATTTCATGTGTTTCATGTGTTTTTTTTCTGTCCAAACTTTCTCAAATTAATTTGGATGCAATCTGATATGCCCTGGTGGTCTGAAAATGTTTATCTGTATTAGTCAGTTAGTTAATAATTGTTATTTTTGGACATTTAATGGTCACTGCAGGTCATTTTTTACAGGTGTATGATTTATTAAAGACACTGAGCTATTAAAGTGAACCCCGAGAGGCTGTGGTTTACATGTTTTTTCATCAGCTAAGACATGATGATAGGGACATCTCGAAGCATGGTTTATTGCTCTTATAAAATGAATACTACATATACCAGGCAAGAGTTAATAAACACAGAGCAATTGATTATTAACAGATTCTCTATGTAAGATTTGTGTCTGCTTTTGTGGTGTTTGTGCTGGGAGCCATCTGTTGACATTAGCTGACATTTCTAAGCTACCGGTATCTCGTGCTGGACACTGTTGCAGGTGTAGAGGAGCAGAAGAGAAGCATCGAAGAACATGAGAGCAAGTGTTTGGATTTTTGCGGAAAATCTGACCCAAATCCTCTACATAGAAATCACTATACTGGGGCTCTTATCATCGATGTAGGCAACCGAGACCACCAGCGTTAGCTTGGTAATGGAGCTATCAAATGACCGGCTGCTAGCTCAAAACAGACACAGACCTACATTCACTTCATTTTAAGCACACACAAAATCCTCCATAATGCATTTTTTAACATTTACTTAGATATCATAATTAATGGTGCACATTGCTGAAATAGTGGTCAGTTATGTTAGCACTCCTGCTTGCTATTACATGGCTGTCTGACCCTGTAAAGGTACGTTTCCCTTTTGCTACGAATATTGGTCCAGCATCAGCTCTCAATTTATTTTGGGCGCCGGTAACATTGGAGAGATCTTCACATTTAGATGATTTCTCTTGCCTCTAGGTCAGCATCAGACAGTTTTTGTCTGAAAACAGTGAACCGACCACACAGTTTAATTAATAATAATTTAATAAACAGTTGCGGCTTTGTATCTTGACTTTTCCAGCTCTTCAGTTTCTCTGTCATTAATTTCAGCGTCTCCTTTCTTTTTTGTCTTCATCCTCTATCCTGTCCATCTTTTTCCATCACTCATTTCCAAATCAAAATTCACAACAAAAGTATCGCAGGTGTGTGTTTATAGATTAGACCTATGCATTTCATAAGAACACACTTGTAGCAGTGTGTGATGGTTGTGTGTAAAGACAGCTGTGGTTTCGTAGGAGCAGGCACGGTGCCCTCGTGATCTCTGTGTGGGCACAAACAGTATGCGCTTTAATGCCTCTTTCATCTGACCATTTAAAAAATGTACCTCTACTCTGAACTGATTTGTTTGTGACTCCAAAAATGGAAAGCAACAAATAGAACACATTTCTGTCTCTACATCTCCAGAGGAAGTCACAGTTTTCACACATTTACATTTCATTTTTGCTCTTGCTTTCATTGCCTTGCTGACTAATTCATGGTTTAAAATATTTATTTTGGGTCTGAGTCTCAATGTCCATTTATGACTAGTAGTGGAAGTATCAGCATTGGCTGGGACCAATAGTGGCCAATAGTTAGGATTTTCAATTGGAAATACTGACTTTGAGGGAAAATAATACGTAGCTCATCAGATAAAAATCATGCCCACCTAGATTATTTACAGTTAGTTTGATGTTCATCCCTACATCTATTGATTAATTGCTTTGAGTTTGATGTTCAGTGATTTAGATTTATTTAGTCACCCTGCTTTTAATCAAGTGAAAGTAGTCAATTTCTGACATCTTCAACATTTTCAGTGTCAACATTTTTTTTTTTTGGGTGGGGTGGGTTGGGATGATATCAGCCAACAAATCAGCTATCAGCTTTTTCTTGCTCCAAACTATCGTTATTATATCAGCCTTAAAAAAATGTGTAATGTAACGGCAAGACTTTTCAAAATGTAAAACATAATTAAACGCATTCCAAGCTTTTGCAAGATATTGGATTGTCATACTTAGGTATTCACAGTCTGGTTTATTTGCTGGACCTTTTTGTGGTTGTGCTGACGGTGTGTGTGTCTGTGTTTACATGGGTGCATGTGTGTTGCATACCTACAGGGAGGGATAAAAACTGGAGGACTCTTCACTCTTGGGACCTCATTTAGAGCAAAGCAGGCCTGCCTCTCTGTCATCCAAATTGGAGGATTTACCACACACACACACACACACACACACACACACACACACACACACACACACACACACACACACACACAGTAGCGTGCACACACCCAGATTTAGGCATGTGAGCACCACACTGCACGGCCATACACACACTTCTCACTTCTCCTACTTATTAACTTGCATTTGAGTTTGCTGTTATGTTAGAATACTCAGCTCCAGCGCAGGCAAGTCAATCAGAACCATCCCATTATCTATTCATCCTCCGGCATGCCCAAAGCAAATCAAATTGCTGGAGAGCCACAGAGGCTTCAGGGACACACGTCAGCATCTCCACACAACTCTGAACGGTGTCGAGTGCAGAGAAGCAATCTCAAAGTCTGGCGAGAGAACGCGACAGTGATCAATAACTCTGTGTGAAGGTGTACAGATAGAAATCACAGGCCAGAGCCTTTCATAAAAGTAAAGAGGGTGGTGGAGAGCCGGTCTAAAATGCCGTCTCTGAACAGGTATTGATTACTCAGAATGGTCACTGGCTGTAGAAAAGGCAGGGCTCAGGGAGGATGTGTGTGTGTGTGTGTGTGTGTGTGCGCTGTGAGTTTCTATAGAATGATACAGAAGCAGAGCACAGATCACACCTGAGATCGATCCATACAGTGGTGTAGCAACTGCTCAGCAATGGTCGGTTTCCATGTCTCAAAGGACCTCATTTCAGCGTACACTAATCCAACAGCCCACCAGATCAGGCTCATTAAAACTACCAGGCACAGATACAGTAGCTGTGGCCTCAGTGTTGGGAGCTGCCAGACCGGAGTTGAGCTTTAAATTTACACTGCCAAAAGAGTGTGTGAAATCTCACAATGTTTTTTTTTTCAAGAGTAAGAAAGGTAGCGTAGACAAGTTGAGAATTGGTGTTGCTGCGCAGGGTGAAGGTCAACCTAATTATAAGTCTGCCAGTATGAAAAACACAACTTTAAATGGCTCTGAAGCTCTGTGTGGTCTCCAGTCGACGATTACATCTAAATGTTGCTGTTTGATGCTAAATAGTCAGGAATCCATTTGTACTTCTGAAAATGACAAACTTGAACTACAAAAAGTTGTTCTTTTTCAGTCTTCTACATGAAACCCTTGTGTAATAATTTAATGTAATTCAGTGAAGGTTTTTATAACTACAAATACATGCCAAATACATGATTGCAATTCCATTTGTGCATTACAGTAAGATAAAGGAATATGTTCTAAGTGTGTAAATGTAAGCTGAAAATTTTGATTTGAATTAATCTTGACTTATCAACTCAGACTCTTATGCGGTACTACTGATCCAGTTTCAACCCTACAATTGCACAAATGGAACCAAAACTATGTGTTCTTGGTCAAAAGGCAAAATTTCAGACTATGATGTTGTATGGTTTGATGTACGTCCACCAAGGTTATCAATGTGCTATGATGTGTATGGGATTTGTACGTTGCTCTCCTGAGCAACTTTCCTCAAATAGCTGCCAGGGCCTTCATTTCTCTCAGATACAGAAGGTACTTTATTTGAAGGAGACTTGTATTAGAGTCAGGCCTTTATTTATAACTTGATTAATAAGTAGAAATGGTCATAATTAGCGTGAAATCTTATTTTGATCCTCTCCCATTTGCAATGTTACTGCAATACGCTAAACTTCCTTTACTCTTACAAAATAAAGGCCCTCTAACGTTTCAATGGATAGAATCTATTCATTGCTTGGCTTCCTGTCGCACTTCTACGTTTCTACAAATAAGAGTTTAGTTGAAAAAGTAAGACACACACACTGCAGTGACCGAAACCAGACAATTACACTTCAGATAATAATCTGGAACAAAGTGTTGAAAATAGCTGGATTATATTGTTAAATGTATGAAATTAAACATGTAGAAGTGAACATTATCCTTAACTGGCAGAACATTACATGACAGTCACCAGAAATGTATCCATATCATTTTTACCGGCCTGTATTTGAGGTCCAGCTTTTATTTATTTGTGTCGTCCTCGCCCCTGGCTATTATTAGAGACTCGACTTTAAATTGATTCCTCGTTTTTATTTGCAGAAATACAGTAAATG
>JAPQRN010000009.1:16283129-16301051 GCA_037367275.1 Coranthus polyacanthus
ATTGTCTTCCGCCGGGTCGCGGGGGCAGCAGTCTAAGCAGGGAGGTCCAGACTTCCCTCACCCCAGACACCACCTCCAGCTCTTCTGATGGGACCCCGAGGCATTCCGAGGCCAGCCGAGAGACATAGTCCCTCCAGCGTGTCCTGGGTCTACCCCGAGGTCTCCTCCCGGTGGGACATGCCTGGAACACCTCCTGAGGGAGGCGTCCCAAAGGCATCCGGAACAGATGTCCAAGCCACCTCAGTTGGTTCCTCTCGATGTGGAGAAGTAGTGGCTCTACTCCGAGCTCCTCCCTGGTGACTAAGCTCCTCACCCAATCTCGTAGGGTGAGGAGCCACCCTGCGGAGGAAACTCATTTCGGCCACTTGTATCCAGGATCTCTTCTTTCGGTCCATAACCCAAAGATCATGACCATAGGTGAGAGTAGGAACGTAGATTGACTGGTAAATTGAGAGCCTCGCCTTCCGGTTTAGCTCCTTCTTCACCATGACGGACCGATACAGCGACTGCATGACTGTAGACGCTGCACCAATCCACCTGTCAAGCTCACGCTCCATCCTCCCCTCACTTGTGAACAAGACCCCAAGATACTTAAACTCCTCCACTTGAGGCAAGACCTCTCCACCAACCTGGTGAGGTCAAGCCACCTTTTTCCGGTCGAGAACCATGGCCTCAGATTTGGAGGTGCTAATCCTCATCCCAGCCGCTTTACACTCGGCTGCAAACCACCCCAGTGCACGCTGAAGGTCCAGGTTCGATGAAGCCATCAGGACCACATCATCTGCAAAAAGCAGAGACAAGATCCTGTGTCCTCGTTTAAGAATTACCTCTTCATTTTCATAATTTCTCCCTTTTTCAGAATCATTTGTAATCATTAACAATGTTCCATTTCTGTGCACCATTATATATCTCAAAATGTGTTTACTCATTTTGTTGTTTGTTCATTTTTATTGTTTCTCCATTGTTTCCCCATCTTGTATTTATGATGTAACATTTTCCTTGTCCCCACTCTATGGAACAGCAGGAAATCTGTTGGAAAACTGTTCTTCAGACTTATATCTGGTAAAGTTTGCAATAGTACTGCTGTTTTTCCTGCTAAAAAAGACAACAAAACATGGACCCTTATCTCAACATCAGCCCACTTTCCATCTGGGTCTCAACAAGTCTTGACTGTTTGACTCTTCATCTTCAGTTTACTTCACCAGAGTCTTTGCCCATTCTATCTAATCTTCTCACTTCCCAGTTTGTACCTCCTCGTGTCTCAGTCCCTGATACCCGAGATGCAAACAGAGGAGTCGAGGAGAAAGGAACAGAGGCAGCAGGCGTTTAACAAAATGAGACATCCTTGCCTCAGAGCTGTCATATTAAATAAATGTTGGTTAAATGTGACATTAAATGTGTGTAACAGCTGCATCATCTGTCTGTTTCTTTGTTACAGTTATGGCTGTAGTTTATGTTCTGTCAGATGATTGTTCATGTAAACTTATGAGTAACATGATTATCATGTGTCAAAATGCGATGAATGGCTGACATACCTTTTCTTTTTTTTATTTAACACACATGTTTAAGTCCTGCTCCTGCTGTGGTTTGTTTAATCCAGATGAGTGTCACGCCTCTTTTACACGTCATGGGTCCGATCGGCGAGAAGACCTCCGCAAAGGGATACACCTGTCTTTCTCTGGCCAGCCTCCTTGGTCCTTGCTTCTCGAAGTGCATTTTAGGGAACTGAGACATCCTTAAAGATGGCACACTAAGATTTAAACTTTCAATTTCTGGGTCACAAGCAAAGATTTATCAGTTATTGATCATTTATTCACTCAGCCACCATTTGATTATGATAATCAGTCTAGGATTGACCAAACATTTCAGAAAAAAGTACACCAGGATCCTTTTTGTTTTACAAAACTGCATTGTGAAAAGGCAGAACTGAAAAGCCTTGACTATTTGAAAGACAGATCAGTGTTAGGTAATTGTCATAAGAAGATGAGACGTGGTTCTTGGAAGAAATAAACCAGTTTCACTGATATTGGTGGCTTTTCTCCATCTGTCCTTTTTAAAGCACTTGTGTTATTTTTTTTTTTCTTCCCAGAGTCCGTGCTTTCATCTGCTGAGACTGAGTGAAGTTTGTTATGGCAACACTTCCTTTAATTGGCTGTGAAGGCTGTTTGATTTAAGCTTCATTTGATCCCTGCTCTTGTTTCCTTACTGAGGACCACAAGGCCTCATTTGTTTGACATCACAGAGTCCGTAGTAGGACTGCTAAAGGGGAGACATCAAGGAAAGTCAGTGTGTTAATGTGGCTAAAGTACGTATGTCTTTATCCTAACATTCAGACTAAAAATCCGGCTTAATGTATCTGTAACCCTGAGTGGTTCTTTGTGGAAGTGAGGAATGACAGCATACCCATGCACACCCACACCATTTTAAAGAACTACAGTAATTTAGGCACCTGGAGGCCTGTGCAGAAGCAGCAGATGTTGCAGTTGCTTAGAGCAGTCAGCCATGACTTGTGACAGTGAGGTGATGCTGCTGTATGATGCTCTGTAACTCCAGCATCACGTTAGTGAACACAGCATTTGGATGGAGTTCAGCGCCTGTTTATAGAGATGCGAGGGACATTATTGATTTGCCATTTGTTTCACCAGCACGCTGCTTCTTAAATTGGATATAACACCTCCCATGGGAAACCACCTCTCTCTGGCTCATCTGCTGAGAGGGCAGATGGAATACTTAGACCATGAACATCTACTGTACACTGTGTTACAGGGAAACTTTAACTTTTTAAATTTAAATTCTATCACTCTTGCTGTGCAGTGCCATTTACAGCGGTAGAAGAAATATCAGCAAAATATAGCCTTCTTAAAGTATGAAAAATAAAGGAGTCTTCCTTTTCCTTTTATTGTCTTTTCTATTTAAGGTTAATTTAATTCTACAAAATTGGAAAATATGTGCAATGAATTTTTAAGAGCAAGACATATTAAAAGAGCTCATTTTAAGTACCTTATATGCTGTTGGGTAGTTTAATCTACACTGTTTAAGATCATCATATATTTGTAGCATTGCTGTCCTGTGAGAAACATGTATCTCTACAAAGGCAAGTTTTCATGAACTGAGGAAAAACAACCCCATATTTCACCTAATCCAAGAGGGTTTTGAAGGACTTTCTGTAGCTCAAGAAGTAAGAGAATTTTCTCAACCCATAAAGGAGCACTTCATCCTTCAGTTTATCACAAAACAAAAGCAACCCATTCACTGGAAAAGAAATGGAACAAAAATCATAATCTGAAAAGTAACTAAAGCTAGCTATGATAAATGTAGGGGAATAGAATAATATAGAAAATCATAAAATGGAAATGGTGGAGTAAAGTACAAGTACCTGAAATTTGCACTGAAGTACTGGGAATAAGATGAATTGAGCTGAGAGCAAATATTCAATTTGCTCTGGCAGATCAGTCTGGCACTGCTTCCAATCAAACTGATTTCCACTCGGACTAGATTGGGCTAAACCAATCACAACTATTTATCTGATTTGGGCCGATGCGGTTTGATATGATGACTGGCTGCCACCTGTAATTGCTGCCTCTCCAGCATTAGCAGTTGTCCATCAAGGCAACCAACCTTACTTTAAGAGGAGTGCCTGAATGCCCTCTCTGTAACATGCACACCTGCCCTGGTGGGTATGTGCGTTCAAACATATGTTCTGATGATTCTGTTGCATTTAATGTGGTTGAGATCATCACTGAAACTCGTGCCATTGGGTCAGTGAAATCTGATTTGACTGACAACATTCTCAGAATGGTACAGCCACAGTATTTTCCATATAAAAGAATAAACAAATGCATTTTTAAAGCCTTAATTGACAAGAAGTGTTCTCATACTTCCAACAGAATGTGGTGAGTTTAATTTACTAGGTGGCTGAACGACCCACGAGTCTTTGCTCTGATTGGATGTATGTCCGAGGCATTTTGGTTCGTGCCTCGTTGATAACGTTCCCTTGGAAAACAAAAATGAACTGAGAGGTCCCAGACTAGAAACTCCTTAACCTGTTTAACCCTAAGGGTTCTGGGAGGGGTATGTCTAAACAGACATACCCAAATTAAAACAAGAATAGCTTCACAACTCTCAGGTCAATATGCATAATCTTGGCCTCTATGGAAAGAGAAGACCTCAGCCACAGTGTTACTGACTGTGAATACAGTTTCTGTTATTATGCGTGAGTAAACTGTGTTAAACCTTTGTGTTTAAGCTCTTTCCTAGATCCTTTTCCCTAACTCTTACCAAGTTTTTTGTGCCTAAATTTGACAATACCATCTCCAAGGCATTGTCACAGGCAATGCAAGTTATATAGTATTTTTAACGTAACAAATGTGAATTTTGTATGCATATGTCATTTTGGGAGTGAGTGGAAATTGTACATAAAAATCATTCATTTCAACCACCTACTAGCTTCTACCATTACTGCTACGTTGGAGTAATTTATAGTAAAACTCAATAATCACACTCGGGTCTTTTTATCCATGGGTGATCTCTTCATCTCTTCTCACCCACTGTTTGTCCTGTTGGTTAACATTCAAACAAGCTTTACCCAACACTAATGCTAAAAAAACCCCTCCTTGTCCTCTCAGTCTCAGTGAGCCATCTTATTGAAGTTGGGGTCTAATTATGAGGAACAGAGGAGGCAGAAAAACAGCTCCCTGTTTAGTGTCACAGGGCTTTCTCAGAACAGCTAGATTAGATATAAAACTTATGTTATGGGTTATTTTTCCCATCTGATGTGAAGTCTGCCTTTCTGTCAGGGAGCCTCTCACTAGACAAATGATTCCTTTGCCTAAAACGTAGCCTTCTGCAACTTTGTGTTACATTAGAAAGCGAGTATGCATGGCCAAATGCCAAGCACTGCATATATTAGCATTCAGTAAAATGTGCCCCGGCTGCTGCATACATGGAACATTAGTCTATTCTTTATCCAACATCATCCTAAACACCATTTATCACAGTGGAGGAATAATAGACTTTTGTGGGTTTCTCAAATGCCCTTCAAGGTCCAGACCTGTGCACCAAGCCCCGGAGAGAAGATGGAGGAAGTCTATTTGGTCTAATTAAACTGATTACAATGTGCTCACTCTATGAGGCCTGAAAGAAATAAATAATTGCAGCCTTGTAGGCACAGGTCAGTAGATAATGGAGAGGTTTTGCTGATAATTAACTCTAAATGGCTTAAGTACAGTACCCTTCAGTGAGAGTCAAGCTGGGCATGATGCCTTCTTTTTGCTGCAGGACTTTTATCTTGGGGAATTCAATCTGTGTGATGCTCAAACACAAAAAAACATTTCTGTTGAGATCTTTTTGAGATAATTGAACAGTCTGTATATTTACAGCTACTGCAATTAATAGCTCAAAGTTATGATGTTTAGCTTTGGTCTTTGAAAGACAAGTAATGTATAAGCTTTTTGGCAGTTTTTTTTTATTAGTATTTTTTATTTACTTAGGAACATTATAGTTTACAGTTCCCCTCTGGTCATGTTAGACAAAATAAAAAAAAAAATAGTTTTGAATAATTTCATTCTGATGCTTCATTCTGCTAGACACTATTAATTGTATTATCACCTCCTTGAGTATATATTTTTTTAGTGTAACATTTAGACACAAGATTTTTTCAACTCTCTTAAAGATGGATTCAAGTTTTCTCAATGAAATTGTGAAAGTTGCATAATTAACACAAACTTGAACCAAATTATTTGTGTTGTCACATTGCTGGTTGGTCTTAGTTATTTCAATCCCAGCTCTCACTGAGACATCCTTGATTTTTTTTTTTTTAACTAAAATTTACATGAGATACAGAACTAAAGCCTGTCTGTGTATAAATGTGTAGGGGACGTGACATTTTCAGTTTTAAATATTGCATTGGATAAACCCTCAGGCTATAGCTGTTTACAGGTCTACAAATTATAGAAATAGATTCCAGACAAGATTTACAGGGGAGCGGGTAACATATGGCTGTCAGAATATGAATATTGTGAAAAACAGTGTAGCTGCTGTTCCTTCAATCAGCAGGATGCTGTGATTTATCATTAATGTCAACACAAAACATAATGAACAAATCCAGCTGTTTAACAGCACATCAGGTTTAAAGCTGGTCCTGCTGACAGAACTGACTGTACCTGAAGATGTCTCCAAGTGTTCCTTTTGCCTTGTTTGGTATCTGTTTATCTAATTTAGAAATAGAATTGTTCACATTCCAGAGATTTTTGACTGATTTTTAACAGATTATTAAACAGCAGAGTCATTCAAATCAACAGAACATATCTGTTATGATGATTACTATACAAGCATGGTCACCTATTGCAATACCTCATATTTTTCTGGGCATCAACACATGTAGCCACACAATTTCAACATGGCAAAATAAAATAAAGACAATACACTGAACTTTGAAAACATAAAAAAAAGAAGTTCATAACATCGGAGAACTACCACAACCAAATGGTGGAAAGCTGGTCTATAAATGTGCCAGGTAAACAAAGAATCACAAAGAAAACAAAGCATCGATGACAACCAGCTCCCTGAACAAGACAAGGCATGGTTCACCCAAGCACCCAAGCATACACACATCTTGTATTTTAAACCTTAAGTGTGTTATGAAGTGGACCTAGTCACTCATTAGGTTTGTGCTCCTCTGGCTGTCAGTGCGTATCTAGTATTAGTCCTGGATCTGGGGACAGACAGAAGTCTCTGATCTGAAGATCCCAGTGTCTGTATTAACAGCTAAAGGGCGGAGAGGGCTTCAAGGATGAAGTAGGATGACTTCAGTGTCCTCTTGGAGAGATAGAGCTTCTCATTTCACAACAAAACATCCAACTAAGATCAGCATTCACCATAAAGGAGAGGGTTGCTTTCATACAATATGCCAGAAAAATATTTTGTACCTGCCAATGCATAGTATATCAAATGTATCCCAAAAATACCAGGATGTTGCCATAAATCATGGTCCCGAATCCGTCAGACACACGGCAGAAAACCAACGGCACGTCGTTGTGTCTTTACTTCTCCAAATCGCATCACACAAGTAACATAGTTGCTCCTGAATCGCAGAATCACAGCATCCATCTTCATACAGACTCCATGATCTCACTCTGAAAATAAGGAAAATCAATCTTGTTCGTCTGCCGGGATACAAAGCAAACCATTGTTTTAGCTTGTTACTGGAAATCTAGCTCCATATTAGCTGTTATATCTTGTTAAGACAGTTAAATACATGCAGGATGAGATTATTTTTCTCTTTTGAAAAATTATGACAAATTTCACTTTATTGTAATTACTTTTTGCAGTGTTCTCTTTCTGTAAAACAATATGCAATGTGTGAGAGCAGTGTGTGTGTGTGTGTGTGTGTGTGTGTGTGTGTGTTTGGTCTGACAAGTGCTCCTAAAAACCCATTAAATCAGGTTTTTATAAACTTCTGTGCAAATTGTTTGCACAAAAATCCATGCTTGGTGTGAAATGCCTTTGAGGCTACAGCTAATCATGGTCTTTTAGAGAGAGTTTTTACTGACTTTTTGCCTTTAGGACCGTGCTTACTTCCAGACAATGGCCACTCTGTTTCCAAAACAGCTCTAAGCCTCAAGGTCTGTTTTGATATTGTGAAACAACTGAACCAGATCATTTGAAATTGAATGTTAAATATATTTTTTTAACTCTTAAGCATAAGGGACAGGCTTCCTACTTACATGTACAGAACATATTTTACTTGCCATTTGGCTTTAAGCCATGCTGAAAATAACACTCTAGTTAACATGTCATTCGTAATAAAATATCAGTTTCAGGATGCACTAGATTTATTAGGCCTGATTTGGAGATTGGAGAATGATTTGTATTCTTGTGCCCTCATTCCCCCGAGAAAGGGGATGACAGTGGTGCTTTTTAAACCTAAGGTTTCTAAATCTGTTTTACAGGCAACACAATTAAAAAGAGAAAAATAACAAGTTAAATATACAGCGTACAAAAAATAAATCCCAGAATGAACCATGATAACAAGGGATTAGGAAGCAAATAAGACCAGAATACAGAGGATGAGCGTCTGTAAGAACATAAGCTGCAACCTGATAAACCAATACAACATTACAAAGAGTTAGTTTGAAAAACACGGGAGGGTGGGGTCGTGGTTTTATCGCCAGTTGGTTTTGACAGCAGAAGCTACTCACTCTCTGACCAGTATAAGAAAAAAAAAAAACATTAAAAGTGTGCATTTCAAGTCTGAAACATTATCTGAGAGTAAAAATGAGCATTAAAGTTTAAGTTAAAGATTGATTTTAGCTGTTCCCCTCTCTATCCAGTCTTTACACTAAGCTACTGGGGGAAAAATACACATTACTTTTTACTCCATCTATGCTTAAGTTACTTGATTTGAAATAACTAAAATGCATTACATAGTAGAAATTACCCCCAGTGCTCTGGTTCTTCTGCCTGCTTTCCGTCCATAAAAAATCCCCTTTGCAACGTGGTAATTTTGGTGACTTTGTCTAATGATAACAGCATGGTAGATCTGAACACTCGCCACCAGTTGGTGAGGATGCCAAAGGCATGCTCTGCATCCCTTCATGCCTGGGAAAGACAGAAGTTGAAAATGTGCTGGTCGAACTCCAGCTGCCTATGTGGGAAAGGCATCATTAGATCTGGAGGGAGGAGGGAGGTCTTGTGGATTACAGACAATATAAAGTCCAAGGACTCCAGAACTGGAATGAACTCGTTTTCACCTTCAGAAGATAATAAAGTTCCATACAGACATACATTCAAATTTGAAGCTTGAAGGCATACCAAACAAATATACAGTTGATGCTGTTCCAGTTAGCAAAACAAGATCGTAGTATATGCAGCAGAGCCTTTACAAAGTCTGTACTGTTGCAAGCAGTATGCATACAATTGGAACATACGGCTTTATTGTAAAATGGCACATTGAACTTTGATCCTATTACCACCACCTACTCAACTGTAATAGCAAAGACCTTTTAAGAACAAGACAGTTCCTGTTTCAGTGTCACATGGTCCTTCCCCTTCGGGTTTCTAGCGGCAGATCCTGTTCCATTCATTCCAGTGGGAGAAGTGAATGTGATTTACAGATTTTGACTGAGTCTTTTGCCCCAAAGTCACAAGTAAATACTGGACCCATTTTTCACACGCCACATATCTTCTGAACATTCTGACATTTTTAAGACGCACAAGATCAGGAGAAAACTGACTTTGTTTGAGGCCTTGCTCTGCCTCAGCAACAAACTCTCGTGAGATCTCACAACTCAAATCTCGTCTGAAGGAGGTACAAATTAGTGGGAAAATAATGTGGATGATATTTATGATAAAAATGTTATTTACTACTGAAAAACGTAACGTATTTTTTAAACCTTAATCTACTTTCTTCCATCTATAAATAAATGGACCTGCCTTCAGCCTGGTTTGTTCTTCCTCAGCCCTGACTGTGTCTCCACCAAGTCTGTCTTTGTTGTCCATTTTGTTTTGTTTTCCACCTTGGGACACCGCTTCACCGCTAAATATATATTTAGTCTTTTGATTTGGACTGAGAGAGAGCTCTACAAAAGGAAGGAGCTACTGAAGGAAGGAGTATATTGTCAAATCATTTTTTTCCCCGATTTCAGCTCCTGCAGCTTTAAGTTGCAGGTTTTGTAGTCTATGTGCTGAAGTTACTTGTTACTTCTAAAGCTAAAATGCACCAAAATACAAAAATTTCTAGATATGTCAATATGCTTACCAAGTTTCATAAAGATCAGCGTATCTCTTCATGAGTTATTACAAACAATAAAAAAATAAAACAATAACCTGCTTCCTTTGCTCTCTTCCTTCAGACACTTAAACATTAAAATCTGATGTTTTAGAGTTTGGCTGCTAGGTGTCATTTTACAACAAAATCTTATGGGTTGTAATAAGCCGGCTGCTTTAATGACCTATGTTGTAGATGTTACTTGAGGATGTCTCTTATGTGTTCTGCAGGACTGAACTGAACTTAAAAATAAAACTATGCATGTGTGTTGTTAGACATTTAGATTAATAAACTCATGTTGATATCCTTGTCTTTTCTAAATCTGATTGCAAAGCTGGATGCACATGCACAGGCCTGATTTGGAAACCCTCATAAAACAATCTTAATTAGAAACTAAAGTGCATGGCTGCGTCTGTAGTTCCAAGCAGACTATAGACGCTGACAGACAATTTAACCTGATGACGTCCACATACGCACTCCTTTTCTGTCACTGTATCTGTTTTGGATTATATTTGCTCCTTTAATCACCATTCTGGTTGAACAGTCGTGATCTATGAATGGAAATCAATATAAAATAATTACTAATTTAATGAATTATCACACTTTCATTTGTGCTTCCTATTAGAAAGTGCTGTCAGACACAACAAGCAGTAAAAGATGACTTTCAGAAGGGAAGAAGCCATGTATTTATGCTTGTAGATTAGTTGTAAATTTATGAAACTTGTATGTTTGTGGAGTACTTGTGCGAGCTCTTCTGGCAGAGCGTGACTCAATGTATATATCCTACATACAGCTCATATTTATCATATTTTCCCAGTCAGCTGAGGACTTGTGGCCAGGAGGAAATAAAGTGTGTGTAGCCGACAGCATGTGCGACTGAGAAGTGACTCGACGCTGACTTTTCCGTACTCCTGTGCCTCTCTCTAATGTACCTGTCATGCTCTTGATATATGGCTGCATGTATATTTTAAGGCTCACCTGGCAAGCATGTCACCTGCAGTTTCTCTGTGGCATGATGATTGATCAGTACTTTTTCGTGGGCTATTTTTCACCAGATGAGGCAGGACGCTGGTTGCATGAGGTGCTTTGGAAATAAATTGCCAGAATTGAAAAAATGCTACTAGTTCATTTTAGCTAAAAATTAAAGCTGGACAGTTTCTATAGAAAACAGGTGCAAGAACCCAACCCAACCAGTTGTCCTTTTTCCTGCATAGTAGTTGATAATGACTTGGTGACACCTTGGTGTGGTGAGAATGCAAGGCTGCAAAAAGGCCCAGGTGCTGTTATTTGTAGTTTACTGGCATCTTCCAGGACAATAACAGAAAACAACATGAGCAGCAGAGACAAATTAATCAGTTAAAAAAATGAGGGGAAAAAGGAAATTACATCGGTAGGTAGGTGGAAAGCAGCAATCAAATAATGTGGAGCAAAGCAGCAGGGTGTTCTAAAAAGTGGAAATTGTGCAAATTACAAATAGGCACGTATAGTTGAATTACTCAGTTGTCAATTCTTGTTGTAGAGGAAAAAAAACTAATCTAGTTGATGACCCCTACTGTAGGGGTCATCAACTAGATTAGTCGAAGGAGATGTGGGGGCCAAATACAAAAAAAAAAAAAACATATAATAAAAGATATTTAGGTCTAAGTAGCCTATTGTCAGTAACTGGAATTATTCAAAGTATTTCATTATTAAAAATGCTTCAGTAAAACTATTTGAAAATAATCCCAAATTAAAACAATTTGATTAATTCTCAAAATCTATGTAGAAATGGATAGGATATTGTTATGATTTTAGTATGTAATTATTCAAAATGCAGTAGTGAAAGAACAATAAAGGATTGACAGATGCCAGCCTATTCATTTAAAACATTTAAAATAAGAATTCCCAGTGGAATCCAGGATCTTGGGTTGAAGAGTTAGACTCTGAAACTGGACCCATATTCTGTCCAAAAGGAATGTATTTACAGTATTTTCTGGACCCAAGTGCTCATTATAATGACTGAACTCAAATGTAATGAAATACCTAAAAGGTGGATGGAAACAGGAACCTAAACCTAAACGCCACCCCTACACACACACACACACATACAGACACACACACACAGTCTGTTTTGTTCTAAAGGCCCATTACTTCACAGCAGTAGCAGCCAATCTCCTCCAGAATGGAGTAAATGATGTGCTAATGCATTTTCTGCTGATTTCTCTTTCTTTCAACTTTCATAACTCATTTCATAAAAAAAAAAAGTTTCAGTGGTGTCTTTGAGACTGAAATTCCTACATGCAGGGTTCGTAGTAGGTGTAAAACCTGAAAAATCTACATTATGCCAAAGATATCCAGATGTAAACTGATCCAGCACAATTTCTCAATAGCTGTTTGAGCTACTTGTATGATATACTGCATCTCTGGTCTGACTCCCAGGAAGTCATCTGTTGGTAGAAGCCTGCTATTGCTTGACACTTTCAGGTCATCTTGGTTATCTGCATGTTCAGAGTCCCCTTCACGTGAACAACAACCTCAAAACTTGTAACGACGAGCTGCAAATGGCAAGTTTTGAGAAAGATTTGGATCATGCAATAACGCAGACTTGCATGGCTCTTTGTGGAGGTTGTGTGTGTGTATTTAGCCAGCCATTTCATACCACAACGTGCCTTCCCATGTGCAAATCCTACACCAAAACAAGTCCCCCTCTTTGCAAAAATACCATCGCTGCATCCTTGGCTTGGCACCGCCTTGGCACCGCCTTAGACGATTCTGATTGGTCTACAGAAATACAAACAAGCCACAGAATTTTTTTTCCAGAATGATAATGGGTTCAGCAAAACCTTTCCCCAGTGCTGGCACAGCCCTAAAATTAAGTGTGGAGATACAGCTAGTTATGTGAGATTTCTTCTCCTCAAAAACCACTCGTTACTTAACACTACTGTTACCATTGTGAGTGTTGTGAGGAAATATAAATTAAATAAGTGGAATCTGAAAGAACAAACAGAGCAACTGCCTAATCCACTTGATTTGAAAATGTCAAACCTGTATCTACAAAGAGGCAAACTATGAATGTGAAGATAGCATTGCTGGTATTGTTGATAGTTGTTGACAGTTATCTGATAAGACAGAAAGTCTGTCGGCCTGTGGTGCCAAAATAATTGACAATAACTTCAAGGGAAATCTGTGCTGCTACAGCAGGTAAATGAAATGTTTGAGCAGCTATATCACATTATTGTTAAAGCCCTTTTTTTGACTTGATAATATAATATTAATTGCGTAGTAGCAAGTCAATTCAGCTTTCCCTGACGCTTGAAAGCCAGTGCCAGGCTTTGTTATCCTAAGTGGCTATGACGATATTTCTGTAATAAGCGGCAATGTAATGATAGTGTTTGGAGTGTTTGAAGTACATATGAAAATAACAGACATCAGAGAATAAAAAGGCTGCTGTTTAATTCTCATACAATAATTAACTAACTGTTCATATACTTGCAGGCCATGAGTAGTCACAGGAATTATATCACAGGTCCTTGAAAACCCAAGGAAAATTTTGTCTCTGAAAATGTGTTTGAACCCTGTTTTTGCAACTGAGGGTAATGAGATGAGACTAATAATTACTATTTCATAGTTGGGGTGTGGCGCCGTGACAGGGAGGGAGTAAGAAAGAGTATTCAACTTCCATTTCAGCACCGTCTTACTGAGGATGTGTCAGTTCGTCTCTGCCAGCCTCCTGCAGAGGGGGTGCTTGGGTAATGATCACCCAAGGCTAACTGTTAATTCACAGCAGATTGCAGCCATATTGGAGAGGCACAGAGATCGGAGTTTAATTGTCCTTTGCGTACTCACTTCCTTCACATTTACACTTATCAGTTCCTCAAACACACCTCACTTATAGGTCAGCGAGTTTTTTAAATTGTTTTGCTGAAACAATTGTACTGAAAAGCAATAAGAGGAAATGGAAAACATAATTGTTGGAAACTCACCTCCTTTTTTTTTTTTTTTTTAATGCACTGATATTCAGAGTACTGTGCATAATAACCTCGCCTTAAGCTGCTTCCTTTCTTAGAGCTGCAGTTCCTACTTGGTATTTCCACCTGCCTTCTGCTCTGCATATTAAAGAACAGAAAAATGCTGAGTTGACAGATTTTAAAGATTATTTTGGGGGCATTTAGAAGGTAGGAAGGGAAGGTTGAACATTACTGCATGCCATAATGGTTTTAGTCCAAGTCAAACCTCAGAAATGGGACATTTTCTGCTTTTTATTTTGTCACATAATGTTATAAAGTTAGGCGTCCACATAGTCCAGGTGACATGTTTTTTTTTAATAAAAGCTTAGATCTTGGTCAACTTGTCCAGTTTGTATTTGAGTATTTGAGTATTTGGAGAAACTGAATTATTGCAAAAACGCTTTGTGGCAGGCATGGCAAACCATTTTACTTTCTTTCTGTGCATTCTGAATAATATCTCCTGGACCAAATATTATGACAGAAAATTATATTTACCTCTATGTTTAACCCTAGGGGTTTTCCTTGTACAAGCTCTATGCACCATGTGACAATAAAGTCAAATTGAATTAACAAAGAAGATGTATCTAATCATCTATTTCATTAGTGCCAGAAAAACATGGATTTATTTCATACAAAATCACTTTAGTCTTGTATTTTGTTACTTGAATTACAAAAGAATCTACAAAAGCACTTTTTATTTTAAAATAAGCATTTCTATGTTCCTTTAATCAGTGCCCACGTGTAGGTTTGTCATCGTTGATTTTTTTTTTTCCCCAGGTGGCTCAGACCCGTTTTTCAAAACCTTGTCATTGAGAACACTTAAATGTACAACTGTACAATAAGTGACTATTACAGAGATGCGACTTGATCTTTGTGATCCACACTTGACAGTTCGCAGCGAGGTCTACTGTCACTAAGAGAGAAAAGGAAAACAAATCGACAAAGCCTTTGAGTGAGTGTTTCTCTTCTTCTCTGTCAACCAGGTGTTAATATTCTCAGTGTAAAATGTGGTAAGTGAGCACAGCGCGGCAATAACCCGGCAGAGTAATTGAGTCAAAGTTATTGTGAGTACATGCTAATGGAGTGACACATTACAGCAACTCCCCCGTGGCTATGTGTGGCTGAGCGGCGGCTCAGGACCCGGCTAAAAGGATCACAGTAAAAGGAACAGCCCACTTGAGAGCTTTTCCGCACAGGCTTTTAGACAGAAAGGTTAAAGTATAAATGCAAGAGCAGGATGACACAAATTCATTCCATTTACAGAAATAAACTGACATCGACATGCTGATGTACATGCTAGAGCAAAACTGCACAATAACAATCCTATTAAAAGCTGAAAGATCAACATTAAACTCAAATGTAATGGGTTGGATCTGGGAAGAATAAAAGTAACAAGTATTTCTACATTTCTACTGACTGTTTCTGTGCAAAGCTACTGAACCTTATATCATCTATGTTGGTGTTAAATCTCCCAGTGTCAGACATCTCATTAAATAGACATCACCTTCTCTCCCTCTCTTCTCTGTTTTGTCTTGTTATGTCTTTTATGTCGCTGCGTCTGCCATGTGTGATATGCGCTGAACCAGTGGTTCCCAACCTTTTTCACCTCAACACCCAAAGCATCAATTTTGTGTTTCCGCCGGACACAAATTTATAAAAATGCATCTTGAGTTGCCATAATGTCTACATTTTTACTGACTCTTTTATCATCACAACAATGTGTCTGAAAGTCTCTTTTTATATCTTTTTACATCCTTTACATAATTTTCATCTTGCTGTGTCTTTTACGTTAAACTCTTAACTTTTAATTTGGAAAATGAATTTACATATCACACCATTGTTATGTATTTTACTATTGAAACAGCTCCATGACCCATTTTGGGAAAGGTTTGGGAAAGACAGCTCTGTACACCAAAGGGTCATCTTTTCTATTTGTTATTGTTTTACCCATGTAGGTTGATGTTGTGAAGGCACGCTATGATGCACAACAACAAATAATCCCTAATTGTCCTGGAATGCATTAAAAATAAAGTACCAAGCCGGTTTTGAGAAGGTAAGGAGTAGAAAGTACAGATATTTGGCTTAAAATGTAGGGAGTAAAATAAATGCTTCAGTACAGATATCTGACAAATCTACTTTAAGTACAGTAATGAAATATCTGTACTTCATTACCTGCTTGCATTGGTTAAAATGTTAATAAAAAAGAGCTTTCATTTCGCAGAACTTTGATGCTCTGTGAGGTCCATATTCATACACTGAAGAAGACACATTTTCATTACACATGCACTCGTATCCCCCATTTGTCAAGGAAGTTCCAAAGACAAAATCACATCTGCCTGATTTCCTGTTCCTGCTGTTGCACTGACAGCCACTTTTCCGTATGGATAAACCGTGGCATTTTCATGTGCGCTGTAGTGGCCATTCAGCTGAGTGGCTCAGTGGTGGCGGCCGGTCTCAGTCACAGCGGAGGCAGGGGGTCAGAAGGGGCCACAATCTCAGTCCACCACCCTGCCGACACGGCTCACAACAACGTCCATTTATGAAATTGGGAAAGGGAGGTGGGCGAGGGTGGGGGACAAAATCTGAGTTTCTGGGACGGATGAGGTGGAAAATAGAATCTGAGGCAACATAGTGACACAGTTGCGATGAGGTGTGTTTCAGGCTGTGTGCGAGGTGAGTGTTAAAGGGGTGAACACGGGGAAAAGAACCCCCCCCCCCATGGAAAGCCTAATTAAAATTCAAAGAATGTAAATCTCAGTTACAGAGGCAACTTTGTCAGCAAAGTAAGCTGCATCTGCCGGTAACCATGAATGTCCTTTTTTATGTCAATCTGTTCAGGAGGCGATATTGACACCAGACTATTTATTGCCTCAAAAATTAAAGAATATTTCACAGGGTAACTAAAAAGTTTCACCTGAAACGTCGGGAGATTATTAACCACATGGGTAATTCAACTAGATTTTTCCAACCCGGTCTCTCATAAATATTTCTATTTAGATTCATAAGGGGGATGACAGATGGTATGGGTAGTTCTGATTTTAAATAGAGGACCTTCTTGGTTTCTGCTTCTTCTTGGGTGGGTAGGTGGATATAATGCCTAAGGAACCGACAGAGACACAAGGACACAGCATGTTGTTGACCGATGTACATTCATCATATCTCCCACAGTATTTTGAGAGAACCATTTGCATAAAATCTGAGTACAATCAGCGCCCGCAGGGCAGGAGACAGTGCTGTGTCTCTGTCCGATACGTGCTGTTGTTGAGGGGAAAGATCTTCAATTAACTCAAACAGGGTTTGCCTTTCAAAGCGAAACCTCTCAATCAACTCGCTGTCTGAATAGTGAGCAGTGGGTTTGTCTCCTTCTGTCTCTTCTTAATGCACTTTTGTTATTTATTCTATAAACAAGACACACCGCCAGCTTTGTTTTTCTTCTGTGGTTGTGTGATCATGGTAGTTTCTGTTCCATTACTACACACTAGTCTGACTTTCCAACTTTTAGTCCTGTCCATAAAAGTAACACCCACTGTGACAATCATTAAATTATTGTGGCTTTTTAATGGGCTTTAACTGGTTGTAACACTCTTTTCTTATTTTAAAAAACGTTTATGAATATTTGACTCATTCTATAAACCTTTTAACTTACATGTTAATAAAGGCAAGGCAAGGCACGTTTATTTATATAGCATACTTCATACACAAAGGCAACTCAATGCGCTTCAAACACATAGGGAACAAAGCAAAACGCCAAAATAACAAAAATAAAAGCTTAAAACAACGAAAGATCAAAAGGTCAAAAACCACAAAATCAAGAAAAAAAATAAAGATAACTAAAGTACATGTAATTAAAATGGTTATAAGAATACTTAGCAGTAAAAGACACAGTAGGATTTCATGCATAGGCACATGAAAAAGGAATGTTTTTAAGTTGGATTTAAAAGTTTTCACATTTAATGCAAATGCGACTGACAGTTTGTTCCATTTGTTTGCAGCGTAACAGCTAAATGCTGCTTCTCCATGTTTAGTGTGGTCTCAACTAGTTGACCTGAGTCAGTGGATCTAAGAGCCCTGCTAGGTTTATATTCTCTAAACATATCGCAGATGTACTCTGGTGCTAAACCATTCTGTGATTTGTAAACTAGCAGCAGGGTTTTAAAATCTATTCTGTAA
>JAPQRN010000009.1:16301151-16315165 GCA_037367275.1 Coranthus polyacanthus
TATCGCAGATGTACTCTGGTGCTAAACCATTCTGTGATTTGTAAACTAGCAGCAGGGTTTTAAAATCTATTCTGTAAATCACTGGAAGCCGGTGATTTTAAAACTGGTGTGATGTGTTCTGTTCTCTTAGTCTTGGTTAAAACTCTGGCAGCAGCGTTCTGGATGAGCTGCAGTTGTTTAACATTTTAAGTAATACAGTAATCAAGTCTACTGGAGATAAAGGCGTGGATGAGCTTCTCCTGGTCTTTTTGGGACACAAAACTTTTTAATGTTTGATGTTTTTAAGATGGTAAAATGCTGTCTTGGTGACGGCTTTGATGTGGCAGTCAAAGGTCAAAGTCTAACACACCAAGGTTACCAACTTGGTCTGTGGTTTTTAGAGCCCTCTTCTCTTTGTTGCCAAACAGAATAATTTCAGTTTTGTCTTTATTTAATTGAAGAATGCAGTTGTTTATTTGCTCCAGACACTGACACAGTGAGTCTAATGGGCTGCCGTCATCTGGTGACAGAGATACATATGGTTGTGTGTCATCTGCATAACTGTGATAACTGTGATTTTTTTTTAATTTGGCCCAAAGGGAGCATATACAAATTGAGCAGAAAAGGTCCAAGAACTGACCCCTGGGGGACCCCACAAGTCATCTTCACTTGTTCAGATTCAAAGCTGCCAATTGTAACAAAGTAACTCCGGCCTTCTAAATAAGACCTGAACCAATTGAGGACTGCTCCTGAAACCCAACCCAATTTTCCAACCTGATTCTGTGATCTACAGTGTCAAATGCAGCACTGAGATCTAGCAAAACCAGGACTGATACGTGACCAGAATCAGCATTCAACCTCATGTCATTTAACATTTTTACAAGTGCTGTTTCAGTGCTGTGGTGAGGTCGGAAACCTGATAGAAATTTATCAAGATTACTGCTTTCATTCAAAAAGTTGTTGAGCTGATTAAATGCAACTTTCTCAATAATCTTGGATGTAAAAGAGAGGTTTGAGACAGGTCTATAGTTGTTCATAATAGAGGCATCTAGAGTTCTCTTTTTTAAGAGTGGCTTTATGGCAGCTACCTTTAGTGATTCTGGGAAAATGCCTGATATGAGTAAGCTGTTTAGTATTTGTTGTAGATACATTTCTATTGAGGTAAAAAAAACAATGTAAAAAGTCAGATGGTATTATGTCCAGAGTGCATGTTGTTAATTTCAAGTGTCAAACTGTTTCTTCTAGGATTTTTAAATCAATCACATTAAATTGTGACATCACGATTGAGTTATTTCTAGGTTTTGGACATTATTTTCCTTGTTTGAGTGTGTGGTGTTAATGTTTAGTCTAACGGTTTTGATTTTTTCACTGAATAAGTTGGCAAATTGATTGCATCTCTCTGTGCAGAGAAGTTCTGGGTTTATGTGTTTAGGAATTTATCTCAAAGAGAGAGCGAGAATTGTTGACGCTCTTGTTAATCATGTTAGATAAATGTAGCTGTCTGGCCTTGCAGAGCTCATTGTTATAGTTACACAGGTTTTGTTTATACAGCTCATAGTGAATTTGAAGTTGAGTTCTCCTCCACTTGCGCTCAGTCTTTCTGCATTCACTTTTTAGGCCTTTTACCATAATGGTGCAACAGCATCCATTACATTCAAGATTTTCAAGTTGAAATGATCCAAGAGTCCGTCAATTGGCAGCAACAGAGAAGGAGGTTGTTTGAACATTATGAATGATCAGTAAATCAAACAAGACACAGAAATGGTCAGATAAGGCCAAGTCAGTAACCACAACAGAGAAAATATGAACACCTTTAGAAATAACCAGGTCCAAAATATGGCCTGGAGTGTGTGTAGGCTGTTGTACATGTTGCAAGAGACCAAAAGTGTCCAATACAGAAGAAAGTTCTTTGACTTTACCATCCATCTTATTATCCATGTGAATGTTATATACCCAGTTTAGATAAAATAGTTCAAATCAGTGGAGATAACTGGCAGTAATTCAGTAAATTCATCAATAAAATTTGCACAGTATCTTAGAAATATGTATATGATTAAGAACAGAATTTTGGGAGCACCCTTTAAAATAAAACTAAGATATTCAAAAGAACTAAAATCACTAAGTAAAGTCTCTACAGTGGAACATATCTTTGAATACGGCAGCCCCCCCCCTTCCTGCCACTTCGACACTTGTTCATAAATAAGTAAAATATGGGGGTGCTGCTTCATTTAAAACAGTAGCACTTGTACCTTCTGTTAACCATATCTCTGTCAGAAAAAGGAGATATAAATTATATGAAGTTATCAAGTCATTTACTAACAGATATTTGTTGGCCAGAGATCTAATATTGAGTAAAGCCAGCTTTGTAGAGATCACAGAAGCCTCTGTGGTGGTCTGGGCTTTACATGGTACAGGTAACAGTTTAGATTGATTTATCCCATAAACTGAGTGCACTTGATTCCTTTTTTTACTAACTAACACAGGAATCGTACTGGGTCCCAGCTTGTTCTCAGGACAGCTGTTAGTAGTTAGTAATCTATTATAGCGGGGACCCTGAACACATCATGGCATGTTATCTTTGATTTGAACTCTGCTGCTGCTCCCTGAACATCCTGAACATCCTGTACATTCTCCTCTACCCTGCATTGCCAGGAGAGATGACCGAGGAAGAGGATGTGGGCCGAGAGGAGGGGGCGCCCTATGTTTTTTGGGAGATGGTGGTTGCTGTATTCCTGTCTGGGATAGAGACTTCCTTCAGAAACCTTGGGTGATGTGGAGCAGAGGGTCAGGTGAGGGGGGAGAAGTGCAGGCCGTTTGCCTCTCCTCTGTGTCCTTCACTCTTATCTGCACAGTCGTGTTTGGGTTTGCCATCCCAACAGCATGACGTAGGTTTGCGCCAAGCAGTCTGCATCCGCTTATGTTCGGATGAACCCCATCAGGTCTGAAACATTCTTTACAGTTCCAAAAGATGTTAAAGTTGTCAATAAAACTTATCCCACGGGCAATGCTGAAAAGTTTGATTCCTTTACCCAAAGTAGGAATGGGGCCTGAGATAGATACATGTTGTGCTTCACAGTGGCACAGACTGGAGCAGAGGAAAATCTTTCTTCAGGATCTCAGAGCCAGTCTTCCTCCGTAGAATGTCAAAAGACCATGTATGGATGATGATCCTCATGCTGTCTGGGTGTGTTGAAAGAATGGTTGTATGGCAATATTTCTGTTAGCTCCCTGGCAGATGTATCAGCCAATGTTAGGTTTTCAGTCTTTGCCATTCTTACATGCTGCGTTATATAGAGTCCCCAATCAGAATAGTATCTATATCCTTTTGGTGTGGAGTTGGAATGCCTTTTCTAGCCCTCAGCCTGGTGGTGGTTTTGGGGCTTTTCCTTGGGATTTGGTTGGCCCTTGGCTGAGTTTTGGGGCTATTTCTTTGGTTCTTGTTAACCCTCACAGTGCTTACAGTATGATTAGCTGCCTTGGATTCATCATCACACGTTATTTAGAGTCAGTGGATCATACCTGTTATCCAATGAGAGTTCAGGTGCTGGAGTGAGCTTAGGAGCTCTCAAATTTAGTTTCCTGCTGGATTTTCCTTTTCAACGGACGACAACATCAGACCAAGTCCTGGCTGGGGTTGATGACTTTGGCCTTGCACCAGTGTTGTGCCAGTTGGAAGAATCCATAGGAAAGTCCGGTTTGGGAGCTTCCCCAGCTAATCCAGTGTCATTCGGACACATCTATGGGAGTGTGTCAGCCAGAGCTGTAGCGGGAGGCTCCACATCAGATGTGATCCCACATAGAAAGATTTGAGTCTGTCCGTTAGAATTTGGAGGCTCCACAGCTTGTACTGAAGAGTCAATGAATTGCTCATTCTCACGAATATGAAGCAGCATTTCAATCTTCTTTTCAAGCTGCCTTATCATCTCAGTGAGTCGTTTACACTCAGCTCATTGTGATTATGGGGATCTGCTGTGTGAAAATCTTTTATTAAAATGTGTTTGCAATGCGCTGTCTTCAATAAAATCAAATTCTAGTATTCCCGATCTTCTGCCTATTGTACCCTGGAGTAAAAACAAGGTTAAAAGTAAAAGAAAATTAAAGGAATGTAAGCAAAGCAGCAAAGCAGGAGCAAGCAGCAGAAGCGTCCACACTGTACGAGAGCAGGAAGTAAAAAGCCTGCTCTCTTACATAAAGTATAAATTGACATAACATAATTTCAGTCAGGACCACTCTCGTCAAAAATTAAGTATTCATCTGCATAAGTTATGTGTATTTGGTGGTATGGCTCTGTCCTGGCAGCTCCCTGCCCTTCCACATGCATACATGGAAAGCCTAAGCAGGAAGTACACACCTCTGTGCTTTTCCATGAGCAGACATGGAAGCCAGGGCAGGGAGAGCAGCATCAAGACCCCCCTAAGGAACAGAACAGAGTAGGCATCAAATGACAACAAAATGACATCGTCAGTTACAGAATGAAAAGGTGGAGCTGGGTGGAGGCAGGTTTTGAAGAAGAGCAGCAATGGCAGCTGGCTGAAGCAGCAATGATAGCTGAGCAGGTTAAATATGGCACCCTGAGTAAGATTAACCAATGGGATCAGCTGACTCAGCTGATGTGGCTGACATTGAGATCAGCTGCTGTCATGTGCTGATATGAGGGCTAAGCTTGATTTCATGGCCTGCCTGAACTACCGCTATGCTCCATATTTTAATGTCTTGTAACCTGTCACACATGCACATTATATGACAGACACCAGGAGTTTATCCACCTTTATGTGTTTCCCAACCTTTATTTCTTCATGTCGACTGCACCCCTGGCTAAGATCTCAGTTTTTAATTGACCTACTGTATCTGAGGAAATACGGTGTTTCACTGAATAAAACCTTGACCTACTGTTGGCCCGTGAATAAAAAAGCAATGCAGAGAGCACCAAAATCATTATGATTCATCTTCTGGGAATGATGAATGTTTGAACATCTGTTTGTATACATATTCAATATACAATCTGGACATAAATAGTGGATATATTTACACTGCAGGCCCTAGAGTTACACAGCTAGGAAAATATACGTTGCAGTATATTTTTTTCCCATATCGTTAAGTCATAATATTTGCTGTGCAGGAGATGCTAATGGTGTCACATGACTGTTGGAGGACCCTGCTTCCTGGTCAGACCTCCAGCAATCTTTTCTCCCTTGCGCTGCAGCCTCACTTCCCCTCTTTTCTCTCTCCAAACACTGCTAGGGGCAACAACGGTGCTCTGTAATAATAATTAGCCTGTTTGTGTGGGTGGCATCTTGAACAAGTCAGTGCTTTTGTCTTTGTGCCTGTCTCAATTAATTATATCGTTTGCAACAGACAGAGGGATAGACACACACACACTCATACCCTAAGGAATGGGCTGTTGGCTCCGGGCTAACTCATGTTTCACTTTGTCACATTCTCACAGAATAAGCTTGATTTTTGCCCAGGGGTAACAAGTCCATCTCTCCAACATGATTATCTCAGGCACTGTCAATACACCAGCTGATTGTTAGTGGCATACAGGGGTTAAATTATTTGTATTAGTTTGAATTTTTATGGAGCAAACAATGCACGGGCATGTTTGTTCTTTTCCAGTGATGATTTATTCACACTTGATTTTTTTTTCAAAAAATAAATGCTGTATGATGAAATTACCAGTGTTGGGAGGGTTGGTTTTAAAATGTATTTCATTACAGAATACATGCATACAGGTTTAATATGTAGTATTTGTGAAGAAATTTTCCTCTATTAATGGCTTTTATCAGTTACTTGTGCAAACAGATTGTAATGTAACCATGAACATCATAACCTGAATGTGCACAGCCTGTGTTGAACTCGTGTTGATTTTCCTGTGGAAAAAGAGTTCTTTATTGCCTCTCTTCAGCTCATCTACAGCAACAGCAGTGTGGATCACTAACTACCGTTAGCTTGGAAATGGAATCGGTTAATGTCAACAAATGACATTACCAGCACAACGCAGACTCACAAACTTCACGTAAACACACAAGCATGTGCAAATGTTATGTACTGCTCTAATAAAACGAGTAATTTGCTACATCAAGTGGCGACCTCTGAAAAGTGAAGCTAATGTAAAAAAACCACAGTAACTTGAATGTCCACTGGGGGCTGCCTCTAAAAGTGACTAAATCTCCATAGACTCAGATGTTAAAATGTCAAACTTTACAGCAGAAAAAAAAAGGTTTTGGTCTCTATAGTTAATTTACCTAGTTAATTTTTACATAACTCACCTGTTTAGATTCTATTAAAGCCAAAAAATATGTATAATTAAGGGGGTGGCCTCTGTGATTGACAGGTGTGTCTGTCTGAGTCTGTGTGAGCTTTGATTGACAGCTATCGCTAGCTCGGCTGCTGAGTCGGACATTTGCAGCACTTGTTTATGGAATAAAACGTATTTTTCTCCCTGACAGGCAGCTCTGCCATTGTTGTGTTTAAGGAGTTACACTAACAAGACCGGCAGAGGTCTTGTTAGACAGAATATGGGTTCTCTTAGACAGAACTCATATTGCTCTGTCGTCTAGCCTGCTAATTAGCTCAGGTAGCCGTAATTAGTGTGTTTATACTTTTCACAACTTTGACATTACTGTTATTAAACACAGCTGTATGTGTTAACATGTATTAAGTAGCTGAAATTACTTGATGGCCTTTATTATTACACTATTAATAGATGGGGTTGGTATTTTCAGTAAGTTTGGTTTCAATTGTTTCCAAAAAACAATATGGCAACTCGAGGCTTCAAAACAGCAGAATGCAAACCAATGAGTAACGTCACGGAGGGTTCATCAGTAACAATTGAAATATTTTGGATTAAGTCAACGTTGTCCTGAATCATTATTGCATGTAACCGTGTCAATGAATGTGCCATTTACACAATACTCATCATCGTCATCACATCACAGTTGTATTTTTCTGGTAAAAAGGATGAAGATCCCCAGTTTTTATCTTCCACAGCATCAAGTCAGATTAACAAAGATGATGATGTGAATTTACACTTCCATAGACGAATATTTTTACCTAGTGTCTAAAGTGCAGTTTCTTGCAACTAATCTTTCTGAAATTAATATGCCAGCAGAAAAGACAGTTATTACTTTATTTTCCCACAGCATGAAATGTGTGAATAAGATATAAATAACAACACAGGAAATGTATGTTATTGCCATCAAGTGAAACATTAGTTCTGATTATCACAGCATTTACTGTATTCACATCAGGAAATATCATTCTTAAAAATAATATTTCTCTCAAAACAGGACTGAACAGTTTCACTCAAAATGGGTACAAAGACATTAAACATGAGAACTGTCTTGGCACCAGATTTTGCATTTGGATGTAAAATTACAAAAACTAAACAAAAGAAACTACCATGATGTGAGCGTCACAACGTTGTTTCCGTTGCTCTCTGTGGATGTGAAAAAATCCTTGAATTTCCAGAGCAAAAATCTACTCCTGCTCTGGCTGTTTGTCAAGTCCTGGGGAGAGGAGTCCTGTATGTGACAACTAAAACTAGGATAGAAGTGGGCAGATCAATTAATCTGATGTTTGCTGAAATACCAAACTTGTACTTCAGATACCAACGAAGTTATGTTTTAATTAAAGTTCCACTCATGGCAGAGGAGTATCCACCTGGATGCTGTCTGTTTTTTTTTGCTGGTCTGTTTGTCTGTTGACCCAGTAGAAGAAAAATGTCTACATTGTAATGAAAGCATAATTAAAGTGTTACTGGGTTAGAGGAAGATTATTTAACTCATGTTGCAGTGTATGTATTTATATGTAAAACCACCGCAGTTGAATGGGGTATGTTTTTAAAATTAGACAGTGCACTTGGGAATGTTATAAATTAAAGACATTGTTGTGCTCTTTTGTTTTCTTTTTGTAGGTCATGAAACAGTATTGAGACTAATTTATTTCCATAGTGACGATGAGTTAATCTAAAAATATCACAATGCATCACACATTTTTCAGTGTAATTTCTACACTTTCTGTCTGTGTGAGTAGTTTATGTCCATACATTTATTTTGTACACGTGATGCTAAAATCCCTAGTGGGAAAATGGAGAGCAGCCAACATAGCCTCGTAAGCTAATGGTCGGTAATGGGTCATAATTAGCAAAATATAGATTATGTTTCCTGGTTGGATATTTTTGTGTAGGTTTGTACAGGCGTGTGCAGACCGCACACTCCCCAAACCAAGAGCAGACTGACCGACCATCCATCTCATCCATCCCATCCGGGTCGCAGGGGACTAAGCAGAGAAGCCCAGACTTTCCTCTTCCCAACCACCTGTTCCAGCTCCTCCGGGGAGACGTTCCCAGACCAACCCAGAGATATGATCCCTCCAGCCTGTCCTGGGTCTGCCCCAGGGCCTTGGACATGCCCGAAACACCTCACCAGAGAGGCGTCCAGAAGGCATCCTCACCACATGCCCAAACCACCTCAACAGGCTCCTCTCAACTTGGAGATAGTAATATAAATAAATAATATATATTTTTTGTTTTGTTGGGGGGTACATAATTGTGAAGTCTAAACTACAGGGGCACAAGGCTGAAACACAATAATTTGCTTGTAAATGGAGTTGTCACAGCAGCAAGCTTGTCATACTCTGAAAACAACCGTGTGCTTTCTCTGAGTGTGTTTAGTCTAATGGAGACCTCAGCACAGCAGTATGTCCTGGGGCAGTGTGCCCACTGATGGCTGGCAGACCTCAAAGGGTTGATGGTTCAGCCACCGGGATGCTTTCTGGCTATGGTTACAGTGCAGAGTAGGACATAAAGCCAAATGTTTGCAAGAGACTCTGACTTACCTGGACAGTTTTGAGGAGGAGTAAACTGCATGTAACTGAACAAAAAAAAAAAAAGAATGAAGGTGTGTGTGTTTGTGTGTAAAAGTTAAAGCAGCAGGAGCCAAAATCATGGGGGTAAAAAGGCCAGAGTTTGAAAATACACACTTGTCTTCTGCAGCTCTCTCCTCTCAGTCCAAATAAAAGGACTAAATATAAATATAGATGAACCTGACACTGTTTCACGCTGCTGTCGAGCCATGGAGTAGAACAGTAGAATTGTGATGAACAGCGATCCGTAATTACAGCAGTCAATCACATATTTAACTCCCCTGCCTGTCTGTAAACTTTTAAGAGTGGCCTCCCATCATGGAGTATTTTATTGTACAGCCTGAAAACAGAATCCAGAGAAGGAGATAGAATCTTGCTTCCTGTCCGACCACTTGAATTACAATATGCTGAAGGAAATTAAATTATAAGGTAATTGGAATTTTTACATCAAGCACTGTAACATTAAGAAAAATGAGAAAATTCTTTCTGTTTAGCATCACTGGCCATGCTTTTATTGACATTTTGTAAGTAGAAAGCGTTCATAGAAATGGCAAACTTCAAATAAATGTGAAGTTTTTACACTCGTTTGAAGTGGTGGTTGCCTTTTTTCAAAAAAGGGATAATGGATCATGGAAACATTGAATTGATTCTGATGTAACAAACATATGATTGATGTCACTGATCAGCTGGTTGCTTTCCAGGTATTCTCATAAAGCTTGAAAACATTGCTGGTAGTAACAACAGGCAGAGTGGACTGATGAGGATACCAAATTAATTCTGATCCATAGAAAAAAAATTCCAGCCAATTTCGATGGCCTATAGCCTCTACTGCCACTTTCTGCCAACATCAAGCCACCTAGTTCATTTGCTCCAGACTCGTTTATCGAAACACACATAATTAGCATTTTCATTTTCTTATTTCGCTTCAAATTTGCTTGACAGCTTTATGAAAACACAGCTACTGCCAACATTAAAAAGCTTTTCATGGTGAAAGTCTTTTCTTGTTACCTCCGCTAAAATGTTTTGTGTTCATTCATGTTGGTTAGTAGTTTGCCTGTCAGCAGGATTATGCAAAAACAACTGCACTGATATTAAAATAACTTGGTGGAAGGGTAGGGCATGGGCGAGGGATGAACCTCTTAAATTCTTGAGATCCATAAAAAGGGGCAGAGGCTGGAATTTTGATGTTTCATTTCAAGATCGGACATTAATGATGATTAAATTACAGGATTGTGGGGCCTTGGAGGTATGTGATCTCCGAGTGTCCTTATATCACATTTATTTCAGTTTTAAAAGTATGTGACTGGGACAAAACCCATAGAAAATGAACTGAGCAAAACTAGACCTAAACATGAGTTTATAGGTGATATTAATATGTTGCAGCAGTCTGAGTCAGTCAAATTAAATGGGTGCTTTTCTATATTATGAATCCTGTTTGGAAATATTCTCATGTTTCAGGAATAACTCGTAAAATATGCGAATGTATCCTTTAACATCCCTTCATTAATCATTGTTTCAGCTTAAGCCCAGGAAATGAAGGTGTCTTTTCAAACACTGTGTCTGTGTTGGGACTGTATTGAGCTGTTGTGTGTGTCCTTCGGTTGGGATGACTAACTCCTATTGATTTTCAACACCGGGGCAGTGAAAGCACTCGCTTAAGTGATATTGAATCTGGAAAGAGGAAATTTGATAACAATTTCAGGCAAATTAAAATTTAGATTGCAGGAGTTCTCTGCTGGCATTCTCTGTGTCTTTCCTGTCTCTGATAAGACACAACACCCTTGATGCAAACAAGGTCACATATTAGCAAGCTGTCCGTCCTGGAAATGAAATGGATACTTGTGATAATGGATCAATAGCCGCAGAATAGGAACGGAAGTGAAACAGGACGACCTCCAAGGGACTAAGAGATAAACCAGCATCCCTCAGATACATGGAGAGCCCTCTCAAGATCTTATGAGTAGGCTAAGAGCGAGGAAGAAAAAGCATGAGAGATATCCTTCATTTTCAAATTAACATCTGAGACGTGCCTGCTTTGTGATTCCAGCCTATGAGATGAAGGCTCTGCTTTTGCCGCCTTGTATCTCTCTGCAGAGACTCACACATGGACGTACTGCAGCTGCACACTAGCGCGCACACATACATCCTAATACGGCCATTCTTCCCTCCCAGTGATAAGAACAAGGGTGTGTACTCCACTCCTTTACAGATTGTATTCCCAATTATGACGGGCAGATACAGGGTGGACATCATCTGCATATAAATGGGTGGAAGAACCTAAAGGGAATGTGGCTTTATAGCTCATAATGGGGAGATCCCATCACACCTTTCTAACGGGGAGAAAGTTATTAAAGTACAATCACACCGACAACAGCTCAGCTCTCTTTGCAGCCTTGTCATGCAAATTTAAATGGAATTAAACAATTATCACAGTTTTATTATTTCACACCACCACCACCCACCTCTGTCATTTTGTCATAAGGATTAACCTGAAAGAGAATAAGACATTCAGCTACTGTATATAGAGCACATTATACAGTATTAGCTCTTAATTGTATGAGCCGGCTAATGGAGATTTTAAAGCATAAATAATATTGATAACAATAAGAGAGAAAGAAAGAAAATTACTTATACAATTGATATGCTTTTTGTTAATTTACTTCACACAGCAGTTGCAATGAATGAAGATCACAAACAAGACCTCCCAGTTGCATAAATCTATGATAACAGCTGCAGTACACTGGTTCCTGTGGAGGCTTCAGGTGTGGATTTTCCAAGAAATCTTTCCATTCGGTCCTGAGTTCTTTAATGCCTCTCTTTTGCTACTCTACAGCTTCTAAAGTGTGCAACATATAGACTGTATATAACTAGTGGACGGAGGAACCGCTATGTCAAACATTGGTTTCTGAACTGCTGTTTTGAAGTCAGTAGCTTGCGTTTGGCCATTGCCATGTTGGCTTTTTGGAGCCAGAACACAGATTCCAACACACATGTGGATCTTCCATATCGCACCTTTGAGTTAAGATATAAAAACACGGGATGTTGGTTAACAACATGTGGATTCTGTGCGCTGAAAAAAGGAAAGGTACAAAAATCACCCTCTGATATACATGTTAAAAATGTTTGTAAGCACTTTATATGTCTGCATAACTCACTCCTAAACCATTGTGAAAGATTTACATTCAGGAGCAACATTTTTACCACTTCAAAATTCTGTAAATTAACAACAATTATTATGCTGAAAGAAAATGTAATCCAGACGGTAGTGAATTTCTAACAAAAAACATATTTTACAGGTTACAGTTTAGATGCATCTTAACATAACTTTTGCTAAAAGCTATTAAACCACCATATTATTTAACTGCAATGTTGAAATGATAAAAACCAAGAAAAGAGAATGTGCAAGGACCATCCAAAAGGCTATACATACACAGTAGTTCACAAATGGAAAACATGTGGAAGAACAAATTATTCAATTATGATTGGTTGCTTTAGCTGAACAGCTTTATTCAATTATGTTTACACTTTACACTGCTGATATGAAGTGGAAGATCTTGACCTCTGAGGAAAATGCACAGTAACCTCTTAGTGGAAAACATGTTTGTTTGTTTTTTTTTTTAATTCACCCTGGAGTGGACAATCTTGTCAGTCGTGCTGAGAAACTGTCTCTGTCTCTCCTTTGCATTTTTTTTCATTTTAGTTCAATCTCTCCCCTGCGAGAAGGGTCTTTGTTTGATTGCCTCTCGATAATCTTTTGATGAAGTGTCTGCTGATCAAGAGATGTCCACTCTGCAATCTTTAAATCCACAGGTAATTATGGCGCAATCTACAGATAATCTAATCTCTTATCTTCCCCACAGGACACATCATCAGCCACTGAGGGGTGGGGAGAAAAGCTCAACGTGACAAAGTCAGGTGTGCGGGGGTGCTGTGTGTTTGCTTTAAAAGTCTGCATTCTGAAGCAGTCACTGCTAAACGTATTTATTTATTTGTTTATGCTAAACATATCTGTGCTGAGTTGCAAGATAATTTTGACTTTATAGTTAAGATTTTTCCTGTTAAAATTCAGAATAAGTCATCATCAGCCTTATTGATGCACCTGTACTAGTTTACTGTACTAGGTTGCTGGCAGCGCAGTTGCCAGTAACTTAACTCCAATTATTTTAATGTGTAATCATAAGTAGGCCAAAATACTGTAAAAATATGGTAAAGTACTCTAATCACACTGAGATGCAATTTACAGTACATAGAACTTAACTGTATTACTACTTTACTGTAAAAAAGACAGATAAGTGGGGCAAGTGGTAGCAAAACAAAATACAAAGAATGCTTGAAAAGTTGAAATAGCTGTATTATTTTGACGTGTGTGATGTAATTAGGAAGGAGATGTGTGACCACTGTAAAAAAAATAAAAATAAATAGTGTGTACATGTACAGAACTCTGAGTGAATTTAAGTTCAGTAACACAGTGTCTACGTCTAGAGCTTTGATTGTTAAAGGCGTCATGGCCATTCAGGTGTGGGGCACGTGTCCCACCAGATTTTTGATTTTTGAGTTTTTTATAATCCATTTTTTCTGTTTCGATAGATTATATCTTTTATAATATGTAGCTATGACCATTTGCTATCATGAGTCAAGCGCATTGCTATGATTATGGCATAGGTCATTATCTCTAAAAGCCACACCCCTTCCCCTTTACTGCTGGTTTCTTCCATAAGTTGCCGATACATGCGCATGCTGTAGATGTTAAAGCTGAACAGTGTGCTGCTGAAATATAGCAGAGCATCAGTCACTTTTTCAAATGTGTGAAAATGAAATTGAATAAGTTATACACATACATTAATTACATTTGAAATACATTACATAGGCATAGTTTACTTTGCAAGATATCCGGCTGCTAACAGCTTAGCCATCCCTCAGTGCGGTTGTTTTGCTTCCTCTTTAATACTGAGAGATGTATGAATGTTATGACATGGAGCTAATATGGTTTGTAACACAGTATGTTCCCTAATATGTTATTAAAGTGGGAGACTATTTTACTGAGCTGTTTTAGTGGAGTTTTAAAATAACTTTGAATATGCAGAATGAATGTTCAGATGCAGAATGAATGTGAATATGCAGAATGAATGTTCAGAATGAAAGTATATTCAAAGTTAAATTGCCATTTTGG
>JAPQRN010000009.1:16316166-16333985 GCA_037367275.1 Coranthus polyacanthus
GTTTACTTGTGACCCTCATAATTTTGGCTTGCATAACACACCTGACAAGGCACACAGCTCTTTCTTTCCTGAGATCTGCAATTTAACTGCAAAGCTAATAATTATGTTCAAGACAGTGGTTGTAACAGCGTTATTTAGCTCAAACCCAACAAATGACTGCAGTTCACACCTTCAGGTTAACAATGTAGCTGCTGATTGAAGTTGCTGACTCATTCACACTTTACCACCAGTTTTTATTTTATCCTGCACACTTCAATGGAACTATGACCTGCCATCCGTACCCCAACAACAGCCTGTTCTGAGTGTTCTGTGCTCCTATTGGTCACAGAACCCGTCATGGAGAATTCAAACATGCTAGTTTTTCTGTCAAGACGTGGTGAGGCGCCCCAGACGCGGTGTCGGTTGTCATCCACTGTGTGACACTACATGACATGAAACAATTGATTGTCACGCCCGACTTCCATTTGTTGTTCCCTACACGAACCAATGCCCTCCATCAACCAAATCGGAGTGGAATTGGACTGATATCGTGTCGTCTGACCGCAGCCTAAGATGAACATTAGCTTAATTGCCATTGTTTATATGTAAAGTGTACTTCCATTCCAACTCAAGAGAAACCAAATAAAATTCAATACAGCTGTCTTTATTAGTTTTTCCATTGGTTAAAATAAACCATTACTTTACTAAACCGTTACTTTACTGATGGAGCAAAATTACAAATTGATTCAAAGATGAATTTTAGCATATATATTTTATATATTTAGCATAACATACTTAATCAAATATCACAATGAAAAATGAATCCAATCCAAATATCTCATCATAGACATATATATGATAAACATAAATTAAACGCTACATCTAAGAATATGAGATGCACTTTCAAATAGGTCTGGTCAAAGATCCTCTCTGTCCTATACAAAGACAGTGTACTGTATGCTCTGCCAATGGTATGAAACTGTACACTTCCTGTCTCTTGAGTGAGTGTGGTTAGAAGGGTTCAGGATGAAAGTAGATTAAATAAATGAATTAAATAAATCACTTTCTTATCCTGCTTGGTTTTCCCACCTTTACACGAGATGTGTTTTGCCAGATCTCATGAGAGTGTGTTGCTGAAACAGTGACAGGCCTCAAAGAAAGTCAATTTCCTCCTGATATGTGTGTCTGAAAAATGCAATTTTAATGCAAGACTGTTCAGAAGATTTGCGACTTGTGAAAAATGGGTTCAATATTTACTTCGGTGACTATGGGGCGAAAGACTCGGTCGTAATCTCTGTTCACATTCACTTCTCCTATTGGAATGAATGGAACAGGATCCGACACTAATCTCCTAAAGAGGCAGGTTAGTGGAGAAACCCACGTGATTACAGAAACAGGAAATGACTGTTCAGTGGACCGTCTTGTTCTTAACCATCGTTGGTGTCGCTGTGGGCTCGCAGTAGCTTAGAACACTCCTCACACTTATACTGTACAGGAACGTACGAAATGAATGGAGCCTAGATGTACAGACGCCTTGTTATAAATCATCCTACCCTTGATGGTGTTACTCTCAAATTTGTCCCAGTAGCTTTGCTGACCTGTGTTACCCAGAAATCTGCCAAAAGAAGGAACAGCAAAAGATGTAAAGTCAAACCCCTTCTACAAACACCAGCATTTTGATTAGTAACAGTTTACAATTACATTTATTTTGTATTTTAATTATGTATTGCTGTGTCAGACGGCAGCAGAACTATGTATTCAAGGGTTTTTTTTGTCTGTTTACTGTGGGTCAAGTTCAGTTTAGGACAGTATTGACTATTTTATTCCACTCATACATGGGATAGTTTTTTCTTCTCACCGTTAAATGTGTTTCCCTTTCTTTTGTAATTTTCACGCTCCGTTAACAAAATGTGTAAAAAGGAGCTTGATGACTCAGTAATGATGTGAGGATGCACTTACAGGCTTAAATTTCCATATTAATGAGGGTATCAGGAAGAGCTTTTTACCTCGCACAGCAAACATGAGCGCCGAGTTGCAACCTGCACCTTTAAAAGCTGCCTCTCATCCAAAGCCATTTGCAACTAGTGTAGCTCCTCGCTTGTTAAAATGAGCACCCTGATGATTGCCATCAGTGGAGAAGTGATTGAGCTGAGTGAGTCTAACATAGAGAAGCTATGCAGCCGATGTGGAGGGAATGAGCCGAACAGATTGAATTGAAAAGGGCACATATAAAAACAGCAATAAAATTGGAAAAAAAAGAAAAAAAGTACAAGTAAAGTGCTGCACTTACCAGTAACAGAAGTCGATTGGGAGCTCTCAGAGGTGCATGTTAAAAACAATAAAGGAATATATAGACCATGTAAACACTAATTTTATTGTTTTGGAAGACAGATTACTGTTTCCGGAGACAAATGGTGTCACAGGTCATTCAGTGATGCTCTCTAGAGAAAAGAAGAAAAAGTGTATTAAATTGTGATGTTCAGAGTGGACAAGCGGTCCATTCTGAGTTGTCTTTATACAGCAGATCAAAGTGGACTTGGACCTTGACCTATCTCAGTGGGTCATGTAATGTGTCAAAAGCCGCTTTTCCACTGATGGTATCAGCTCTCAACTTGGCTCGGTTTTGGCACCAGCAGGTTGTATTTCCACTGCAGGTATAGTCCTCCCTCAGTGAGGCTGGTCGACGTACCGTAAACTATTGTGATGTCATCTTCAGCGCGACTGCAGCTACGAGCGAGGCAACAATGGAGGAGGATGAAACTTAAAACTTTAACTTATAATTTCCTAAATAAAACTTTATTTTATATTTTCAGGTGAGAATTTAGTTGTTTAGACTCAAATCTGTGGTTGATTAATCAAAATAGAGCCTACTTGAAAATTTGCTCAGAAGTTTTCGGAGATTTCCTACTAGCTTGACATGGTAGATTATGACGTGGCAACAGTTCAATCAATCTGTGATCTACATGATTTTACGTCACGTTTAGTATTGTTTTGGCTCGCTTGGAACCTCAGCGAAGGTGATACTAGAAATAATATCTGATAGTATCTGGTATATCCCTGCTCTCACCAAGTGGAAACGCCAAAAAAGCTGTGCCGAGTCGAGCTAATACAATCAGTGGAAAAGTGGCAAAAGTGACTAGAAGCAATCCTTAGAGTTTCAGTTTTTTTACATCCACAATATTATTCAGAATATGACAGTATTATGAATTTGACAGGTTTCATGTAAACATATTCTTTTTGGATATTCTGAATTAGGCCTTTTCCCTAATAGAGCATTTTCTGATTAAGACGTGGGATATGCCGATGTTATTCCGGTTTTATGAGGATTCTATGGACATGCATACAGCGCATTTGGAAAAATTAACCTAATTTGTATGTTTTACCACAGGTTGTGACACACTGTTTACGATCAGCTGGGGTAGAGACAAACAACCACAAACAATCCACATTTCTAGTCGGAACGAGAAACACCACTACTGTTAAACATTATGGAATAGGACATCAACAGGTGACGGTGACCTTTTCAAGGAGTCGTTTGAAAGAATGAAGGAGGGAGGCTGAGTTCACACAGTCTGAACAGCTGCATGTAAACAGGACCATTACTGGAATATTCATTTTCATTAGTCATGTAAACAGCTTATTAGTAATTTTCTCTTTTTAAGAATAAGGACAAAAGACAAAAACTAGAATATTATGTGCATGTAAACATAGTCACTGCATGTGGTTCAAACTGGAAAGGACAGAAGAGAATGGAATATAGCCTGTCCACATTAAAGCAGCCTTTAATGTTTGTTGTAGAACTTGTCAAGAAGGTGGTCTGTTATTACTTTCCTTGAATATAAGCTCTGTACTTCTTTGCTCATAACCAGAACACTTTCATTTCTTACAGATGATTCTTTACACCTGGATACAAAGATAAGGAACAACTTTTTTTAAATGACCATCACTGTATCACTTCATTTTGTATCCTTTATTGCTGTAGTTGTTTTATTGTTCATTCTTCTTTTCTATAACAAAAGTCATATTTTTTTTGCCAGAGATACTACCTTTTAAAAATGCCCATTATCTGTCTGGTAGAGTTGTTTTGTTGCTTTCATATAGGCTAAGTAAATACAGGCTTACCCTTCTTGAGCTCTATAGTTCAAGTTTTTCCAAATCAGCATAGATTTAGTGTTCTCTGGGTCTGTTTTTGTGGGTTTATATAGATTAGACCAGTTGCCCTTCTTCTGTCAGGTTTATTTCCTTTTGTAGAAAATAAGGTTCATATAAAATTAAAGTCAGAATTGTTTAGTTGAAAATAAATAAATCACCTTCTGCTAACTTCTTTCCTTCTGTAACAAAGTGAGTGATGTGGAAAATACATCTCTACCCTTTTTTGATTTTTTTTTTTTTTTCCAAGTAATCTTCTATGCACCATCTCAGTCCAGTCCAAATTGTGATTTATATTACCAATAGTTTCTATCTAATAGGCTCTACCAGAGCATTTTGTCATGTTTTTCACATTTCACTTCTTTTCTATCTGCGTGTGCAGTGAAGAACAAATGAAACCATCAAAGTATCCACCGTGGCAAACATTTTGGTTTCGCAGTCCTGCTGTGATTTTAACCAAAAACAGGTATCTCCATAGTAACAGTGGTTAACAGCTGAGATTGTATGTCTGCCATGTGGAGCTTTTAGGGATGTGAGGCACAAATGACAGCATGTCACAGATACACAATATGTCCAGCTTTTACTGAATGCTCTTAACTCCATATCGCAAACAAGAGGTTTTGTTTGGATCCTGACTGCTGTGCTAGGTTGTAGTTGAAATATAAATAAATATATTTGGGCAAGGTAATTGCTTTATATAGAAGTAAAAGCATATTTTCTGCCACACAGCGTGCAGCAGAAAAAAGCATGAACTGTGTACAGAGCTGCATAAAACATGCAGTCAGCCTGTTTCTAAACAAAAAAAAAACACTTTGCTATATATTAACTTCACATAACACTTTCTCCCTCGTGTAGTTCCAACAGTCTGTTTATTCACCTTGTCCTCCTTCCCTAAACCCCTGAAATAAAGCAGCTTAATTGAATTCTAAAACCACAAATCTAGTACAACCTGTAATTCAAACAATTATCTGTCATGTCAATTCCTTTGCTTTGTATTTCTGCCTGGTTCTTGCCTGGTTTCGTTTAAACTTTGTCTCTATAATTCTGTCTTATATTAATTCTTAACATGGTCTTGCATTGCACGCTGCCTGTTTCACTCCTTTAGACTTTTACTGTGTTTTGTCTGCTTTCTCTGTGCTAACCTTGAATGTTTCATTGTTTCACTGGCTAATTCAACATCAGCCAAGGGACAACAGTTGAAAATTAGCCACTTGGCAACACTGGAACATTTATTGTATTGTTCATTGATGTGCACTGTCCCTGAATAAACAGACAAATAAAAAAAATTCACCACAAACTTCATGAATATCTGGGTTTTCCCTCTTCACAGCACAGATGCATTTAGTCAGTGGACACCATGTGTTCTTGTGTTTTGAGTTTTCCTATTATTATTGTTGCTTCATAGGTGTAAACATATATTTTAGCAAGAGCTAGCACTTAAAGTAAGAAAGTAATAATAATAGTAATAGGTAAGATTTGTATAGTGCTTTTGTAGATGCTTTACATAATAGATACAAACATAAAATACATAAAACAGTGCATATTACAGGTACAGAGTTAGCATTTTCGATTTTGGGAGAAGATAGGGGTCAGTTATTGTAAGCTTTCTTGAAAAGATGGGTTCTAAGTTGTTTTTTTAAATGACTGGAGTGAGTCTGAGTTACGGATGTTTGGATGGAGGGAGTTCCAGAGGGTCGGGGCAAAAGTGGCAAAGGCTCTGCCCCCTAAGGTGTGGTGCTTGGTCCTGGTGATGGGGGTCAGAAGGTTGGCGTCTGATCATCTGAGGTGGCGAGAGGGCGAGTGGAGAAGGTCTGTAAGGTATGATGGGGGGGGGGCGAGGTTATTGAGGGCTTTGTCATTTTGCCTGAAAGTGTTTTTATCTTCTCTTAACTCAAGTCATGCGTGGGGTCATGGAGGGGAGATGCTGCAGATGCAGAAGAAAATTTTGAAAAGTTCAATCAGTAGCACGCAATCTCCTTTTCTCCTTTTCTTGTGTGTGTGTCTTTGAGGTTTTTTAATATCTAAAATATATGTCATGGAAATATGAACGAAGTGTTTCACATTTTCGAACATCGGGGTCACTCTAGGAAAAGTCACCAAACTTCAAGTTGATAAATGGTCATTTAGGGCATTTTCTCTTCTGTTAAACACAGTGGTGGGTCATTGTTGACCCTTAAGACAGCACCAGGGTTAAACATAGCACATGATCTCCAGCCCACAGAGAAAGAAATTAAATAAAAGTAAGAGGACAAATACAAGTTAAGAGTGGAGTGAAGAGAACAATATTAGTGGTAAGAACTATGAAAGTGTCAGTGCACATAGAAGCCTCACATACCCTACAGGGGCTACAGAAGAAATACCTGGTCATGGTACAGTTAAATGCCAACTAGTAAAAGTGTGTTGTCGCTCTTGAAAACCTCAGGAGAGTGTGAGAAAGACAGTTCCAGTCTTGAATCAGTTATACAGAAACCTGTGTCCACTTATTGTATGACAGATACAGGCATTTTGTCAAAGGATTTCAGGTCTCTCATAGTGTCAGGACATGAGTTCTGAGAGCCAGCTCAGATAATTAACACTGAACTGAAACGCAACTTTAAAAACAATTTTGGCGAGCTAAGAGTGCTAAAAAATGTTTTTGAATTCCCTGTGTGCCTTTCATTGATCACATCTTGAAAACTATATCATATAAAACACACACGTTGTATGTGGTCTTAAAAGTTAAAAGTCAAAACCGCAACTAATAAGTAGGTAAAAATGAAAAAAAAACATTTTGTCCTGTAAGGTTGTTGTAAAAGGTGTAAAAAAAATGGGGTGTAAAAGGTTTTTTTTCAATCACACAAACACATCACACAACCCCTTTTATCTTTCTATAATTTATCAGGCAACATCTTCTCACTGTTGCTACGGTTACAGTGTGAGCTTGCATAAATATGTACATTGATCACTTTTTTGGCAACTCTCGTGAACAGCAGATGCCATTCTTGGAAATAGTCATAGCTTTATTTCCACACCTCAAACAAACTGCATCACAGGCTACCAATAAGCTAATAGGTCCAGACAGTCTGACAGGTTTCATTTAGTCTGTACCTGAGTTACACTGATGCTTTTTTTCCTTGTGGGCTTTGGTCTGTGGGTGACTTGGTAAACTGTTCTTGAAGAATGAAGCCTGTAAATCATCACAATCAACTCAAACGAAGTATATTTAAATTCAAATACGCTTACATCTTTTTAACCTTAACCATTAAAACTGGTAGGTTTCTCATATGCATCAACTGAACATTGAGGTAGTTCATCAGGTACAGAAGTCAGAGCTGGTCATGAGCCTCTTTTCCTCCAAGTGTTCACTACTTCGGTCTGTCCCAGCCGAATCAGGATGCTTTATAACCGAGGCTACATTCATTTATCCAGCCTGCTCTGCATCGTACACACCACCCAACTCATCGGCTACACATCTGTGAAAAATCATCTCTACCTCCCCAACCTCCTCTTCTTTAGCATACAGATGTTCATATATACTAGGAGGCTCTGTAAGGGGTTTTGTGATCCCAGGGACTGTCTGCACAGATGTTCCAGAGCATCACTCGAGCAGGGAAGATATTTTCCTCCTGTAACAGATTCATCTGTTCTTCTTTAACACATTTATCTGTTACTGGAGGAACATCTTCCTAAAAACAGGAGCATTGTCCTGAGGACAGTCCTATCTACCAAAAATGTCAAGAAGGCTGGTTCCTGCTCAGGCCATGACTTTTTTCTCGAAATCACTTCTAGCAGAGGTTGATTTTGTTCATGTGCACTTTTCCTTTGCAAACATTCAACATGTTGTTGGTTTAGATCAGTTAGTCAGTTCTCATTGCCACTATAACCAAACACCTACACAGTTCCTCTGCAATCAGACCAAGACCACTTCCTCCAAGCAGCCTCAGTGCTGTTGTTTTGGTCTACACCTGAGTATGCATACTAAAAGCAAATCTGCCATAATTAATTGTATGAAGGCAAAACCTGATTTACCTGGACTAAACAGGGTAGGTTAGAAAATGCATTGCATGTTTTGTTTAGTCTGGTGAAAATGTTGCCAAAGGCTCACCACTGTTTGTTTGTCTTGATAGTTTAATGTTATCTTCTTATCTTGAGGACAATAATTGATTCCTCCATTCATGAATTTTTTTCTGTTTCCTCTGGAGGGTCGCAGGGTGGGTGGAGCTGATCCCATCTGACATTGGGCAAAGGCGGGGTTCACCCTAGACGTGTTGACAGTCGCAGGCCTGACACAACGGACGAACAACCATTCACTCTCACATTCACACCTATGGCCAATTTAGAGTGACCAATTAAAGTTAAGGTGCATGTTTTTGGACTGTGGGAGGAAGCTGGAGAACCCGGAGAGGACCCGCGCAGACACGTGGAGAACATGCAAACTCCACACAGAGAGGCCCCAGCCGGCCGGTGCTGGGTTCAAACCCAGGACCTTCTTGCTGTGAGGCGACAGTGCTAAACCACTGCACCACCATGCTGCTGCTGATTCCTCCATGTCATTGTCTATGTATAAAAAGAGACTCAACTATACTATATGAATCATTGGATGGATCATTCTTAGTTACCCGTTTGAACACTATACATATACAAATTCATCCTGCTTTTCTTCAAACAATACACTTATTTTGAACATGTTTTTAAGTTTTAGGTGTGGCTTTCTTATTAGCCTTTACATGTTTCTACAACACCCTTAGACATACAAATTCCTTAATGTGTTTTGTATGCATGTGTGCAAAACAAATAAACAAACCTGAACAAAGACAGAAAATGAATATACTTCCAAAATATGTTTTGCAACTGCTCCTGTGAAATGCTGTTTTCTTAAGCATTTGAAGAAACTGATGGCATAATTTTCTTTAGGAAACAAGCTTGCAGTTTTTCAGTAATGTTCAGACTCTCGCTGCTCAGCGTGAAAACCTGAAATCCTCAGAAAGTGAGATGAAATGCTGTGAGAAAATTACATGAGAGGCACATGATCATGTCCTAACTCCACAAACAGAGACAGCAAGCAACATGAGGACATTCTAGTCTGTCACACAAAACATTTGACATCTTTAATGTATTCACTGAGACCCTTGACCTCCATATTAATATTTTCTCATGTTTTTTTTAATGCAGCAGACACGGTGACAGGGAGGGGTCCTGTGCATATGAATGGACTGTTGCTGTGCTGTTGCATGGCTAGCCCGCGGCCTGGGGAGTCTGAGCCAAGCTCTAAGACGCTTAATAATTTACCACGCAATTAAAAATTTAAACAAATATACAAGAGAGTTTGTCAGCAAAATGAAGGAGGGTCGGGGCTTCACTTCTCACAAAGGTTATCTGGAAAGCCTTGTGCAGCGGCAGGTTGGAGGTGGGTTTAAAAGCAGGGAAACATTCCAGAGATTTATGCATGCATTATTTAAAAAATGTGATTGTGGCTTAATTAAACATTTAAGATAAGCCTTTTCTTCGCTGTGTTCTGTGCGTATGGGCATTATGTTGTCCCTTTTCCCTCTCAGTAAAAGCAGGGTGAGGGTGGTACTTTTCTGAGCCGTGGCCTACACAACACTCTGCAGCACTCTGTTCTCTGTGTGTGCAGATTTGTAGATGCAATTCATTTTGAATGTAAGTGTTTAGCGTAGTGGGAGCAGTCCTCTCTGTGCCGAATGATCGCAGATAATTACAGTAGCTGTGCTGCACTCATTGCTTTTTTTTCTTTTATCAGATGATGAGAATCTTCTTATACACCATATCAAATCGGTTCTTATTTTTTACTTTTTACTTTTTTTTTGCGTGTTTGGCATTACACTCCATTTCTTTGATGTCAGTTTTTGCTGTCACCTATACAAAAGTAGCAGACAAACGTTTGAACACCCTGCATTCCTTCCCTGCTGCGGTTCATTTATGTGCCTTTTGCACGTCTGTTAAGCTGCTAGTCCAGATTTCATTTCCTATTTTAGAAATGCCATTTGAGCATCTGCCTCTGGAGAGAAATGAAAAGTCTTGTGCAATAGGTAAATTAACTAAAACGACCCAGTTTTGCTAAAAAGGCCGTTATGCACTAAGATGATTTGAGGATTTCTCCTTTGACAACAAGGATTCCAACATGTTTACAGATTAGGGGGGGATCATTTTCAAATGCATCTCTGTTCTCTAAGGCGGTAATAATCCAAGATGTTCTTTTGACGCCTTTTAGTGGTTTGATGAGTAAGATTGTGCTGGATTTGTTTTTGTTCTGCCTCCTCTCAGTGTTTTTTTTTTTTTTCTCCATCACTAGAAATGATGCCTGTTTGTTTTAAGTTTAGCAGACCCACTGCTGTCCTCTCTGCATTTTCAGTTATGGCAAAACACTTTTCTAAAGTTAATATCTTTTTACACAAATAATGCACGGGCCAGACATGGAACACAACAATGGAATGAATTCCTCTTTGAGCAAAAGACTCTAAAATACAAAAAATGACTGTTATTCCCAAAATAGTGTGGAGCTCTCATTTACCTTCATTGTGCCGTACTCAACCTTCATCAAGTGGGACATGAGTTTGTAAAGCACTCTGCTGATACTATGGCAAAATGAATATTAGTTTTAGTCTGATGATCTGCTACCATCAAGGGAACAATTTGATTTGCGAAACCGCTGATAAATTGCAAATTTAATGAGAATTTTTAGGAACTGTTGGCGTGGAGCCACTGTCAGAGTGATCTAAACCGATATCATTCCTGGGCTTATCTTTAGCATCATTTACCAGTCTACTGTGAAATCTGGGACGTTATTAAAGGTTTGCTCATTGGGTACATGATGTTTTGTGTTTGTATGCATATGCTGCTATAGAAAAGGTTATTCAGCATGACAGAAAATAAATCTACAAACAGAAGTCCGTATGAGTCCTCCTTAAAACTCACCTTAAAGTTTCAAAGTGTAAGATTTCAGAATTTGAGTTTAATATTCAGAATTATGCTTTCAATTATAATAACTTTGATGACCCTTGACTTTTCCTCTTACACAGTCATCATATCAACATTTCAATTTGTCCAGTACTTAAGTACTGTTGTGAGTAGATGTTTATTAGATGATATTACCATCAGCCTCAGGCAGCTGCACTTTTTGTTTAGTGCTAATTAGCAAAATGTAGCCTGTCCCCAGGCTCCGTTCTGCATTGTCTCTCATGTAGTGCAAGAGACAGTTCTGAATGGGACTTGGGTGGAAAAGTTCCAGTCAAAGGGCTTAGGGAAGTGGCTGTGCGCTACTCTTTAACAGAAGTGGAATAATTAACCAGACATGCAATCACCAAACTAACCTGCCAGTCATCGTCCTCAGTCTCTGAATGAGCTCATAGTTGCTTCCAGTGGTCGATGGTGGAAATTAGCTGGAATGAGTGTGGTCTGGAGTCAAATAAAGATGAGATATATGCTTTAATTAATATTTTTCTGGTGTTTGGAACTTTGATGAGTCAACAGCCATAGCACTGCATTTAGCTGAATGCACACAATTATTTATACAAGATAAACTAGCTTCTGTTTCTCAGCTAAGAGAACATATCCTGCATATTTGCAATCCCTTGGTTAGTACAATAAAACAACTGTATGAATCACCCAGATGGAATCAACTGTACATAAGTAAATCAGAGTTTACAGACTCTCAGCCTCTTAGATCATATCCACCATGAAGAATAATTATGTTATAAATTGACCCTTAAAACGTCCTCCCAGAATTTCAATTCATGTTTCTGTCATCAATTGTTTTGAAGTTCCTTGGGGTGGAGTGGATATGATCTCATTGTCAATACTGTGTGCTATTATCAAACTGGGTATTAACAGCGAACAGATCCGGACCATCTTTGAAGAGGACCCAGATAGGGTAGAGATCTTGCTTGCGTCGAAATGTGCTGTGGATTTTGAGTTACAGGCGTGGACGGATCTGTCCAATAAAAATATATTCCATGTAACAGCAGTACTCTATCCCAAAGGTGCACCAGACTTTAAATAAAGACATTCCTGGTCAGTTTGTATGGGGTGAAACAAAATGAGCACTGTATAAATACGGAACAATCACCTTTACCTACAATTAACATGCCTTTGTGCCCATAAGCACTTTGCTTTAACAAGTACTTTTCATCATCAGCACCTGTAGCTACAAGCAAAGCCCCTGTTGTTTAAATGCTGCTGAATGAATGCAACAACTCTGCCCCTGACTGAAGGGAAGCTAATTCTTCCCCCAGGACCTAATCTCCTTATTGACCAACTCTACTTGCATTTAACTGCATCTACACGATTGATTGGATAATCTCCACGTTATCTGCTTGGCACAGGCTTGGGCTGTCCTCAAATTAAAAAAAAAACAGAATAGGCGAAAAAAGACAAAGACAAAATGAACCATTCCTATCAGGATGCATTCCCTCCGTTTTTGCTCATGTTGTAGTCGTGTGTCACAGGACTTGATGAAATGTTGAGTGACTACCCTAAGCTGAGGAGTTTTTGTTGATAAGTTGACAGCAAGCCATGTTGATTTGGCCTTGGATGAGTTTGTTTTGTGGACTGAGCTGGGGGGAAAAAGAGCCTGGCGGCAGACAGACTGTGGCTAGTCACACTCCAGCTTCCCCCAGGAGGACCGGCTGGCATCCTGCGCTGACTGGCAAGCAGGAAAGGACTCCCCACTCGATAACAGGGAGCTGCACTGCACAGCTGACTGGAAAATGTCCATAAGGCAACGCTCATCAATAATGGAGAAAGAACAGACAATGCAATAGACTTTGGCCAGACACACAGGTTCATGTCTTTTTTGCATGTTTGTGTGGGCTCTTCTACTTGTTAGTTACTACTTGTTGTAAGATGCTTCATCCATCTTCATTCCTTAAATAACTGCTTTTTAGGATCAGGATATGAGTTTAATATGAAAAGACGTGTCTATTCTTTTGGAAACTGCATTTACTTAAAGGGTGAATCACTGCCACTGTAAAAAGTGACGGTCCTTATTAGATTTTGAAGCTGTCTTAATAAAACATAGTGTTATCTGCCACTTTACTAAAGAAGAAAGATGTCACAGAGGGCAACGACAAGGCACAGTGATGTGTTTTTAATTCATTTCGGACAACGGTGAAGCTCTACATATAAGCACAGGTGAATAAGCTAAATCAGGTAACGGATACAGGGACTGTAAAACATCACAAGATTTTAAGTAGTTTTAACCTTCCAACAATGTTCAAATTTAAAGAAATCCATGTTTTTATTCAAGTAATGGTGTGTTTCATTTGATCACCTGTCAATGGTGTCAAATCTCCTTCGCAAATATTAACATTCACTGTTTCTACTGGAATGACATTACATAACTTGAATATACTTCACTAATAATATTGATTTGTGCCAGATTTTCAATGATAATAGTAGCGACAACAACAACTTCCATGATCCCAAGCTACTTCAAAATGTCATCTACCACTACATCTATTACTATTTTGATTGAGAGACCCCTAGTGGCAGAAAATACATACCATGCACTTAAAGCCAAGCAATTTTTCAACTTGTCTTCTCTCAAATCTTTGGTCTGAACTGGACTCAAGACTATTCTTTTTCCACCTGTTTTTGATAAACCACAAGCCTTAGAAATATTGTAGTGTTACATTTATTACAAATATTTAGTAAAGATTACTATTTCTTAGTTGCAGGCACAGTCTTCAACAGCAAATTAAAAGGAACATCTGAATTAATTAATGAGGAAACAACCCAACATTTTGAAGCAATGTGTCAAAGTGCTCTCAATACAATTAATACATTAAGTCAGCTGGGGAAAAGTGATTACAATTCCAAATTTCATTGGTGCCGATCCAATAGTTGTTTCAGTCTGAGCCAACACGGTGAACTAACTGATAGGTTTCCATCGGTAGAGCCAAAACCAGTTACTGTAGGTCATGTCAATCATGAATATGAGAAGTTTTATCCTGACTTATTTTGAAACGTCATCACTTGATAGAACTTGGTTATTTCTTTGTCAGTGTCGTATTTGCTCAACTTCATTATAGTTGCTTGATTTTAATGAATTTTATTTTTGCAATGCAATATTGTCCTGGCTTATTATGAGTATGGCTTAATATTTGCCAACATCACCTGAGAAATAAGTCCCAGGTTTGCCTTCATATGGTCTTCATAATGGATAAAGGAGAAGCAGAGCTCAATATGGATGAACACGGGAGGCAGATGGTTTATTATTATAGTTATAGTGCAATTTGTGTGATGGCACTGCGACTAATTATATAACCTATGAAATGTCTTATAGGCTATTATAAGACACTTTACATTGGCGGGTTCTTTTTAGCTTCGTTATTTATTATGGCTGTTTCCAGACTGACCACAGTAGAAAACATCAGTCACAATATGGTTTACCTATCTCTGTAATTGCAATGGTATGCAGGCTGAATGAAGAGGCAAAAAAAACAATGTGACAGGTTCACTTTTCCTTTAACAAAATGTTTATGCACGTATGTGTTTAAATGTTCAAATGTTAGGAGAAGAAAAACACTTTTAGTCCATGTAAATGTGTAACATAAAAATATACTCAAGTCATAGCAAGGCTTCTAATTCCTTAAATGATGTGACATATGATTTAGGACGTTCAATTACTTTTACATCGTTTGGACCATTTTCCTATAAGTTTAATAAAATTCTACTTTTAACAATAACAGTACAGCACAATTAATTCCTGGTAAAAAAAAAATCTAACATACAATAGAAACAGCAACATATTACATCAGGATACACAAAGGTAAACTGACTCCGTTATAAGACCTGATCCCCAGTTTTTAAAGAAACACCCATGGTCACTTTTATCAATATTAAATTATTAAAATATCAAGGGTTCACCGGCAGTAGATGATTTTACCTTGATCGTCAACCCATTTTTAGGGTTAGGGTTAGTGAAGGATTATGGTTCCTTTTGAGCCATGTTAGCCTATTATTGGTGAGCCTTGACATTAGATCTGGGAGATAATGTCAGTAAATTTGAGTAAAAAACAGTCTTTACTCATCCCGTGCAAATGTGCTGCACAAAACACAGAAGTCGGGGGTCATTTCTAAATCACTGGAGGCCCTGAGGTTATACTAGTCCCGTGCGAGTACGGCTTGTTAATTTACCTGGGGAAGGATGTCAGGACTTCATAGGTGGCTGATACATGGTGCCATGAACCACCTCCCCTGTTGAGGGCATAAAACTCAGCTAAAATGACCTTTCAAATCCAAGGATACACATTCAAGCTGCGTTTTTTTGGGCACAATGGGTAAATCACTTGCATTATACAGGTACAATCCACCAACAAATCCTTTGTGATGGTGTACATTGTAACAAACACACCAACAAATATTATGAAGTATGTGGACGTCCTCTTTAGTAGTTGTTGAGCTCATAGAAAATTATTTCCTAGCATACTGAGGCAGTTATGTACTGTCCCAGCAGTTTGATGAATATGGTGCAGTTAAAAGTGAATGTCCTCTATTTTATAGACTTTCTGCTCTGTCTCTGCTGCAGTCATTGGACGTTTGGTTTTAATGTTGCAGTGAAGTTAAAGTCAGGCTGTGTGAATGAACCTTTAATGCATGTGTTTGTTTTAATTCAGCGCCTCAGGCTTGTACAGTAAACTGAGGGTTTATGCGTCTGTTACGCTTAATGGTTGTATAAGCGCTACCTGCTTTCATCAGCACAATCAGCCACTTTTTAAAACAAGTTTCCCTCGTTAAACATGTTTCACAGTGCTTGCATTGGTGACACGTGCTGACAGCCTGTATAAGTTATGAATTCAAATAAAACGTTAAAAGCATGTGGGCATCCATCTGGGGAAAATGTAAATGTAGCATGCCACAGCTTTGTCAGTCCATTAAAAGCAACTTTATACTAACATGACAAGAAAAAAAAGAGTGTAATTGATACAAAATAATTTCACAGTTCCATCCCAAACATGCAGTAAACAACACAGCATTCAAACACCAGCGAAGAGGCTACTGCTGCACTATCAGCTGAATCAAAATAAACATCGTTTAAGAAGTGATTAAAGTGGAATTTACTCCAACTTTATTTTAATGGTCAGTTGTTATACTGCACTTTTTGTTATCACAGTATATTCTGTGGAACATGGATACATAGACATAGGAGGTCTTGGCACTTTTCCAGTATAAAGACAAGGAAAAATTAATCCAAATTAACCCAGGCTGTTTAGTTTTGAGATAAACTTTGTTGGAGGAAGTACTCAGATGTTTTGCTTGAAAAAAGTAGCAACACCCATGTACAAATACTGTTACAAATACATGTCATGCATTCAAAGCCTGCTGTAAACATACATCTGCTAATGCCAATCCTAATATGACACAGGGTCACAGGGTGGTGGTTGCAATGTGGCTGGGGAACTTCAGCTGTTGCTCTAGATCCACCAGCAGCTGCCAGTCCCTTGCCGAGGTCATGTACCTGCAGAAGTTTTCTTGGTAGGATTTGGCTGCCCTCTAGCTCTGACAAAGGTAATGGCTGCCTTGGAGGGTCAGGAACGCTTTTGCAAACACAATTCCTGTGCTGATGGCTTCAGCGATGGTCTTCAGGAATTGTTCGTGCCTCCATCTGTACCGTCCCTCTCAATGTGCCTTTACACAGCAACTGAGGATGTGTGCAAGGGTACCTTGGTTGGCTCACAATGGTTAAGCTGGTGACTCTGCCATGCCCCATGTGTGCAGATTTGATGGGCTTGGTAGCATATCATACACTGCTTGGATGAGAAATCTGATGCGATGAGGCTCAGCTTTGCGAAGCTCTGTCCAGGTCACTTTCCTGTCAACCGTGTTCTCCCACTTTGTCCATGCAGCCTGTTGCTTCATTCCCACCACCTTGCAGGTTCTTGCCTCCTCCACTTAAGTACAGTAACAAAAGTAAACCAAAGTAATGATGTTCACAAATAAACCAGAAAATGGTCCAGAAATGTAGTGATATCCCTACAGCTGTGGTCTTAAAATAAAATCAGAATCCTCTGTCCGAGACTGAGACAAGACCAAGACCAAGGCCTTAAAAAGTGGTCTTAAGACTGGTCTTGAGTACTACAACACTAATACCCAGTAACTAAATCTGTCAGACAAATGTAGTAGACCCAAAAGTGCAATATTTGCCTCCAAAATATAGAAGCAAAAACAAACAAGTAAAACTAAAGCTACTAAAGTACGTGTGTGTACTTAAAGTAGTTACATTCCACCACTGCAAAACAAGACACTTTAATTGTTTATTAATTCTTCAAATAATATTCCTGAATAATACTGTCTCCTACAACTTACATTTCGATCCAATCAAATTGCAACAGCAGATAAAGGCAGCTACATGAAGGGTTTAAGCATCATAATAAGGAAATGTTAACGCATCGGTAAAATACATTTTGTTTGCTTTCTGCTAGAATATCCAACCTTGTTCTTCTGCCTCAGCATTATTTATTGTACTGTATATGTTTTGGCAGCATTCAGGTTGTCGAGCTGTAAAATAATGTTACAGATGACAGAGGAGGGCGTTAAGACAATCATAATTAGCCTCCTATATCCTCCAAAACAGGGAAGGAAGAAGGAGAAGTATCGATCTGTGTCACGGCAATGTGGGTACAAAGAACAAAGTTTAAAATCTTGTGCTTTTTTTTTTTTTTTTTTTTTTTTGGGGGGGGGGGGGTGTGGGT
>JAPQRN010000009.1:16338337-16357269 GCA_037367275.1 Coranthus polyacanthus
ACGGACTGTAAAGCCCTTTGAGGCAAATCTTGATTTGTGATATTGGGCTATATAAATAAAATTGAATTGAATCATTATTCTTCAATTTAAAGATTTTTTTTCATATCAAAGGAGCTATATGCGGTATTTCTACTTTAAAATATTAAAAAATGATGATAATAAGTAATCATAATAAGTATCATTTGAGTCTTTAGAATAAAGAGAATAAAGATACACATGTATTGTATTGCAGAGAAATGCAATGAATTTACTCGTAGCCACTGGACCGACGTGTCACTGTGAATGTATGTGACCACTAGAGGGAGTAGTGAGTCAGTCTGCCAGTCTCCCAGGGCGTTGACAACTAACACCAAGGGGTCTTTGACCAAAGCGTCAGAAAGGGACGAAGTGATAAAAAAAATAGAAGCATGAAGCAGAAGAAGATAAAATCACAAATTTTTTCTCTTTGATTCTGAAGCTTATGAAGGTATAAAGTTACTGTGTTATGTTGTTATGTTGCTGCTGTTTTTGTTGATCCACAGTTCAGACTAAAATGTGTCAGTTCTGACCTTGTTTGGACATTTCAAAACGGATCTTTGGTGCAGCTATTGTGTGCTATTTGTGGTTTTACCGTGGCTGTTTTCTGTCTAAAAACAGCGCTAAACTAACAGAGATATAATGTAAACTATGGGCTGATGCAGCATGTGAAGATTATAAGACTGTTATTTTGACACAACAAAGCAAGGTCAAAAGTGCAAACTGAAGGTCGGGGGGTCAAGTCAAAGGTCAAATGGTCAAGTTTGAGGTCATAAGGTGAGGTGTTGTTCTAACCCACATTTATTTATTTGTTTTCAGTAGTTTTGTTTATATTGATCAGTTTATTTCCTGGATTTATGCATGACGTTCAGTGGAATGACGTAATATACAAATATCTGAAAGTATTTTCTTAAGTTACAAAGCATAAATATAAAAATTCAGAGTCGCATTTTCAGCTTTTAAAGATCTTTTTCAAATGACAGCCTACTGTATGAGACAGTAAACAAACAAAAAACAGGACTATAAAACAAACAAAAAACAGGACTATAAACCACTCTGAAATTTATACAAACAACATACAACAAATGTAATGGAGCTAAAAAAAAAGTACAGTATTTGCCTCTGAGATGTAGTGGAGTAGAAGTATAAAATATTCAAGTAAATCACATTTGTACTTTATTCCTGTACTTCAGTAAAAGCACTTCCACCACTGCATGTGAAATATATCTTTATAAAAGACTTGTCCATTAAAGATATTGAGTTTTTCTTTATTGTGTGATGCAGACTTTTGAAACTAATTGCAAGTGTTGAAACTCAGAATGACTTTGTCCAACTGAGCTTCTCCCCGGAGTCTGAGGCGACAACAAGGGAGCGTTCTTAAAGGTGGAGGAAGATGGAGACATCAGAGGGAGAGTAAATGATGGCCATGTTTAAACTTCTAATTATAGGCGTCTGTATCTGCCAAGCTGCCTGCTGTAGGAAGAAGATGCTCCTCTGCTCATCCTAAACCCTCATTAAACCCTCAGAAAAGACAATCTGATTCTATCGTGCAGACAGCGAGAGTCAGCAAGCAGGGATGTTATTTCCAAAAGGTCAGTAGGTTTGTCTAGGCTTCGTGATTTGTAACTTTTCAATAAGATGGGTTCTATAAGGCTCTCCGCACTAAGCCTGTAGACAGTTATAAATAAAAGCCATAATAGTAATATTTACATCAGAAGCAGAGTGCTTTGTAAGAACTATTTTAAGTATATGTTATGCTGTAGATGCTTTCCAAATCAAGGAGCCCTTTGGCTAATTTATTTCAAAAAGCTGTTGTGTATTTATGTATTTATTTATTAAGATAACTAAACAAGATAAAAACATTTAAAAAATGAACATATTCTGATGGCCAAAAACGAAAGATTCATTCATAAGACAGGGTGATACATCTTGCTGCCTTTTTCTTTTTTCTGGTTTTAGGCTGACTCTTACAGATGAAAGCCACCACAACATCCTGCAGAAAGGTGTCAAAGGTCAGAGACAGGCCCACAGAAAGATAAGAGGCCATTATCGGTCAGTTTACCAGTAATTGAGATCTTATTTCATCACGGTGATTTAAAATTTCATAATAGGAAGAAGAATGATTTCTTGCAGATAGAAATGTCGGTTCAACAGATTTACTGGTTCACGTTTAGGTGGTCTGTGATGGAAAAAAAAACACTTTTTGGGCTGGTTGTGGGCCAGTGGGACAAATCTTCTGAAAACCTCACTTAAGCTGTTTGCTTCTTGCAGAAAAAGACACAAACTGTTACACCTTTTCACTTTGGCTTAAGACTGGCATACTGAAAGTCAATACTTTTTTGGAGCCAATGAGAAGTTAACAACAACAATAACCAGAGTGCAACTTTGGCTACTTTTGAGGAACGTCATTAAAATAGCAACAATATAACACCTCATATAAAGTCTCGACTCAGAACGCTCTTCCTCGGGTGCTTCCTGTAGAATGTCAAGAGCACCCGCAACAGTGTCACAAAGCAATGACAACTCATGTCAAGACACACATAATAACGCCTGGCTGCTATGCACACAGCTGCAAACTCCTAATTAGTGTTGAGGAAGCTATTTTGAAAGCACGGTTTTGCAAGTTACCAATGACTTGATACTGGAAGAAGTTGAACTACAGCAAAGCTACCATTGGGAGAACTCTAGTTGGGTTAAAACTGCAGGAAATCAGGGAAAATGCCAGAATTTTAAGAGTCCAGAGAAGGGGATAGAATTCTTGTTTCCTCTCAGACCACTTGAATTACAGTATGCTGAAAGGTAATTCCTTTTCATGGTAGGGTACTGGAGCTTTAACTAACAGTACTAAAAAGTAATTGGTCATTGGTCATTGGTCATCTACTCTTGCTACTGGCAGTTATGGCCAAAAATTATCTGAACATTTGTTAATAAAAAAGTAAATAATCAATACCTAGGATAATTTGACACCTAAGTTTAGTTTTACAAATTCAGATTCAAAGAATTCAAAATCATTTTTCACAGGTGAGCTGACCATCAGGCAAAGGTAAAATAAAGATGAAAATACAAGACACATGGTCCCAAATTGTTTGGAGTTTTGGTAGACTACATGAATCACTATGCAGATATAAATGTAGATCAGCTACCAGCAAGCTACTGCACCATGTAGTATGTAGTCAAAATGTATTCATGTGATTACTGTCATCTAGTAGAATTATCCCAGTCAGATGAGCTGCTCTGGAAATAGCCTGTGATGTGAACGGTATAAATACACAACACGCTGCTCAATACTCTTTTTTTTTTAGCTCAGGAGTAATAATGATAACCATGAATAATGCATATGTGATGGATAAGATCCTGTTATTGAGGGAGTATGGTTACTACAGTTGTTCTGATCATGACTATCAGGATGTTCTTCAAAGAGCTCTTCTAAGACTGAGCAGGTCAAAAGAACCTATTGACAGGCTCCACCACCCCACGGTTACCGCTGAGAGTTTGAGTCAGAGCTGATGAAGTTGACCCCCCACCAGCAGAGCTAGCTCTCATGCTAATAAGGAACTAAACACAGTGTTTCCCTGGGCAATCACACTCCTGTTTCATCAGCCAGCAGATAGCATTGATCAGTATGTGTGTGGCGGCGATGTTTTTCATCAACTCTGAGAGAAAGGCAGAGGAGAAAATGTTAAAAAGAAAGTAAGAACTGTGTGGCCTTGCTCAACACGAGCGTACCTGCAGTAAAATAGATGCATTGCTTGAAGGAGGACAAATCAGAGCAATCGACAAAAACACAACAAAAGGCAGACATTTTGCTTATTTACACTGACTTGCATACATGACAGCTGGAGAGCTAACAGCAAGGTGAAAAAACACTTTAAGCTCAGTTTCTCCTCCTGAGCACCAGTCCAAAGTGGCATGCTGCAAAAAGAAAATGTTTTCAAATTGAACACATCAGTCTTCTTTGTGCTTAAAATGAGCTATTTGTAATATTGCTACTTTAAAATATTCAAAAGCAGGGCCGGTTTTTGCTATGGGCAATGTGGGCGACCACTCAGGGCACAATCTATGTGAGGGCGCACGAGATTGATTGGGTTATGTGAAAAATGTAAAAAAAAAAATCATCTACGGAAATTTGTTTATGTCACGTGACTCTGGTTGATTGACGGGTGAACGGACGGTGTTGGCAAAAGGTAATGAAAGGTCATGTTATGATGTCGAGTCCTAAATGAAGATCATGGATCATTTTGCATCAAAGAAGGCTAGAAAAGTCAAATTTAGCCAGGACCGCCTCTGTTCAAAAGTGACCTAAAACTATCACTAGAAAAAAAAGAGTATTGATATTACGACAAAGATGTTCATGTATTTTATTGTTTGATGTTATAAACTCATTAAATATATTCACGTTAAGATGTTAAGCAGAGGTGCTGCAAAAGATTCAAGTTCATTACCGTGGACCTGCTGTGAATGTAGGAGTGCAGACTCCAGGTGTAAAGCAGCAAAACTTATGCATTTTAAAATAAAAACATATTAGTGTGGACTTAATGTGATACTAAGAACTAAAAACTGTTTTTTAAGCTGTAAATATAATCATATGACTCAATTGTGATAAAATGCATCAATGCTGTTGAAAAAACACATAAAATGGACAAATAGGTAAAAAATTGCATTTTATGGGTGAAAGCATCTCAAATCACGACTTCCTGTTTTAAAATCTTTTTGAGCGTTCCCACCGTGATGGTGACGTAGAGTCGCACTTTTAGTATTGGGTTAGTACGACTCTATGTCATGAAATTTGTATTAAAAAAATCTGTGTCACCGCCTCTAATCAGAGGTGTTGAGTTCACCTGTCCTTTAGTCAGACTCTGCCAAACCTTGTTCATTTTGCGACAGGTCAAACTGAAGCCGTTACATTGCTCTGTTCTGAACCACCGGACTCACAGGAGGCAGTGATTTTGCCTCTTAAAACCGCTGTATCAATCTGTTAATTTGTTTGTCAGTTTGAATCCAAAATAACAGATTAACACATGTGACTGTGAGTACAACAACACAGGCTGCAGAACGGTCATTTTTGTCAGGGAAGTCTGGTGGGTGGCTTCAGGGCTTCAGTTCCCCGCGGGAAAGGACTGTATGACAGCAAGAAAAGGGAGAAAATATTCTAAATGTAGTGCACACTTAAGCAGATATTTATTTTTAGGCAGGCCTTTCACAGGTGATAAAACCAGTGCAAAAACTCAAACTAACCCTTTCAGGGCCTCGTGTGGTTCTGCGTAAGTGTCCTGTGATTCTCTATCATACGGATGAACCTGAACTACTCCTGTCACACACATCCTCACCTGGACATCCAGACACTAATCACCCCACCCCAGCCTCTTTCCGGCTTTGGAAAGAGGCTGGGGTGGGTGGATTAGTGGGTGAAGTTACACTTCAATCATACTGACTCGAGTACACCCACACCCCAGAGGTATTCTTTTTTGTCAATTATTCTATTTGTGATGACTTTGTCAATCAATTTGTTCCAAATGTCTTCACTTCATTGTTCCTGTTTTAATTAGTAGTTTTTACAATTGGGGTCAAAGCGTCTGTCTATGTGTGTGGGTATCACACACTATCAGAGGGTTACGGGTTCTCTGTCGCTCATTTTGAAGGAGACAGATGCAGATTTTCTTTGTGCTCTCTGCCGACGACTCCAGATATTGCTTTTCCTTAAGGTGATGTTCAAAGTCAGAAATGTCATGAGAAAATGCTTTATGGCTATCAAGTTAAATGTTTATTATTAAGATAAAATAGAATGTAATAATAAAATGTCAAAGAGTTGGCCGTGCACCTGATTGATATGCAGTCAGAGGATGATTTGTATTAAAAGATAAAATTAAAATGTTGACGTTTGAATGACCGCGGGTTTGTTTCATTACTTTAAAGAGGGATTAAAATGACCCTGGCTAGTTTCACCAAAGAAATAACACAATAACACACATAAATTACATTCAAAGGCTGATAAATAAGCTGCTACGTACTAATGTGAATTGTACTTGGGATAAAAGCTCCAGTTTTAATTTAAAAGGGTGTTTATTTGACACAATATGCAAATTAAGTGTGACTTTAACCCTTGTATGGTATTCGGGTCAAATTGACCCATTAAAATTTTTTACAAAAAGAAAAACGGTACAAGTGTAATTTTTTCCTACCTGAAACTCAACGGACTTAGATTAATTTCTGTGACAAACATGTACAAAGAAAAATGTGAGCACACATGCTACTATACCCCTCATATTTCCATCCTTCGTATGGTCTTCAGGTCAGTTTGACACAGACACACACAAACATGAACACACACACACACACACACACACACAGATAATGTTCCATTGTTCTAATCTATTGTTTGATGTCACTCTTTACCCTCTGTCATGTGACCACCTTCAATAACGTTGTAAACATCAAACATTTTCTCACACTATACGCCTCACACCTGCACATCAAAGAGATCGATACCTTTACATCACAGTATGAGCCATTTATGACCCAAGGTAAACCAGAGGATCTCAAAAGGAAACACAACACAAGGGTTAATGAAATAATAATAATCTATTTTTATTCCAGATGACATTAATTAAGAGACATGAGTTTTGGTATGATGGTTGTTGGTTACAGTAGTTTATTCTTGGTCCTTTTATGTAAAATATGTCAGTGCGACAAGGATTGAATTAATTTTATAGCGCAGTAACACAGGTTGTTCATTACACAGCATCACAAAACAACAGTCTCACTTGTAACAGCATATTTTCATTTCCACACCCATCCTTTCAGCGGGTGGTGAAGTGATGAGAAAGCTGTGCCTGACAAATCCTCCCCCTTCATCTCCCAGACTGCAGCTTTGACAAGTCACCACTTATTTGGAATGTGGGCTTAAGTCGGATGTGTGATTGATTTATGCACAGGATGACTGTTTCACACAATGCAGCAGCCCGGAGCTGTTATGTCTGAAGTGAAGATGAGTTTTTATCAGCAGGTCCGAGCAGCTTGCTAGAGTTGTGAGACCGTCTTTGAGATGGTGTTGACAAGCGAGTGGCAGGTGACCGACGGCCTGGTGTTCTCTTGTATATGAAGTGCCGGTAGACAAGGAGACAAGCCTCCACCACCTTCTCCTAGAATCACTGAGGACTCTCAGAGCTGCTGTTTGAGGTTTGTGTTTTCCTCTTTAATTCGCAGCTCAAGAATGTGCAGGATCTGGAGATGTAAGATGTGTAGAGGCGGCGTCGTATTACGCCTCATTCCCCTTGAGGATTCGGCAAGATCGTGACCTCTTTCTCTTGGGATAGGCAGGGTAGAGGGCAGCTCTCCTGGGGAGGGACAGAGTGTGGGTGGGGGGGGGTCATCACAAACACAGACTGGCGTGTGTGTGCATTTGCGACAAAGTAAGATGACAGCTGTATAAATAAATCTCTCCACAGGGACTGAAAAAAACTGGCTTTGCTCATTTCTGTGAGGAATTGTTCTCTGATGCATCCTCGGGCGTGTGTTCGCTGACATCAAATGTGGCTCCACAAATGTCAAATAAGGCAACGCAGGATATTTCAGGGACATTAGCTTGACATTAACACTAATGATGTTGGAATGTGGATACAAGCTGCTGACATCTAGCACTCTTCCCAAATGCGTCAATGTTCTGTTGTTGTTGTTTCCAACACATAAATGGCCCAAACATTTTTAATATGTGCACCCTTTTATGTTTTTAATACTGTCTTGTGGTGGATTTGCAGGCCTGTGTGTGCAACACAAACCACCACACCAGGCTGCTCGCCCACTCACGGACTTTGGAGCTCACTGAAAATTTGCATTCCTGGTTAGTATCTGATTGCTATTAAATCCAAATGTGTTTTCGGTTACCTCTGGGATGTGCTATCAACCTGAACCTGAACACCTGTTTGGCAAAGACTCAGCTTTCTCAGAAACAACAGGATGGTGAATCCTCCTCCATTCCTTCTGCTCGCACATATTTACAATTCACAGGCTACATGTATACAGCTGTAGCACAAAAAAATATATACACCGCATACAATATTTACAGCCAATTATAAGCTAGAAAAGCTCCTTTCCATCATGCCTGCCCCTCTGCATCATAAACTGCCACTGGAGGTGATTGAGTGCTCTGGGGACTGAGTGATTATGCTAATCATTAGCTGCTTCTTGCATGGACGGGTGTTTGATCATGGCAAAGACAAAGAAAAAGATGTTTCAGCCTCCATTTTACCCTCCACATCGCAGCACAAGCAGAAATGAGACATCCAATTATTTGACGGGCAGAGTGGTCGCTCTCACCTTGGAGAAATGCTCACATTAATGTGGGCCAGGTCTGTATATAGCCCTTTTTATTAACTTCTGCCTTTATGTTAAATTTACGACTCTGGTCCATTCAGCATTATATAAATATTAGATAAATGAATAGATAATTAAGGTTTTATGACCATTCTTTGGACATATTGTATATACGACATTCAGAATGTCGTATATACATATATATATATATATATATATATACCCTCTGTTGAGGGTTTTACCACAGTTTGCAACACATGTCCTCTTGTCTGTTTACAGTCAGTTCTGTGTGTTGTACAAGCCAACAAGGATGTAAGGATGGAGCAGAGATTCATTGCCAAAAGAAAAGCCCATATTTCTGGTTGGAAGGAGAAACACACCTGATTAAACATTATGAAAGACTCAGATATCAACAGGTTCTTGGATATGCACAGATATCGCAATGCTGACCTTTTCAAGAAGGCAGTTTAAGAAATGAAAGGTGGATGTTAATCGGAGTATGCAGAGCAGCGTGTAAATGGGAAATAGTGGACTATTCGTTTTCATCACAGCAGCAATAGTGTCTGTTTTCTTCTGCAAAAAGCAGAATATTTTGTGAATGCAAATGTAGTTCATGAAGTAGTGAGTTGGATAACAATCTCACAGGTTGAACCAGTGATGCATGTTAACACTTATTTTGCTGCTGACTGATTGTTTATCTCTGAGGATTAATTAATCAGAGTCAGAGATGTCCATTCCCTCTGCGTACCAGTCTAATGAAGCCAGATCCCCCAATACATGTTCTCATCAATGTCACCATTTATTAGATGGAGCGGGATTCTGCCCATGGTTAAAATATTTTAAACTGTTAGCGGTTGTTATAAAAAAAATGAAATTGATGGTTTAAAGTTCACACTTCGCAAAAGTTCAAACTGTCAGCAGGCTGAGAGGTTCTAATTAAAAAGATAGTAATTAGTAGCATCATAGGAAATGTATGATTCAGTGTTATTTGGAATTTGTACTAAGTTCAATGAAAATCCAATGATGCTTTTAATATCATTTCATGTAATTGTACACAAGCTATATGGGGAACATTGATATAATGACAGTGAAATAAAATGCTAATTAGTAGAAAGTTGTTTCATTTCACATTATACATGTTAGAAAATAATTTAATAATTTAATAATAATTACTGCTTTAAATGGACTTAGGTAATCATATTTCAATGTGACAAATTAATGGCATCTTGAGTTGAGTTGTGAGGCCCCACCTACTGCAAAAAGTGTCTCAGAGACTTATTCAGACAAAGTGATGTTAAACATTGTGCAAAAGCAAACACCAGACTCAAACTCAAAAAAGCAAAAGAAACTGTTCATATCAAAGTAATAAAGAAATCTACTAAATGTAGACGCTCTACAAATACACATGCGAACAAATCTAAAACTTGACTAAAATGTGTCTTTTTGTTACTCCCCTCATAGTAGGTTTGTGTCATCACTCAACCCAATTTCTTGAAAACACTGCCATTGTATGTTTCTGCAACCCAAAGATGAGTGGAACCTAAGTAGCTGAAGGTTCTTTTTTCCTATCTTTTCTACGTCAGCAGGATGTAATTGGTGTTTTGCCCTTTTACTATTCTTAGCTGTTGTGACGTTGGAGTATAGACCACTCTGCTCTCTCCTCTATCCCTAATAGACATAGCGTCTCCAGACCAAGGTTGGCAGATGGATATTTTACTCAAATTATCTCCTGTCTCCTTTAGGAATCTTCAAACATGCATCAGTCACTATGTTTTCCTTAGGGTTGGCGAATAGTCAGGTTATAGATATATTTACATTATTTGACCAATTACGGAGAGACACACTCACGCCATCCCCTATTTTGGACCTATGATTGAGGTACGATATTTGAAGTATATACGTATGGTTTGTACAACGGGAAGTGGACTCATCAACGTCTTGTATCTGTTCTCACAAGTTCGATCCAAAACATGTTTCCTGCGTAACACATCCTCAGTCTTTCCACACCCTCTCACAGACCCCATCAGTTGGGGTGGATGTCAGACATACAAACTCCAGAGTGTGTGGTTCACATCCTGACTCCCAAAGGTTTTTCAACAACATTTTGGGTTGGTTTTGTTTAAAAATGACTAAAAAGCACTTGAAAGACTTTCTTTTCAATATTCAACGTCATTTTAAGAAAGGTTTGTGTGGTCTGAATATAACAAGGCACAGGACACAATGCCTTGTGTGAGTCTTTGTATGCCCACCTTCCGTCTCCCTGATGCTTCTTTTCAAGAATTAGTAATACAAAATGTTACCGGTGAAAATCATCTACGCATGTTTCCTTCAGTAAATATTTGGCAAAACCATTTATTGGTATAAACTAAACCGTTTGGAGGCAGAGTTGAAAGTACATGAGGCTGAGGCTGAGGTTGTGATTCATAAATGAAGCTTACACACTGCTGTTGGAAATATGTCACATTCTTTCATTTCAATATTTTTGCAAACCAAATGTATGATTAACAGAGCCAAACCATTTGGGCATGGTGAGGGTTGAACAGTTGTCACAAGATGGCCGTTTGAATGCTAAACATGGCTGCATGTGACAACGAGCCTTCTGTCTCCCCTCTCTCTGTCTGCTCTGTCTAATTCAAGGGTTAATACTGGGGCAAAGCTTTGCTGTTATTGCTTTCTCCCTGCACCTTTAATCAAGGACTCTGTAGGACAGGCATGAAACCCCGTCACGACATCACTTAGAGTGCTTCCCGCCATCAAAATATTAAGTCAGACCAAACAACCTTGACTTTACTCTCCTTTGAGAAAAGCTTTTTTTTTCTTTTTTCTTTTAGCTCCATTTAGTGCAGCTCCATTAAAAGTGTAAAAGTGGCTGGGAGAATGAAGCGCTTTTTTGGATGTACTACTTGTGAAATGACAAATGGAGGTTTTTTTTTAGAAGGAAAAAAATCATCTTAGAAACTCAGCAATCTCCAACTGAATGTATTCCTCTTTTTTTCTTTCTGAAGTGTGTTTTCTGCTTTATGTTAAGTGTGAGGCGCATGCTCTCTGGACTCCTTTCTGGGTCCACAGAAGCCCTGCGGTGAGTTGATGGCAGGTATTCAAGCTGATCATTGAAGGTGAATGACTTTCACTTGAGAGAATCTGATCCTGAAAGCACAACAACAAAGCCAGCAGCAACTTTTTGTGGGCATATGTGTATACTGGGAAAATTCTTTGGCAGATTCAAGGTTAGATTTCACAGAGAAATCTCCTCAGAGAACAGAAGTGGCTCTGGAGTTTGTCCAAAGTAGCATCTCTGCCATCTGGTCACAGCCGTCTGACAGTGATTATGAACACACACCAAATGGATGCTTCTCCTTTATGGGCCTGTGTTTCAGAGCAGCTCTGTGTGTTATTCAAAGAATAAAACAACCTTGTTTGCAGTATTTCTTCTTGAAGAAAGTGAAAGTGAAAAAGCGACATGAAGATTTTTCCTTGAGAAAAATATTTAGCATTTCTGACACTTGAGTAAAACTAAGTTTGCATCTTCCAACTGGGACTATCGGCTGTAAAGGAATGGAAACTTCTTTTTTTTTTATCATTAAAAATGTGAAATATAAGTGTACATCAGCTAAATTAAAATTCTGTGCCCCTTGCAGAATATCTATCAAGTATTTCTCAAAGCACAGATGGACTTGCAGCTACATAAATTGAAGAATTACAAAAAAAAGAAACAGTATATGATTTCTTTCAGCAACAGAAGCAGAATTTTAGTAACAATTTCACAAGGTGTCTGACAGGACCGCACAGCATTTTATATCTTGTTCCCATGTCCCACATATTGAGAAAGTGTCCCACATTTTGAAATAGGAATACATGACATACTAGTCAAATTAGCACATTTTTAAATAATGTTGACACTCCTATCCTCTATCCACTGTTTGATTCATTGTTACCGTAATGTGACATGAAATAGGTTTATTGTGACATAAGGCAAGATTTTCAGACTTCCAGTTAGATGTCGTATTTCATACAATAACATAATACCTGAGCTGTTGCTTGAGGAGCTGATTGACATAACCAGAGGCCTTTGACCCAAAATTTTTACCGTTTTATGCAAAAACCCGAAACTGGCTTTAGCTTTACCCTCTGAACCACTGGTAGACTGGAAGCAACACACATTGTCACATACCACCACTAAAACTGCAAAACTTGGTTATGACCTTTTATGCTTTATTTTCTTGTCTTTGGAGTTGGGTAAGTTGCATTCAAATAAAATATGAAGGAGTTATATTGTGACAAATAAAGTTTTCATGTTTTTTTCACTTATAAAACAGGTCTGATGCAAAACTATGAAAACGCTCACTCGACAGAGTGTTACACATTTTTTGAATAACTGAGCCTGAAACACGCCGTTTGGATTTCTGCATATTTGCATGTTACAGCTATACAATCACCAACCTAAGCCAGTCCCCCAGGACCACCAGACTGACCAGAACCACCAAAACCATCCTAGCACCCTAGCAGTGTGTCTACATGATGGTATCCATGGCACCGACAGGAACGAGGCATGGGAAGCAGCAGCTCGTATGCATTTAAAGCGACAGACACTGAACCAGCGCTTTTGGAACTGAAACTGAAAACCACAAGTACAATGAATGATCCGTGAGATATTTTGAACTGAAACTTAGCATAAACATTCTGGGAACATGCAAGACCATCATTAACTTGCTACAAATTGGCAACAATATGTCCCCTTTAAGTCCTGCATGTGTTGAAGTATGAAACTGCTTAGTCTATTTTGTGTTTGTTTTTTGAGATGTAAATTTACCTCTCACTATTGATAATATGTCCCACATTGTCCCACTTAAACATACTCACATTTGGTCTGTTGGGATCTGGTCATCCTACCAATAGTATGCAGCCAAGAATCCTAAATAGACGGTCTTACAGTGCCACTTTAAACCTGAGTTATCTACATGTTTTTGTGTGTCCAGCGTCTTCTGGAAATATGTTGACCCGATCCTGATTTTTGTCCTGCATTCATGCTGGTCGGGATTCTATCAAAGTGATTCAAAACTCATTCAGGCGCTGCTGTCCTACATGATCGTCTAATTCAGCGGTGCATTACAAGGCACTCTGTCTACAGCAGGGATCACTAGCAGTTTGAGTTTTGTTTATGTATAATGCACCCTTACTGCAGGTCTACATGATGAGTGGAAGGAGGAAGAGAATAATTTATGTAAGAGCAGCATTGTATTACAACCAACAAACTTCAACACGAAACTAGATTTGAAGTCGGGAAATAAGTGCAAATAGAAGGCACTTGAGGAAAAAAACTGGCGAGCTTCTGAAACACACAGATGATAGATCACAGTGCATTTGCTTTTTGGCTGTTTAGCTACTATGTTTTAAAATGATTCATCTCTGCGTCTCTGAAAGCTCAGACGATTTTTTGTTGTTGTTGTTGTTGCTGTTTGTGTGAATTTAATCACCACACAGACGCTATTCCTGTCTCAGCATGACACCTCACTTCAATTCCTGGGTCTGAATTTGCAGATGCGGCCAACATTGTTATGGATCTCCTGTATTTTTTTTTTTTCTGAGTGATTATGATAAACGGATGTTTCTCTCATCCACCCATTTCCAACCTATTCATCACAGGACCAATAAAGTATAAAAGATCACAACAGAGCCTTTTAAACTGCCTCACAATGGAGGTAGCCACACAGAACTCGTACATTTTGCCTCAAGGGGCTGGTGACAAGGATAACAGAAGGGCCAGATATTTCTATTTCTAACACACGCACACACATACACACACAAGCCATCTAACAAGATAGCACACAATGTCATAGAATATGTCTTCTGCCATACAGCTCTGTCCTTTTCGTTTTGCTGATGATGACTTCTGGCAAACTGAGTAAATTCCTGTCACATATAGTGAGGACAGGAGAGAGAGACATATTGTTTTGCTGCTTGAAATGGTGACGGATGTTCTGGCAAAATGCTGACTGGTCACATACACACACTCAAGTACATGCACACACACACACACACACACACACACACAGAGGGAAAGGGACGCTTAGGGTGAAATACACACATGCTGTAAAATCTGTCATGTATATAAAAGAGGAACAAATGATGAACATGGTTTCACTGAGGGCGGGCAGCAGGGGTACAGCCTGCATGCTACAGGAATCTTCTGGCAGAAAAACAGACTCAGTGTCCTTTTAATGAAACATGGACAGTGAACATCTTGAAGCAGAAAGCTAAAAGGACCTCATTCATCTGCAAAGTCTGGGTTGGGGTTAGAATCGCATTTTGTGCAATTTAGCGATCTTAGCATTGTTTTGCCAGTTTTACCTCGTTGTTTTTACAGTGATAATGTGGAACATTTCTGGGTAAACTCATCTGCAAATGACTAGGCTTATGTTACGTGCAGTACTGTGTCTTAGGCCACCATTAGGTTTGTTGTTGTAGCAGGTTATAATGACCATACATGGCTCTTGATACATGTCTCTGCATCAAGATACAACCGCAAATATACAGGAAATATATAATCAACATTAAAAACAGTGCACCACTAGTCATTTCATGGGGAATTTAACGTTAATGTTTACTTGCAGCTAATTCAATAGGATGAAATGTGAATATACATCACTAAACCTAATGTAAATCATACTTTAATACATTGCCTCATCTGTAATCATGACTTCTCCCTGTGTCTTGTCAGATTTTCAACTGTAATGTGGGAGAAACTGCATCATCTACCACTACATCTTTTAGTATCGTTTTGATTGATAGACCCCTCACAGCAGAAATTACATATGTGCATTTTATACATTTAATTTAATGCTACCATTAATCATACCATTTTTATCAGCGTTAAAGAAATACTGGATGTCCACTTGATTTGAAGAGCCTCAAACATAAAGAAATCATGAAAAAGTAGTGCTTCCTCACGATAGCAACATGTGTAGTTATTGGTCCGTTATGAGGCCTCATGTTTTTACTCCTGCCTGGGCTAAAGAACATCCTTAATAACCTCCTTAATAACTGAATAATTAATCAAAATATTATCTAAACCATAATATGGGCAAGTGCAATATCCAAATCACAGAAGCAGCACTTTTTTAATAAAGGTCAAATGTATCACAAGATAACGTTATAAATAAAGAAATGTGTTACTATAGAGATACCAAAAATATTCTCTAGCTGTAAGGGAAAGTGATTGTCTGGTACAGACCCAGCAAAACATCATTTTTTTCATACTTACAACATCATTGTCTGCATATACAGCCCTATAACTGAAATACTTGAGTTACTGTGTTGTATTGTTCTTGTATTAACTCATGTGTGACACTTTGTTAATTTCTGTGATTCCTGATGGTTCATATATCACATGAATGAATTCATGTTTTTTCATGCTTGAAGTCATGCATGAATTCATGAACCTTTACCAATTTGTGCAATTTGTTTTAGAGGTTAACTCAATTAATTAAACACATCACATTTTGTATATTCACATCAAATGCAATGATGCAAGTAGATTCAAAGCCCGCTGGATGAAGTGAAGATGACGACGTGCTCGCCCTGATAAATAAAAGGATGGGTTCACTGCTATTGAAACATGAGGGTTCGATGTGTGCTGGTTGGATCACTCTGTGAGAAGAAACAGAGGAGGATAGTTTTCTAGAGCAGCCCTTTTACTGTTCCCGGTTGTTCTGATTCACGTGACAGACTTAACCCATTGAGAAGGATTAGACTGAGGTAAATGTGAGGTAAACTGTTTCAGAGATGCAAATGTAAAGATTTAACATTGTAACTGTAGTACACTTTGTTTTTACCCTGTGATACAACCAATAGGAGCATTTTGTAACCGTACTATTGACAGGAGAAATGTATATTTGAGCTGCAGATAATTTAAACAAAACTGCTAAAGGAACAACTTAAGCAAAGATCATGGTCGGCGTTAACTTCAAAGACCTTTGTTGTCATGGTAACAATAATAAAGATGTGTGGAGCAGTCTTGACTAAATTAAACCATGTTTACTTTAAGTCTGAAGTGTTTTCAGACTACTTGAATCAATGCATTTCCTGTTTTTTTTTCTTATTTCTGTTTGATGTCTTCATGATTCACTTGGGCCTATCACTGACCTGCCTATGTGATTTCTATCTGGTTCCATTGCCAGTGACATTCTAACTCTTGTTTTGGAAAGATAGATCATGTAAATCCTGACTCACTATTTTTCTGTTTATTTTTGCGTTCCGCTGGCATCTCTGCAGCCCATTTCAGAGCTACAGTCTTAAACGGATAACCAGCTAGCAAACTAATGGTAAAGATATGCAGGCTGATCCCCAGGGGAAGTGTCAAAGATAGCAGGCAGACAGGGAGTTTATAAAACCCAACAAAAGCTCCTGTGAGAGAAATGGTCCAACTCCATAGTCCTGCAGTAAATCAAGAGAGATCAATGAGTGAGAAAGGAAAGCGGGAATGCTCCACTCTAATATTTATGAATCATTCTTTTGTTGTGGCAGAGCTGGTAGACAGACAGAAATGCAACATCCGTCCCTGGAGCTGCGAGGTATTTGAATGTTGAAAAATGCATGAGCGTTTTTATTGATAGAAACACAGATCGCCTTTTGATGGATGGCGTCTGATAGCACAACACAAACAGCCGGGTGTTATTTCTAGGAGAAAGTGAAGCTTTTGCTTATGTGCTTAGTGTCATTTGCCTTTATTTATAATTCACTGACTGAGTGTGCGGGCGAGTCTGTGTCTGCTGCAAGAAGGTCACCTATAAGATCTTGAACGCGAGTGGAAAACAAACTACAGAAAGAATTTCCTGAGAACAGGGGCATTTTATGAAAAACTAACCCTGCAGTCACAATTACAGAAAAAAATCCACTTGGCTTGAACATTTTTTTTCCTCAATTTACCATGAAATGCAGCCAAGTCACATTGATATGTAACCTCCTCTTGTGTTTTTATCATTTAAATTGCTGCAGCAATATTCGCTGGGAATTTTTCCCAAAACAAATCCCAAAAAATTCTTGAGACAAATGGAACGTCACAACCTTGTGGAACAATACTGTTACAGCTACATAAAGAAAGGATGATATTTAATTTAATGTTCAATGTAGTCACATATATGGACTTTGTAGTTTATATATGCAAATACTAATAAGAACATTTAAGAACATTTTGTTTTGTTGTTTTTACCCTTATTTTAGTTAATATGCCCTTAACTAAAGAACTAGACAAAACAAACACTGATTCGAAGGACCTGACGGGTATTCAGTTGGTTGCAATCTACACCTTCACCACTAGATGTCACTAAATACCACACACCTTTGAATAGAGTTTTTATCATTAGAGGTAAAATAAAGAATATTTATCGCTTGTAATGTGTTAACAAATCATTCAGACATTGTCCTTCTTTCCATTCAACAAACGAGGAAGAGAGTCATTGGTTGAGTGAGCTATGGGGTGAATGAGGAAAGCGAGTGGAGTTTGCAGGAAAAAAGCCAAGAAATAGAGAAACCAAACATTATTTTCACAGCTGTTACATTCTAAACCACCAACAAATACGTCCACACCTTTGTACAACTGTAAGGGAAGGTTTTAAGCCTAAGTATACACTTCATACTGTCTACTAGGACTGAGAGGTCTGTTAATTCAGCCCTGAGTGTTGTCTCGCAGACAAACACACCTGCAGAAAACCATAAGAGCAGAATGAGGGGACTGCCAATTAAACAAAGTCTCTATAAAGGCCCAGAAACATCCCAAACACAGCAAAACAGGAGGAAAAATAAGAAAATACAAGTAGAGGAAAATGTCGCTGCAGGGAAATACACACCACACACATCTTCATAAGTGATTATTGAGAGGGATTGTTATTGTACGAGTCTACGCATTGTAGAAAATGTTACTTGTTTTACCTTTAAGGAAAAACAGGTGGAGAGACAGTTTGAAAGAGAAAACTCTTACTAGGCATCTTGTTTTTAATCTAAATCCTTCCAAAACCATGCCACCAGACTAAAAAGTGTTCTCTTCTGACTGATCCACGTGCAGACTTTCAACCTGACTCAAAACCTTCCAGTAATAATTATCCTGAGACAAGGAGGGAGACAAAGATAGAGAGAAAAGATCGGCTAATATTTCATCCGTTTCTGCTGTTGCTAAGCAGCACCCATCCATCCATAGCCAGTCTGACAGGCCAACCACTCCTTGAATACCATCATCAGGGTAAAGATGGAGTCTGAGAGAGAGGTCACGACTGGCCTCTGTCTGAAACACAATCATAATAGTAGTCATAATTCAGCTACAGATTGAGGATGATTCACATTATAATGTACTTTAATTGTTTTCCATAGTATAAAAGTGTAAACCATCACTAGTTTCTGGGTCTGACCCATGTTTTTCCTTTTATAGGAGCCATGGCTCACTTAATATATAAAAAATGTGTATAAATTCAGTACTGTAAGGCAATAAGGCAAGTTATTCTATAGGCTATTTGAATATGTATGCTGCTGTGATATAACATAATGGATGGATGGATGGATGGATGGATGGATGGATGGATGGATGGATGGATGGATGGATGGATGGATGGATGGAT
>JAPQRN010000009.1:16375625-16392340 GCA_037367275.1 Coranthus polyacanthus
CCCTCCCTCTTTGCCGTACCTCATTTCTCCCCCAGAGCTGTCAGATTTACTTCCAATTAACGTATATCTGTTCCAGTCCAACGACTCAACACAAGCACTGCTGCTGCCGCCGCTGCTCCCAGCTCACAACTTCTCAAACTTTCTGCTGTTGCTATGGTGTCTGTCTCCTTCCTTCCTGCAAGGAGCTGATTGCCTGAATGTTGTTCAGCTCTCTGCTGGCAAATAAAAGTCTGCTTCATTTCCAATATAGGAAAGGTAAACAGTGCAGATTCAAATATTCACAGTTGCTCACTCCGCTTAGTTCGCCTGCCTTCATTCATTGGTATGTTTCTGCTGACTGCGGAGGTGTATGCGGAGGTGTATGCATTTTTATGTTTCTAAACATTTCATAGATGGTGCATTTTATTTAAATAACACACACTAAATAAGTTGAGAAAGGAAAAGGAAAAATGATAAATTATATTCTCGATTAACATTGTGCTTTAATGCCGTTTCTGTTCCTTACAATTTATAGTCCTTACAATTTCCTCTGGTAATTTAATTAGGTTTCAAATGGGGAAAAAAATCTTCAGAGAAGGGATGCAAACCTTGACTAAGTATAAAAGACCCATCTCTTATAATGGTCAAAACCGTTTTTTGTGTGTCATTTCATTCATTCTTGAGCAAGGTGCACCAAAATGTAATTACTTCTAGATATTTTCTCAGTATATCCATCAAGTGTCATAAAGCTCAGTGCAGGCGTTCCTGAGTTATGCTGGTCACACACACATACAGACACAGACTGACATGAGGGAAACAAACTGTTCCATGTTACCCTGGTGCACAGGGTAATTTTTCAGACATCATTTCTTTAGTTCTTCAGTTAGATGCAGGACAAATTAAAGGGCTCCAGATATTAACTCAGTCAATATACGTAACGTAAAATTTCATAAAGACTGATGTATCTGTTGGTGAGTTATTCTTCTCACTTACATGAACATGAGCCAAAATAACACCCAGGTTGCCTTCAGTACGCAGTGTATGCAGTTCAGTATTGACCACCAGGAAACAGGTTTTGAGCAGGTACTAAGTCAGAAATGTAGCAGAAGGAAACAAAAGGATTCATCACCTCACACTGTTTTGTGTAAAGGCCTTTTTGTCAGCTATGATCTTGTGATTGTAGGTTAGCTGGTTCTCATAAACCACAGTAAGTTAGTATTTAGAATGAAATCAACCTGCACTGAAACAACGTATTGGGATCGCATTGGTAGGCATGTATTGTTTCAGGTACCAGTGGGAATCCAGTCTGAGAAACAGATGAGTGAACCTGAAGGTTTATCACATGTCAGAACACTGCACTGAGGCTCAGACTACCCTGCAGGGTTTTTTTATAACTCTGGAAAGTTAAGTAGTGGTAATTATTACACATGCCAAGGAGGTTCTGTGATCTCCCCTGTCTGTCTTTCAGCAGGATTGTGCAAAAAAATGTTCATGAAACTTGGAAGGGCCAAGGACAAACCCCTTACATTGTGGAATAGATCTATAAAAAGGGGCAGAGTCTGGAATTATTATCCACTTTCTTAATCACTGGAGAAAACCTTTGGTACTAACTAACAAAAAGTTTTATATAATTTTGTGTGTGTGTTTAATACTGAAGTCAACAAAAAAGTTCCTGCACACTGTCTCACTTCTCTTAACTTTAATGCAGCGTTTCGGTCGGTGTCTTCAGCATACAGTAATGTAGCTATTTCATCCATCTTTATTTTGTAAAATGAAGCATTATTTCATATTTGATGCTAATTTTGTGTAATTTTTACATTAATAGGGATGTTTTATGCAGTCACTTTGTAATAACATTTCAAATCAATCACTCTCAATAATCTTAACACTCTCTTTTGTTCACCATTTCTCTCAGCATTTTCCTTAAAAGTACAAAACTACACTTAAAACCAAAGCAAAATTGAATCCCGTACTCCAAATTTCTTTTCACACAGTGCTGAAGACAGTCTGACTGGGAGACTCCTGGGAGCCAATCATCTGTAACTATTCTTGATCCTGACAGTAACTAAAAGATAGAGAAGTAAATTCTAAATGTAAATCCATGTAAATGCACTGAATAATACTGAGTATAGCAATGTCATAAAAAATCAGTAGCTATTTGGTCTAACTTCTACCTCGAGTTATGTAAGATTCAATTAAACACTGTGATCTCTTGGGACTAGTAGCAATAATAATAATGAACTGTTATGTCATTATGACTCAGATCCTTTTTGTGAAACCAGTCAACATTCTGCGTAACCTTCACACTGAGCTTTGGCAGCTTACAGCTAGCAATTGTCTTGTCTCTTGTGGATAAAAGTAAATCAACTTTAAGAGCCTGTAGTCATTAACACTTAGCACTCCCTGAAACACCACTCTATGCAAGTCCTTATGACTTTGAGAACTAACAGTCTTGACTCTGTGGAGGGTCCGTCATATAATGTGAGACACAGTAAAAACATCACAGCCAGACAAGACAGATGGCATGAACACTGACTCAGACAGAAAAGAACAAAAAAAACTCAAGTTCGAGTGGATTTCAAATGATTTGATGTATGAATCTGTCCAGAAGGCTGCTGTATTAATATGGTGAAACCTACAAATGTGCTGCCCTTCAAAACACAAATATCTGTCTGTGTCTCAATGCTGAGTCCACGTGGTACAGGTTGAAATTTGAACTTGGACTTAAGGGAAGTTCAGTGCAAGTCCAGCAATGTTGCCAACATCCTGGATATAGAACACAATCAAACAGTATCTACTGAGTTTCAGGAGTGTGAGGGGTCAGAGGTGAGCTAATGCTTACTGACTCGGTGAAACGGTAAACGTCATCAAGCATTGCGTAACAAAGTCATTTTACATTCTTGTTATTGGAACCTATTAACCACAACTACAGTCACGCCATCTGTCAGGAAAAAAACATGTTTTATTAAATAAACCGAAACTCTGAAGGTCCGACTCGGCAGCGAGCTGCCATACCAACCTGTCAATCAAAGCCCAACGTGGCAGACATCAAAGTTTTCTCTTTGACCTGAGATCTGGAAAAATGGAAAGATGGACCAGAACACAGATGAGTCTGGAATGAGCCCTGGAAAAAAATACTGACTTAGAGAGAAGTTCAATGTAAGTTTATGGGAACCAGGGCTTTTTGGAGCAGCATCTAGTGGCCATCAGGAGTATTTGGGGTCTTTGCTCCTTGGTCCTACCTGCTGCTTATGGGTCTCAGGCCCTGTTCAGATCTGGGATTAACATCCGTCCTGAAAAGACCACAAAGATGTAAAAATGAGTACTTCATGTGTGTGGTGCTGCCTGAGCATACCTGAACAAGACTTTGAAATATTTCAAAAACTCAACCCTCAGAGTAGCAGAATGAGGCAGCCTGTGGAAAGCTGAATCAAGAATTGCCAACACACCTGAAAGAAATGCTTGAAAGTTTGTTTTTTTTTCAAACTCAGTAATGATGTTAACAAATAAATCAGAAAAACATTCCAGAAATGTAGTGACATCCCTATGTGGTCTTGACTGGTATTGAAATAAAGACGATGAGAGATGAAATAGAGACTGAGACAAGACCAAGTAAAAGTGCACTTGAGTCCAAGGCCAATCTCGAGTAATACAACACTAGTATTTTGTGAAACAACAATTGTAATATTGTTCAAAATTGTGTCTGATGAACCATCAGATTTTTAATTTCATCAGATATTTAATGATGTTTATGGGTGATACAGGATGGATTCAGCTGTGTTTTGTGAACCCAACAGGGCATTATGATGCCTACTTTCTTGTTTGGTAAACATAAGAGGATTAGTTTTGACAGACATAGCCTTTTACAACATATAATGTACAATAGGCTGAAACTTTACATTTTCCATCTCCAAGAATAGCAAAAGCATATGTTGTTTGTTCCAGTTTGGTATTGTGAGGTATTATGAACAGTACAGCTCCAGGAAAGGCTGGCAGGGTTTGAAACTTTTAGTTTTTGTTTACCATTGCCAAATGAGCAGAATTAAAAGAAGACAGAGAGTGTTAAATCATGCGGTGTGGTGGTGATAATTCACAACAACATCAGTGTTTTCCTTGAAGATACTCTTGGGAAAATGGGTGCTGATCTAAACCCATAATCATGAGGAAATCCTCCAGGACTGGCAGGCTTTGTTTAGACTAGATATCATTTATGTGCTTTGAGAAACACATTATGAATAACAATTAACCCTGACTATAATAGGCCTAATGATGGAAATTTATAATCATACAGTAGTTATCTGAGGATATTTTCAGATAATGAATGGGGGGTGATGTTTCATTTCATTTATCTCTGACTGAGGAGGAATATAGAGTCATTAGATTGTGGTGTCTTTGTTTAAATCAAGTAAATTTTGATGTGAATGTATACGCAGTAAATCCTGCAGCGACCCTGAGCACGTAACATACCGCAACTGAAGAAAACAAAAGGAAATGACTGACATACAAAGAGATCTGCAGATATTTGACACGGAATTTAAGTTAATGCAATCCTTTTCTGTACTCCAGCATGATTTTTTTGTAATTTGTTCTTGTGTTTCTGTGTTTGAAGCCTGCATCTGTAGTCAGTCAGACCCAAGTTCTACTAAGTCAGAGTTATATAATAAATAAGAATAATGAAATTCAATTTATGCACTTCTCATCTGCAGAACCAGATCTTGAAGTGGTACCTAAGGTCTCTAGGTCAGATCTCAATATGACTCACACCTAGTGGATCGAAATGGACCTGTGTGCACATCATCAATGTCTTATCCCATCGCGACAAACGATGATCATCTGAACCAAAGTCATACTGTATCATTCATTCAAACACTGGTTCTTAGTTTCTCTTTAAAATGAAAACAAACCAAATCCACAGAGCTTAGCCTACAACAGTGGTTCCCAAACTTTTTCAGGTCAAGACCCAAAAGAGTAATTTGGTGTCTCCTCGTGACCCGAACTTAAAAAAACATACGTCACGAATTAACAAAGATCTACATGGACTCTTCCACTGTCAAAACACTGTCTCTGAAAGTCTGTTTTTAAATCATTTGAATGTTTTTTACAACTGAAACCTCGCATCTGAATTTCACATGGCTTTGCTGAGTTCAGCATTTCTAAACTCTTACAGTGAACACTTGTCTTCTGTTTTAATTATGAAAATTAATTCACATATCATATTATTGCTTTATATTTTCCTCTGTCATCTGGTGACCCAATAAAAACAGCTCCAGCTCCAAACCCTACATTTGGGAAAAACAGGCCCCAAGATTTCCATTTTACAATTACAGTTTTATTATTCATCTGTGCAGGAGGTTAATAGTAAAGTGAATGTAATTGTGTTTCTTTGAAACAAATGAATTATTAATTTCTAAAACTTCTGATTCATTCTGGGCACATTATTATTATTATTATTATAATGATAATTCTGCAGCTCTTTTCCACTGCGGCTACTTGTTAATTGATTGAATGAATTGATAATCCTTCAAACTGCTGCCAACATGAGTTTTCTCTCGATTGAGGTCTTGGATCCGGTCAGTTATTCTTTTTCTCGTAAATGTATCCGTTTTTTTTTTCCTGTAAAGAATATCCAAATTCGTTACTTTTAAATTTACAACTTTAAGCTTAAATATTTATGATTTTATACTCTGAGCATATTCGATTTTTATTCTTGTAAATTGACTCCTTTAATATGACCCTCTCCTCTGGTGTGAAAATGTCTTTATTTTACCTAAAGTGACCCTAAAACACCGTTATGTTTTTCCATATTTGCAGTGTGATCTGAAATGCTTTTTTTCCTCACTTTGCAGCACTTGTTTGATTGGTGAAGATTAATTTTTAAAGTTTTTTTGTTTGTTTTTTTTACACCTATAATCACCAGGCAAATGGCCGTGTAATCACTGCTGGTAACTGTGCTTCAGCGAGGACAAAGAAGTCTTTCCAATCTCCTCCAAACTAATACATCATTCATTTAAAATGCAGGAGTCTATTTCATAATTCTCCCAATATTCATTTCAGCACCCATTCTCTATCTCAGACGGTAAAGAGGGGAACTGATTTGAATTAATCAATTAAAATTCTAAAATGATAAATTTGATTTTGCTTGCTTATCATAATTAAACATCCCCCTTGTCGATACTGTCCTGCGCTCACATTGTGTGAGTCATTTAGTGGCGTTTGGAATTATTATTGAACCCAAATTAATCTTGTGAAATTCCACTGGATGGATGGGGCTTTGTGTAATGTACTCTGAAGACATGTACTCTGTTTAATGTAAGTCTGTCTCCTCTGTGAGGGAGTGTTGTCAAAGAGAACAAAAGGGAGTGAAGCAGGGGACAGAAATGGATCAGACACAAATACACTCATAGAATATAAATATTATTACCGGCGATGTTTCATTTATTTTCTGCTAAAACAAAAGACAAGCTGTGCAGCTTCACGGGCAAATCATTAATGACAACACCAGGCTATGTAGAGATTCTAAATATCACAGTGTAAATACAAAAAAAATGCAATGGAGGTGAGCTTTCTGATCAAAACTCTGATACATTTTAAGCATAGATCACATTCTATTCTAATAATATACACCATGTATCCAGGGTTTCCTGTGTGTTGCTTGTGTGTCCTCAGAAATTAACACTTTGCATCTGCCAGATGCAATTAACCCGTGTTCTGCTTGGGGTCCTGGGGGACCTGGAGCCCTACATGTAAAAAAAAAACACTTAGCATTATTAGCATTATCAGCTTCACTTCTTCTAATCCCCCCTTTACACTGCTGGTATCAGCTCGACTCGGCATGGCTTGGTTCGGTTTGTCCAGCAGCGTATTGCATTTCCACTGCAGGTATAGTACTCACTCGCTGCGGCTGGTCGTCATGGTGATGCAGCATCATAGCGAATCAGTATTGAGTCTGTCAACAATGGGGGAGGATAAAGCTTAAAACTGTAATTATAATTTACGAAATAAAACGTCATTCTACAATTTTTACAGGTGAGAGTATAGTTTTTTAGAATCAAATATGTGGTTGATTTACAACTCGAAAACTTACTCCAACTTTTTTTTACTTTTCGGAGATTTCCCACTAGCTTGTCTTCTGTTGTTGGCGTCCAACATCGCGACATTGGCTGGATGACACACATGTGTACTAATGCAGCAACGATTCTGGATCGACTGATCTGTGATCTGCATGATTTTACGTCACATTTAGTATCGCTTTGGCTCACTTGGAACCTCGGCAAAGACAATACTAGAAATAGTATTTGGTGCCTGGTGGTCGCTGCTCTCATGTAATGGAAACTCAAAAAAAGCCATGCCGAGTTGAAGCGATTGGAGCTGATAGTGGTAGTGGGAAAGCAGCATAATTTTATATGATAGATATATATTATAGATATAACATATATATTACAGCTGTTTCGCAGAGCTGTTCTCTAGAAGAGTTTATAAATGTTTTTGCAAAACAAAAGACACTGAAAATGAAAAGTTCTGCACACACACAATCACAACTCTGTGCAAAAATCTTTTCATTTTCAAGGTTTCCGTCCAAGACCTGTCTTCTTCAAGGCATGAATGGGTGGCAAGTACAGCATACAGCATCAGTATACAGCAGAAAAAAAAGACCACTTATCCTTTACCCTCTATCATTTGAACCTGTGAAGTTAAACGTCAAGGGCGATTTAGACCAGGGCTCAGGGGACAAAAACTGAAAGACACAGTGTCAAGGAACGCCATCATAAAATAAATAAAACAGCCATAAAATCATGAAATGAAAGGAAAAATAAACTAGAATTTTAGGAGAAATAAACCATGTTAGAATGTGTTAGCATGTTAGCTAATGAGAAGCTCAACTTACTAAAAACAAGGTTGTACTGTTTCACAAACGTGAAAATGTACTTTTTTTCCTTTATAATATTGGGGGGGGGGGGGGGTTATGAAAAATTAATTTTTTAACTAAAATACAACATTTAAAAATCCCATAATTACGTGTAATTTTCATTGCAACTATTCTGTCGGAATCCCCATAATGATGCCATTATTCTAGTTTTAAAACACACACACATAACGTCCAACCTGTCTCTGACCTCTGACCTCTGACCCCTTTCTGGCAGCAGAATCATCATCAAGAAGTAAAAAAACGAAAAGAAAAAAAAAAAATGTGGGACATTGGCCAAACTACTCAAGTTGTATTCAGTAATGTCTTAGTTGTGTATCAACCTGTGCATTCTGTCATTTTACTGCACAAATAAATCACTGATTGTTTATTGTTTCACTATTAATATAATATATAAGTTAACGTGTCTGTTGCTGTCAGTGGTCCAACCAAATGGGTCAGTATTTAAAGCCAGTCCCTGCCTTGAACATCTGAAAACTCAACCTGCAGCATGAACCAAATGTGTGCACTCGGAGCAGAAAAGCTCCCGTTCGAGGATACTGCCGGTTTCATGTGTGCGTGTGTTTTGAATCGTGGATAATTAATGTAGGAGTTTATCCTGGCTGTGGTTTTTCTACCTGCTAACTCATAAAGAGAACTCTGAATAATCCGACAAATACAGGAATGTTAATGTGCATGCAAATACATTTTAATGAATCTCACACGTGACTTGTCGCAGTGTGCTGTAGACTGTGATTTCTGTTGCCATGGTTTCGGATCTGACAGCGTGGTGATTTGGAGGTGGTGGGTGTGAATGGAGCCTTGGCTGGAGTCTTGCATCACAGGAAGGTGCTTGGCATTTGAAGGGCAAGAATAATTCAGGGTACATGAGTCAAGATTGGAAATCTAAGAGACTGTGAACATACCCGTCCATCATGATGTCAAAACTGGCCCACTTAGTCCTTAGAGGAGTGTTTGGCTGGATTTTAGTGCTTTATTATTTTTATTTTTTTCACTTCCCTGAAGTGAAATTACTTTGTATTTATTTGTCCTAGAGTTTGGTCTCTAGAACATGTCATTCAGTAAATACAAACTACTTATACAGTATCTTGCACAGAAGCTTTTTTAAACATATTGATTGACTCTCAGTAATAGCTTTGGCCAGTGTGAATAAATAAACAAGCTGTCCAACAATACAGTGGTTTATATTGCATGTATTCCTTTACATTTCCATGGCAGAGTCATGTAATACTGAACTGTTTCTGTGTTTTTTTATTCATTTAATCATGTGTCCATATAATCATGTCTCCATATTTAGAGTGTGATAAAATACAATGTACCCTGCAAGTTAACTTTGATAGTTTGATTTATTTATGAATCCTTCCTGCCTTCCGCCACAAATAAAGACAACCTGGGTTTTCAGTGACTGAAACTTCTTAAGACTTGCTTTTATGTGATTTTATATTTTTTATTCTTTTTTACAGCCTGTTGTTTTGTTGTTCTTCACTTTTTGCTTTTACTCACACCGTTTTTACTTCTCTTTTCTTTTTGTTACTTTTATTCTAGTGATATGATGTCATCTCTTTTTACTCTTTTTTATTCGTATTTTATTTTGTTTTTATTGTTTTTAATGTCCTCATGTTCTTCTTTATTTAATGCTTCAATTTGTCTGTTATTTTATGCTTGCATCTCTTCCATCCTGTTTCAACATCTCCTGCTTCGTATCCTTTCTCCTTCATTTCATTTATTGCGTTATTTGACAAGGGCAGTGCTCATTAATCAGCAGAAACCTAAAATGCTGTAAATAAGCCAGAGTTTAACGAACACGGCCCATTTTCATTTCTGTCCCTGGCCTGATGTTAAAAGGCAGCCTGAAAACAAAAACAATCTACAAAAGAAAGAAAATATTGCATGTAATAGAAATCATTAATAAAACAATTGAAAAAAAACATTACATTGTCTCATCTCTCAGCCAAGTATTTAAGTTATTATTATTATTATTATACAGTTATTATTAGTATTATTTCAGCTTTCTGGGTACTGCATTTTATTTCTTCTCTCTAAATTGGATTCATATTAATGACAAATAGCATTAACCGCAAGTTAAAAATGGTATGAGAAAACACGGAGGCTTCGTATTCACTGACAAGAACAGACTGCACCAAGTGATCCACAAAATTCATTGGCATTAAAAACTGTCTGACCTGACAAAGCCGAGGCTCCAGACGTCTTACCGAGTCCTCTTCATCCTCCGCATAGACAGAGTTTGAGCCTCTTCCTTCTGGATGGAGGTTGAGAGCACCGAAAGCGAAGTCCAATGAGGTCGAAAATTCTTTTTATCTGTCAGACCATTAAATGCACAGCATGACTCAGCTGTATTTTTCAACCCCGTCTCATCCATGCACCTCCAGTTACATTTTGTTAGAAACATAATGCCACCCACGTTACGCTTTGTTCGAACATAATCATTAAAATACCAGTGCTTGGTTTAAAAGAGAAGAGATGCGAAAAAACTGATGCACAAACCATGACCTTTTTACAACCTAAACAGCTACGGGAGTCGGGATGTGACCTCTGGTGTCAAGGTCCAGGATTCTGTATATCCACCCTCGGCCTCACCTACTCCTTCTAGTTTTCAAAGGGCAACAAAGATTCTTCAAGTTACCTATCCCTACAATAAAATCAAGGCACTGATTACGACGTTAGCAAAACGTGATGCAGGTGGCATTAAAAATGTAGCTTTAAGTTTTGTTCTTTTTCTAAAAAGAAAAAGCCCTTGTTACAGTTTGTTTTGTCCGTTCTAGGCGTTTTAAGGGGATAATTACTCTGGTCCAAACTAAGCCATAGTAGGTGACGGTAATGCACCTTAACCCTTGATGCCACTCGTTATAAGGCTTTGAGCTACTGTCAAAACATAGTGGACTCTATATCTGCAGAGAGACACAGTTGCTGCTCAAAGTTCATTTTTAGGTAACAAAAACAAAACAGTTCTTATTTTTGTGTGTTTACACACTAATGAAAACATAATTAAGATTGTTCTGCATTTCTGCAATTAGATCTCACACATTGGACCTTTAATTGTCATTATTTTCTATAGCTAACAATATACTTCTTTCATATCTATCGTAGGATTGTTCACATTTGCTCCACATTTTTCAGTGCCTGTTGAATATCATATCATCATATCGTAACAGTTTTTTCCCGTGTTGTCTTTGTCAATCAATGCATCGTCAATCCAAGCTTGAATTCGACTGGCTAAACGTGAAATGAAGAAGTCACAGATGTGACAATATCAGTTGTAAGAGGTTGGGATTTTAGGGGATTATTTCCTGACGGTGTCTTTCATTTCCTTCTGTGGGCGTCAGATGACTGACAGTGGTTCTGTGATCCTGCTCCGATATGAAAACTTTTGATTCGCATTATGAAATGATGACAGAACAGAAGGTTTGAATGAAGACTTTGTGTTTATTGGATGAGTTATTAATCTCTGGGAAGGTGTTTTTCACAAGAATGGGTGTCGTATAACAGAAATGAGGAACGCAACCTCATCTACACTTTATCTATTTAAATATTTTATTACATCATTATTACAATCATACACAGGTTTTTACACATGCTGCAAAATATATCATGGCCTCATAAAATATGATTTATCTACCCATTTTTATGTGGAGTAATTATTAGACATAGTAAGACATAATAGTACGTTTCACAATATCTTAACCATAAATTTCTTATTGCGGGAAATGAACAAGCAATAAAAAAATGTAAAAAAGAAAAAAAATACCATCTTGTAAGTGGTGATTTTCATTATTAGTAATTCTATTTTAGATATGTATGAATGAACATTTTGCCACTGTGTGTGTGTTTAGTCAAGGGTAATTTGGATACAGGACTTAGAAAATGTGACATTTTCACTGGGTCCCTGTGGAGCTTATGTAAGACGCCAAATAAAGCAAATTGTTGAGTGTAAACAACTTCATTCTCTGCCTTTGAAATGTGTGTGTGGGTTTTTTAAGTGGAATAGTGGGAATATTCAGGACAATAGCATAAAAGTGTCAGCGAGAATATGGATCATGTGCATACAAGTAGAACACAATGTTAAACCAAAACAAAGACCCACTCATCAAAATACTTCTTCAGTGGCTAAAAACTCCGCAGGGTAAAGGTTTGTGACACTCCACATTCTTCTTACTGACACATGCAGAACCAAGCAAACAATTACTATTACTATTATTATACTGTGTTGTGTGTGTATTAATGAAGTATGATATATGTGCTTTTATCCCACAGAGCTGCATGGGCCACACGACCCAAATGCACAGCTCACAAGTAAGTTTAATGATATTTATGAAAACACAGGTGATGACAGGACTGCAGGGGTCTTGAGGAAGTTGTCACAGGTATTGACCAGAAACAGGAAGGAGAGTTCAGGAGTGGAAGAACCATAGCTCTGGGGTGACACACAGGACGCAGCAGGAAACTGGAGCTCAGCGAAGTGGCAAACCCAAACTGAGACGGGCCTGGCAGAGACGTAGTGGGGAAGAGGTGAGGATCAAGAACCAAGATAAGCACTCACTTATTGAGGGAGGCAGCACGGACAGAGTCTGGAACAAGAGAGGGAAATCTCACCCGTCACTAGAGAAGGCTGAAAACAATGGTCAAATGGTAAAGGCAGGCAATGATCAGGCACCAGGGGGTCTGGGGACTGGAAAAGATCAGAGTCAGGGCAGAAAATCAACACCAAAAAGAATAAGATTGACCAGGTGAAATCTCCGTGTGGCAACGTTGACAACCAGGAACAACAAGAACCAATCAAATCTCTCTCTCCTTGTATCATGATCTGTTCATGCCATTCGCTCAGTTACTAGCATTAATGGCCAAAAATGTGTTTTGTGATATCAAAACAACAACCTTGACCTTTGGCTACCAAAATCTAATCACCAAAGCAAGACCGGTACCAGACTAGATACACAGCAAGGACATCATGGTAACGAAAAAAAAAAAATTACAGATCGATATGGTATAAAGGCGGAATGTAACCTGTGGAATCAAGACTTGGTCTGAGCTGTCGTCTTGACTGGACTTATAAATAAAATCCAGAGTCCCCTTTGTCTGAGACCAAGACCTTCAAAAAGTGGTCTTGAGACTGATCTCAAAACCAAGACCAGTCTCGAGTACTACAACTAGATAATGACTATGGATAAGTACCTCATACAAATCCCACTTAAAAAAAAAAAAAAAATCCAGACTAACCCACAAAATGAATTCTAGGAGCACCGTCCTACTGCAGGAAACCCTCATCAAATGTGAATTCATCTGAAAATAGCTCAAAACCAATGCTCAAAGATGTCACTGTTATCACTGAACAAGTGCTGTTCAAATATGTTTGACACAAAGAAAACGGAAAAACAATATAATATAATGTGCTTAAACTCCTGCAGTGCGAGTATTACCTGGCTGTGTTGCCTGTTGTGTTTGCTGCATAATAGCATTGACTTTTATCTGGATAGACTATATATATGCCATCTGCAATCCACTGCATATTGTCTTCTCTGCAGATCAATGAGGCTCATAATAGGAGTTGGCCTTCACTGCTGTGATAACTGGATGAAATAATTACACTGGAGAGAATGATCATAACAAGATAGATGGAATGCATTCCATTAAGAGGCTTTTGTATTGACGTATATAGTAGAAGTCAGATCAAAGATTTGGAGGGTGTAAGTGATGTAGGTCAAAGCAATATAAAAAGGAATGCAAATATATCAATATGCCAAGCGACCTTCTTGACAATAAGGCTGCAGAATCTGTATTAGCTAAATACTTCATACAGTTTGTGTCCTGGTTACACTGTTTTTTATCATCTCAGACATGTTAGAACAGATTTATGGAAATGTTGTACATCAATATTAGTGGCCTTGGTCAGGATATAAATTAAATAAGTTTTGGTCTTGATCTGAATTTGTGATGATATCTTTTCAATGTCTGAGAATATAACACAAGACAGAGCCTGAGGTTATTACTCTGCTGTGGTCAGACTAATGTAATTTAAACGTATTGGCAGCAAATCACATGACCTAAGACAATTTATAAGTCACTCTTGACTTTCATATTTCCCTACGTGTGAAAATGTTATTGTTAAGGTTTGTTTAATCATAAAAACTTGGTTAGGTTTAGGGGAATATCATGGTTCAAATTAAAATAAGTAGTTTAAGGTTAGATAACCTCCGTCATCACTGGTGCAATAACAAACACATGACTGCATGTAACCGGGTCACTTATAATTTTGTTTGCAATTACACAAAATCAGTTCAATTTTACATGATTTGTTTCTTTCCTGAGTCCCAGGCAGGTCCTCCAGCTTCTTCTATGACTGTTTTTATATATGTGGAAGTCCCACCTTCGTTTCTTCTTTGGTTCCTTGTAGTCAAAAAACCCCACAAGTTTTATGTTGTGAAATACATTTTCAATCTTTGTTTTAATTCCATTTCTCAGTACATGATTTCAATCTCTTAGAAAACCCAAACATATTCTGTGAGTAGTTATTAGTTCCTGGTGATTGATTTTTAGTCAGTGACGGGATTGGTACTTGTTTAGGGAACACAAATGAACTCAACTGTGCACTTCACAATTAGTTACAGTTTTATTGCATTCTCAAGCCAGAGGTCTCAGAACACAAAAACAGTGTATGCACAACATCATCATCTGTGCACCACTGCGACTGACTGAAGATGACCGAGGCCGAGCTATTGGGATGCTGGATGTTGGTATGTGTGTTCAAGCTGTTACTGCAGCCTTGCAAGTCCATGAAAGCACCATCTCACAGCTTAGAAGTCAGTACAGAGCCACCAGAAACACAGCTGATCATTGACAGAGTAGCCGACCTTCTGTAAAGGATCGCCGTCAAGACCAGTACATTGTCTTACAGCTTTTGTGAAGTTAGTCTTTGTTCTTGTAGACCATATGTGGGACTTCAGTTTACTGCTGTTAGATGGGCACCAACACTGCGACTGGACGAGGGTGATGTGGAGCCAGGTTCTGTTCAGTGACTAATCCTGCTTCTGTTTGTCTCATTCAGATGGCTGGGTTTGTGTGTACAGAAGACCAGGAGAGCGCTGCTGTGATGCTGCCAGAGTAGCGCAGGCCTTTATGGATCAGGAGCGTATCCAGACACTTCCTTGGCCGGGATTTAGTCCCGATGTGTCTCCTATCGAACATGCTTGGGACATACTGGGTCAACGTGTTAACCAAAGGCAGCCACAACCGATTACCACTGCACAGCTGCAGGCTGCCCTCATTCAGGAATGGAGAGCAATTCCTCAGCAGCAGATCTGGACACGTGCAGTCCATGTGCAGATGGGTGACTGCTTACATCACGTCCAGAGGAGACCATACCTTGTATTAATCATCTTGTACATATATTATGTGTTGGTCCGTTTTTAACCCAAGCTTGCATTTCTTTTTTTGACAAGTATTGTTTCGTCTTCATACCTCTCCCTTTTTGAATAATCCCTTATTGGGAGACGTTGATAAACATCCTTTTATTTCTTATTGTTCATGTATATATTTTTGTGATCACCTTATATTAAGTTAAGGTTAATTTCTTATTTCGTATTTTAAGTTATTTTAATATGGTTGTTGTAGCGCCTTATTTTGTTTTGTTATTAGCTTAACGAGGCTAAAATCTAACCAGTCTTGTCAGTGTATTTGTTTATTTAGAGAAGAGCTGGGCCTACATGATGTTATGTGTACTGAAGTACTTGCTTCCAGTTCTGTCAGGGAAAATAAACAGAACCCATCTCCAAGGAGATCGCTGTGTCCTGGTCGATTTAATCCATGCAACAAAGCAAAGCAAGTCCACACTGGTTACATGCAGTATAGGACAGTCAGACATTCATTTTTGGTTTAAAATGGCAGATGAACAGCAGCCTCCTGTGTTAAAGTCTAAAACTTTGTTTACCATCCACCACGCCTGAGTAAAAACCTACATAACGCAGCTCATTGTCATCCATCACTCTCCCTTTTTGCCGCCGAGGCTCTGATCCATGTCTTCATCACATCCAGAACTGACTACAGCAACAGCATTTTTTAAATGTCACATCATCTAAAGTCCTAAATAAACTCCAGTACATCACCCCTCTCTGGCTGCCTGTCTCACAACGGATCCAGCTCAAAGTCTTACTTCTAACTCACAAACTGCTCCATAATCAGCCTTCGTCCTTCCTCACTGACCCGCTCCACCACCATCACACTCCTTCACACAGCCTCTGCTCTTCTGACACCGACCTCCTGTCCTTTGGAATTCTCTCGTCAAACATATCCACACAAACAAATCACTTAGCACCATACAACTTGCATTTCCAAAACTGCTTTTAATGTGTGACTTTCCGGAGACAAGCTTATGTTTTTAGAGTCAGTTGCAGCAGCTGGATTAGGCTGCTGAATATTGGACATGTCGTTTGTCAGAAACATTCTATCTATTAGAAATTAACAATCTTCTATTAATATATTTTTAACATTTTGGAAACTACTCAACCAAGACTATGTATGTAAAATTCACATTTTTATATTGTATGTAGCATGAGACTTGGTTTTTTAAGTAATTTGACATGTCTTTTCCATGACATTTGTCATGGAAACAGCATATTGCGTTTTGTTTTCCTTTTGCCAACATTTTCCAACTTCAATTCAATTCAATTTTATTTATATAGCCCAATATCACAAATCAAGATTTGCCTCAAAGGGCTTTACACTCCGTACAAGGTACAACACCCTCTGTCCTTAGACCCTCGGTTCGAGTGAGGAAAAACTGACCAAAAAACCCATCTGG
>JAPQRN010000009.1:16394401-16407778 GCA_037367275.1 Coranthus polyacanthus
ACCATGGAGGTCGCATCCTATGAGTCACTGTCTTCTTTTTCAGAGGAGCTACAGTGTCTAGTATTGTACGTAATGAGTTAAAGTAATGATACTTGTCATGGTTTATGGTCTTGTTTTCTGTTTTATTCTGTAAGTCGCCCTCTTTGTGTGTCTTTGTCTGTTTTCTTCCTGTCTTTGTGTTTTCCCTCCATTTCTCTGCCCATCTCCCCCTCAGTTCTTTTCAATATTCCTGGCCACTCCTTCACTCACCCGCAGTTTATCCTCCACTCTTGGTCCCCGCCCCATACTCACCTGTTTCCCATTCAGTAAACAACATACCACTCATCTTCCTTTTGTTCCCTGTCACCATGTCAGTGTCATGCTCTTTCCCAGGGGGCGGTATTCCATGAAGCAGGATCAAGGAGAAGCCTTGCTTATTTTGATAACTCTGGCTTCTGTTCCATCAGGAATTTTGTCTTTTTTTAAAAACCCAAATTTTGTGCATGTAAACGTAGTCACTGCGAACTTGATTTACTGAAGGCCTCTTGATTTATATTCCAGTGGTAAAACATGATGATCTAGTCACTATCAGATGTGTTGTGTGGCATATATAACATATCTACGGCCTTTATTGATCTTGATGTTTTACGACCTGTTACCTCATAAAAGACAAATGCATATAGAACCACAGTGCATGACATTTCCCACACTCAAGTCAGCAAATTTCACAATTTGTTGTCACTGGTTGTTTAGGTGGCTTCCTACTTTGCTATTACTCTTGCATACAATAAAAAAAATACAGTTTTTATTTGAAGGCACTGAACGTCCCAACACATCCTCATGTCTGAATGACAATGTAAACCGACTCCCAGAACGACACATGTATGAAATTTGCAGACACAAAATGCAGCTGACTACTACACATTTATTCTTGTTAAGTTTTGGCACAAAAACAACTTGGTAAGAGTTGGGGAAAAGGATAAAATGTGAAAGATGAAGAGAAAAAATATAGATATAAATATAGCATCTTCCCTTTCACAGATCGATCTGTATTGTCTTTTGGGGTGAAGTTGGGCTGAATGTCCAATAAAAATGTAAAAAAATAGAGGTAACAGATACACGTAATAAAGGTAAAAAAAAAATGAGTGAGACGTATGTAACAAAGACATGGTTATTCAAATTGAAGATGAAATCACCAAAAGCTTAAGGCTATTGAGGCTAACAGTTAAAACTAGGAAAAAAACCTAATCTCTTTCAAAGGAAAATAAATGCTTCCTTCACCACCACCGTTTTTCTAGTTTCCTCTGTTTGTCATTCATTGCATGTTATTCAGATTTTATTGTATCATGATTTTGTGAGGCATTTTTCATCCTTTGCTCTGCTATTGTGCGGGTGTGTCTGCAGCCTTCACACCATGCCATTAGACAGCCTGCATCACAGAGGTGACTACTGTAATTTTCCCCCACCTCTCTCTGTTTGCTCTCTCCAACACTCAGTGGCTGAAAATTGCAGTTGGAACACAATGATGTGATGTGACTGCTGATGCCTCGCAGTTTTCCTTGAACCAGGGCTCCCTGCTGTTTCTCTGAGATGGTTTGAGACATCCACCGTTTCTCTCTCGCCTCCACTACAGGCTGCAGACAGAAAGCAATACTCTGTGTTTATGTCGAGCTGTTCTGTCTGTCTAATATCAATAACATCATTTTGACTTTAATTTTAAGGTTTACAGAAGAATTCAGATGTACATGACCATGTTATAAGATCGAGTTTAGATGATTTGAATATAGGTGAGGTTTCATCTTAGAAATTCAAGCAAATATGTTTAATAAAAAAAATGGATCTGAATGAATTTATCATCAACAATGAATCCCGTAAATAATATCTGTAAAACTGTTATTCCATTCGCCGCAATGGTATCTTAACAAAGCTTGACCTTGACTCTTGATCAATGCTTTTGTATCTTTAAAGTATTCTTTAAAAAGGCCCAGAAAACATGTAGAAGGAGGTAGCAGCAGTGTTTGCCAGTGGGTTCAAGACTGAAAGGCAAAACCCAAGGCAACACACTTTGATTTAGGATTCAAACATGGTCTTGGCTGTTTTGGTAACAGGTAGTGGAGCTACAGTATAAAGCTTTTACATACAAATGATCGAAGGTAATTTTATTGTTAATCAGATATTGTTCTTGAATTTTGTAACATGTATAAGAATGTTCACATATCTACTTTCATCAGTTCATGCCAGTTGGTGGTCATTTTATTTATTTAACTGTTACAGTCTAAGTTCTAAGTTACCCTGGGGCTGTCCAATGTAAAAAAAAAAAAAAACCCATGCTGATCAAGTTTAATAAAAATTGGTACAGTAGTCTTTGTTCACAAATTGACAGACAAATGGGAGGGATCACATAACCTCCTTGGTAGATGTCAAAATCTTGGATGTATGTAGGAGGAGGTAGTAGCAGTGTTTGCCAATGAGTAGTACTTCTCAGGCTACAAACCAGCTCCAAACCAGGTGTGGCTCCAATAAAGCCTGAAAAGCAAAACCCAGGGCATATACTCTGAAATGAGGCTCTTCTCAATTCCATATTTTTCCACCTACTCGACCCTCGATTCTTACCAAGAAATCAACCTCGTTGCGTCGTCTTGAAGGATGTCCAAACTCCCTAAAATGGACACTGAAGACCGAGGATATACAGGTGTAGCCTTTGTGGACCTGTGACTTATAAAAGAGGCATGACACACATCTGGATTATACAAACCGCAGCAGGAACAGGACTCTAAAATTGAAAGTTTTCCTTATTCGGAAGTTGCTTTAGTAATTTAAAATGATGAAATGCGTGATCAAACTTTTTCGGAGGTTATTACTGTTCTTTCACATAGTGAGGGGGGCTTTGAAAATGGTAACACGAAGATATATAGTGGAAGGGAGGAGAATGAAAACTGAAATATTTGCCCAAGCGCATCCCACAGTCAATATTTCAAGTGTGTAAAGGCTCTGACTTCTCAAATATATTTGTGTAAGTCTGGATATCTATCGACTTTCCTGAGGGACTCACCCCTAGTTCGTAGTGAAATATGACGTATAAACATGGTTCTCCTGCCCCCCATAACATGTATACAAACCACGTATGGACTAAACTTAACCAGACTTTAGCCATGACACTGTCACAGCCTAAATACAGTGGCTATGTCGTGTTTGTTTGTTTTTTGTAACACTATCAATTATTTCATGTCCCCAGATTTTGTGCCTATGTGTTTAGGTAGGACGTGTTGCAATGTTCCCACACATTTCCTTCCTTTTTTGTGTGCAAATTAATTCAACTTTAGAGTACAAAATACTTGGACAAGACCCATGTAAAATTGTGCACTGATAAAAAAGAAATATTACTCATTGCAGCAGTTCAAAGCTTCATATGCTTTCAGGTTAAACACGCTGTATTCTCACTAATTCTAATGTTCACCCACGCATATATAAAGGATGGAGAGATATATTCTGTTCTTCTGGGAGCAGTTTTGTCTAACTACAGCTATATTTTGTTCATGTATACTTTTTCCTTATTGCTGTAGCAAACTTTCTAAGATCACATACTTTACTGACAGTATTTCTACGCCTCCAAATCACTGCAGAAATCAGCTGCTGTTGTTTTACTTACTGAAGAGATGCAGTTTGAACTTCAGTGGCACTATTTACACATCCATCTCAAAGTGCTGACAGAGGAGGTGTGGGCAAACTGGTAACCAAGGTAACAGAAAAAGCGCTTGATCAAGGCTGCAGTGGAGGGTTGCAGATTGAAAACACTAAAAGCACCTCTCTGGGTCAAAACAATTTACTGTTGTTTCTCTATAGCATAGCTCTATATGTACAGATAACTTACATGAGGAAATTACAATCTCAAGGGCTTGCAGTGTTCTGAGCCCAGAGATAGATGAACCGCAGTGAAAAACACCTATTTGGGGAAGAAAAACAGAACAGTGTGTTGCTACCAAAAATGTATAGGCTGACGTTCAGCTGAATAACATTCATCCATGTAGGATATAGGCGTGATTTGTCATCGAAATTATTTTCATTGTGAACCTATTGACTCATACGACTCATGACATCAAATGTATAACTCTTGTTTAAAGGTTTAATGTGTAATATTTAGTGCCATCTAGTGGTGAAGTAACAAACACCTCATCCTCCCTAATGGTGACCACAAAAAACACCAAAGACCCTTATTAGAGCCAGTGTTTGGTTTGTCTGTTCTGGGCTTTTTATTTTTAAAATTCCAGTGTGTAAGATTTAGGGGGATTGAGGAGGGTCATTGCATTTTCTTTACCATAGAATGAGCTATTTGTATCAACAGGGAGTGGGTCGCCTCCTCTCCTTTTTGCTATTTCATAGTGGGTGGCATTAAGATGCTACCGTCACCTACTATGTTTGCATGTGCACTAGATGTATTATCCCCTTAACTAAACAGGGTTAGGGTTAGGTGAAGGGTTAGGGTTAGGGTTATTTGCTCCACCGTAGTGGAGCATCGAGGGTATTCAGTTGGGTGTAATCTCCAACTTCAACACTGTCACACACTGACTCTATAAGGGAATATTTACTCAGGTCCATACACAAACGTAGTAGGTGATTCGAAGGTCCATTCTAAGTTAACGAAAACACAAATTATATTTTCAGGTGATTATACACTAGCAAAAACGTAATTATGAATATTATATTCCATTTTGGCATTAAGAAAATCTTACTCACTGAATTTTTAACAATGCAGTGGTGTGTGACCTATAACCTTTTTTTTAGAGCCTCTGTACTGGGCTGACAAATGCAACATCTCCAACCTGAATGCATGTCGATGGTCCCCACCCTCTGAATGAGCCGTAGTAGTGTTTGATACTGGCAGCAGGAGAAGGATGTTTCATGGTTACAGTAACAAACACAATTTTGGATTAAAGTAATATGTATCTTTTGTTTGAAATGAGAGATGAAGACTCGTCTCCTGTGTTAAAGTCCAAAGCTTTATTGATGCAATCCATCCAACTTGACTTCCTCCCAAATGGAACTTTATAACTACATCACCTGGCTTGTTCTATGTTGTCACTTACGAGTAAAAATATGATTAGAGGTACGAGCAATAAATGTCGCTCCACAACTCTAAGTAACAGTAGATCATAAAAGCAAGTTTCTCAAACAACCTATGAATATATTTTCAACTGGAGAACAGGCTCAAATGTTTTACGTTGGTCAATTCAAGTCTCTTACTTGAAACCTAAACTGACTGCAGTGTTTATTTGATAGCACTGGCTGCTATACTAACAGCACAGCTAGTACCTTGATCTTTTTGGGTAGTTTGTTAAAAACTGTTGTAAAGGACATGTCAGCATCTGTTCTTAAATGTGCTCTATAAACAATCCCTAAAATCAAATATTTTATATTTACTAAAGAGTAAATGTGGTTCACCAAGGTGCATTAAACATGCATGACGAAACTACATGAATGTAAAAACTCAGGAACCCTAAAGGGAGACCCCATTGGCTCAGTGTGGTTAAATAAAAAAATGCCAGAAATGAGCTCTGCACCGTGCATGCAGCTGTGGAGTTCATATTTCAATTTTGAGTGCTCCCACCTCCACACTGACCTGTATGTAAATCTCAGAGGGCTGTTGAGGCGGCGACAGCTGTATTTTTCATGTGTTCTGTTGCTTACTAAGGCTACGTTAATATTGTATGGGCCTATGTGGGGACCTTTAAGTGCTCTCCAGCTGTCACTTAGAGCAAAGCTGCTTGGCCATTAAGTCACTGTAGAGATGTCACCCTACTCCCAGCTAACCAAAAAAACACACATATTTCAAAGTGTACAGCTTGTGTTGTATGGGAAGGATCTCCACATTACCTTCTGCACCTCTTACACCTAATGAAGCTGTGGTCAAAGTATTCCAGCGGAGTCAGCGACCTATATTCACCATTTTAGTTTCTTTGTATTTTTCTTTTTTTTTTTTTATTAGTTTTTATTTCTGCTGTGCTTTGTCTCTTGCTCTTCTGCTGTTTTTACTTCTCTTATGTTCTCTTATTGTCTTATAAAGAACTGTGCAATAGGTTTTGAAAGGTGATTTTAAATTTGAATGTATTTTAATTACATAACTTGCATACTGAAACTAGATGCTGCGACTAATGGTTATTATCACTGTCGATTAATCTGTCAATTAGTTTTTCAATTAATCGTTTTGTTGTTTGGTCTGTAAAATGTCAGAAAAATTGTTCCTCGAAGCTCAAGAAGACGTCCTCAAAAGTCTCATTTGGTCCAGTTTACTGTCACAAACGAGTAAAGAAACCATAAAATATTCAAATTTATAGACTTTATTTTCTATTACTAAAATTGATTCATTTAATAGGTGACACTACCAGATTAATTGACTAATCATTGCAACTTACCCATTACTATTTCTAACCAATATCTCTCTGCTCCAGTACTCTAAAACACAAAATGTGAAAATGACTGGCACAGAGCTCCTACTACACAAAACCACTGCCAATCATCAACATAAGCTTCATTATGTCCAGGGAGACTCGGCTGAAAGTGCTCATCCCCCACCAGCATTCAGACTCTAGCGGTATTGTCTCTCATCTGTCTTCATAATAAAGATGCTTTACATCAATGGGGTCTAACTGTCGACGTCGCTCTGCTGTTAATCTAAACCACCTACCAGTTAACCTCACCTTACAATAGTAACACTAAGAGCAGCTGTTTGTGGCAGTAGAGCAGTGCTTTGAAATAACAGCTAACACCCAGATGCTGATGTGAAGAGGCTATAAGGGGACATGAATACCCTTCGAGGCAATCCATCTCACACTACCAACCGCAAATGTAATTTTGGTGCTTGACAGAAAGTCACACGAACACCAAAATATGTAGATTTCATCCTCTGCAGACCATGAATGTATTACCAATCCATCCAAAAGACATGGGACATTTAAAGTTGCTACACATTCTTTTATAATGGTGGGAATCGCAGGCTTGTATGTATGTAATTTTACCACAGTATGCTACCTCCAAAAGTGATATATCAAAAAACAAGTGCCACTATATTCAATAAACCACAAAGAAATCACCTATTATATAATGCTAGGTGTATATAAAAACAACTAGGGCTATGTTATCTTGTGCATATCAAATGTTACCAACAACGGTTTAATTAGGAGAAATCCATAATTTAACAGTAATGGTACAGCATATGTCACTATATGCGATGTGGATAAAAGTGTCAAGTATTTTATTGAGTTACCTCGTCATGAAATGCTCTGAATTCAGTCTCATTGTATATGTTTAGAGCTTTTATTGTGAAAGGTAGTAACAGAAACGATGGCTCTGAAATGCAGGGGTAATTGACATGTCTGCTATTGTTTTGATTGACAGATGAGGAATTTAATCCAGTCAGTCTTTTACCAGTGATGACGGTTTAAAACAGTAAAATGTAATGTAGTGTCTAGGATGTCTTTAGGCTACATATAAGTCTTAAATAAGTTGAAAATTGCATTATAATATCACAATTATGAACTGTATTATGTGCTATATGTACCGTGCTATTTGAGCTTTCACCTGCTATATGACTTCCTGGGTTTGACATGTGTGGCCATAGGTCATCTCTGGTTGCTAATTGACTTCATGTATAGCTATAGGCCTCATTTGTCTGCTAATTGACTCCATACATAGTTCTCTACTTATAGGAAATTTGGATATTGATTAAATAAGGGGCTCCTTGGATGAAGACCAGTTGTCTTGACTCATTTTGACACAGAACAACCAGTAGATATAAATATGTGGACAGTGACATTGATAGAAGATTTCATATTGGCTTTGAGTTCTCTCCAGGCTGTCCATGGAGCCTGATTGACGCTGTACTTATTTGTAATAAATCTCTTATATGCAAGCAGGATGGTGTTAACAGAGGTTCCTTCATCTTCACATCATCGTTGCACAATTAACAACAGTAACACATAGCTTTGTCATAGAAACTAATGTGCTGTGAAAATGACGTCTAACAATTGAATCTATAAAATGGCTTCCATAAACTTGTAAAAACAAATATGAGCAGACCTATGGACTCAAATGCAGAATGTAATAGACATAGGTTTGAATAGGCCTTATTGTTAGTAGAGAGAAGTGACCTCTTGGTTTTCTGGGAAACGGAGGTCTGACTGTTGAGTGGTGAGACATGTGGGCCAAAGGGACATGAACTGACCTCACAACACCCAGAAGACGGAGCCAAGGGAAGACTGGGTGAAGGACCAACTGGGCAGTGGAACAGACATGAATTTGCTGATGATAACCATGACAGATAATCACCATATTGATTTTTTGGCTGACTCCTACACATACTAATATTTATGTATACACTGGGAATGGGACCCACTGGTACAGAAAGACTAAGTCACAGAAAACTCACTACTTCAACAACTGCACAATTAGGCTAACGACAATATCCAAGTAAATAATCAGTTGGGTCTCTCAGTATGTATTGCTTAGTAACTGTTCTGCTAAATGTCACTTAAAAGCTACACTGCTTAGCGGGAAAAATGTTTTTGTTATCAATATGTTATTGCACGTTTTTAAAAAAGCAATAAGCCACTTGACGCCACAATTCAAAGTGATTTTTACCACAGATCTGATCAGATCAAATCTGAAATACAGTGCCGTGATGTATTGTCAGCACTGTCATGTCAGATTCAGAATTGCTTAAGTTGTCTTGTTGTTCCTACATACTGTGAATAAATGCTGTGGTAACTGTGCTGAACTTAACGGATCTACCTGAAAGGGTTAAAACAAACCAAAATCAACAGATTTCACAAAAATTGTCTGTTAAACTTAATAAGTATAATAAATCGTGCTTTTAAGTTTCCATAAATACTGTCGAGTGAAATTAACACATTGTCCCCAACTCATTTTACAAAGCGGCACACTGTGAGAGGATTTATTTTGGATTTCACAGTTGCCATTACACTTAAATGATTCCAGTGTGGGAGAGCTTTTAATAATTCCTGGCATTGATTTCTGAAGCAGCTTTGAATCACAGCTTAATGTTTTGAGGGAATAACAATTAATTTGCAGGCTGATTGATGTCAGGAAAACTCATTTCGCCCCACAGGAAAAAGGAAACATCTCTGACACGTTCAACGGCAACCTACATTTTCCACTGGGTTATAATCCCATTAGCAGAGCAGCATTTACAGAGGGTCTAAGCACAGGGATAAATCTCTGTCTTACTGACTGTAATGGATAATGGAACATCTAATGCTATACTGAAAATGACGACGCTGCTAAAAATATAAATGCAGCCCTCGCATGCAAGAGATCCTCAGCCATGTTTCACTGTTTGTTTTCATTTACTTATTGAGGAATCCAGCTAATCAATGCACTAAACCATTTTAGTAGGACAATCACTGATTTTTTTTTTTTTTTGTGAAATTCCTGCAGCAACTAACTGTATGAAGAGAAATAATTTAAAGTGTGAGATAACTGGACAGCATCATAATATGATTGTACATTCACAACCTTAATGCAAACATTACACTGCTCCTTATTGCTCTCTCTCTCTCTAACTCACTCTGTCTTGTGTTTATTTAAGTAATTGCTAAATTGAGTTCAGCTGTTACGTAAGAAGTGGGCGAAATGACACAAGAATTTAACAAAACATTAAGCAACTAGTGATAATGAATTAAATGAATTAGTAATGTGATTAACAAGCTTTTACAGCATAATCTCTACATTGTAGAGCAGGCACTTATATTTTAAAAGATAGATGTTCTCTAGCAGATCAACTGACTGCATTTATGTTAACTTGGTCGACTCCGAAACAAGTTAAAAACCATAGAAAGAAGCAACAAACAAGCTAACACCTCTGCATGTTTTACATGAGGAGAGGGTGAGGGGAACAAAGGTAATACCTAACTAAAACATCAGCAAAACTGGTCTTCTCTCAACCCTGATATAATTTATTGGTAGTTAACACATTGTTAACTCTACCTCTCTGTCTGTCCCTCCTTATCCTCAGGTGGATGTTGCCACATCTCCACTTGTATCCGTTGTTTCAAATGAAAATCCATGTCCTCATGGTAGAGAATTCCACCAAATTCTGAAGCAGCAACGGCAATAATTTTGCAGTGGGACGCCACTGCATAATATATATATAACAGAAATCTTCCTTTTGACTCATTCCTCCTGATAGAACTTGCCACAGTTTTTGAGCCTCCTTGCATGAACCCACTTCAGTTCAACCCACAATTTTACTTTTAATTATTATAATAATAATATTAATTATTATTATTATGAATTACTGTTGTAGACAGGTATGATGTGTGAATGATGCCATCTCACCTGAGGACAATCAGGTGATCTACATAGGGGAGTCACAGGTGATCATCAGAGGGTAATTAGGTCAAAGGAAGCCACAGTTTTCCAAGCGTGTGAGTGTGTGTATATCCTTTTTGTATGTAGGAGCTCGGTTTTAAATATGTGCCTTTTTTGTCAGTGTGTTTTAATATTTTCTTAATCAATAAAATATGTTATGTGTTGGAAAATACTTCTAATTCCCCACAGCAGCCTTTTTTGATTGTTGAATTGCAACTACAATTACTATTACTAGTTCTTTATAATATAATAATCTATATAATAATATAATCGCCTAATGTGATTTTTTTATCTCCAAAAGCATTGATAATCTTGTTAAAACTTACAATGTAACTAACTTCAAAGTTTCTGTGCATATTGTGTCATGATTGACTCCAAAATGTTTGTGATTACACAAATCCTGTTTGCGCTGCAGGAACATGTTGTGAGTTCAGATGTTAAGTGAGCACTGAGAAATTTCTGCAGATGGATGTGAAAACATCTTGATAGCGTTGAACTCTGGAAGAAATGAAAATTGCATGGCAAAAACTACATTTCTCACTAGTTTTGTTTGATGCCTGCGCAAAGCTACAATTTTCTACACATCTTTGTGGCGTTACCATGGTTACAGGTGTTCTTATCTTCTGAGAGGTCAGACTTGGTCGCACACACAATGTTCATGTCACACTGCTCTTCAGAAAAACAAGAGACATTTGACAGTGTGAACAACACAAATTCCATGAATTCCATGATCACCCTTTGATTCTGGACCACATATGGAAGTGGCCTGACTTAGAATCAAATACAGATCAAATTTTGTTTCCACTCATATGTGACAGATCTGTTTTGTTTCATGACAGCCTGAACAGTACAAATCGCATGGAATCTAATCTTTAGGTCCCGAGTCAGATATAGATCTGATTTTTCCCAGCGAGCAGTCATACTGGAGTCCATGCAACCTTTGTCACTCTACGTCTCTTGACTACGCCTATGATCTTGAGGGAGTTACTCTGAAAAAATCTGTAAAAAAAAATGTCTCTCTCTTTGTTTTCATCCTCATGGTTCTTATCACCTGCTCATAAATTTACTGGCGTCCACTGCACATCAACTTAATGAAATTCTGACTTCAGAGGCCTCCATGTTTACCACAGAGTGCTGCATGTGAAGTGCTTGCTATTCTTTTACACATATGTGATTCAGTTCAGGACACTGGAATCTGATATTAGCCACATTAAAAAATAATGTGAACAGTGAAATATAAAATATCCAATCTGAGCGATGCATCTAAAATGAGCAAAAAGGCTTGAATGTGGCTTTTGAGGTCTTTAGGAAATGTAACAGAGCTGTAAATTAGTTGATATGTGATTTATCCTGGTGTATTTCATGTTCTGGAAAATGCAGCGACTATAAACAAACTTACAAGAAGATCTGAAACTGCAATTAATCCATCCTTCTGTGTTGCAAGAGCAGCAAAAATATCATCACTTGTTCATTACAACAATCTTTTAAATGTAATACAATGTGGCGTATGTACAGCACATGGGGAAAGCAGTGTTCAAAAATAAAATATAAACAAACTAAACTAAATGAGAGTCCAGAGAGATTTGTAATGGATACACACTACTGGTTTATATTTCTCAAAAGCACCTTATTAAGAGTTAGGTGTCTGCATTGTGATGACTGTGTTTTAAAGTTCTTTAGGTCTGAGTTTGTTAGAAATACCTTTTGTGAGGAACCTGCAATTCTGTGATTCCATAATTGTCATTCTGTGAAAACATTAAAGCTCTTTATCTAAGCCTTGGGCCACAAACAGAGTTGGAAGAATGGAGGGCTTTATTTGCATATATTTACCCTAATGGTTTTTCCATTAGGATGAAACGCTCATCAGCATAATAAAATTGCTCTAGCGGGAAAGAGAATCAGTCACATCTGGGGACACTTTTCAGAGAAGCCGGGGCCAATAATTCAGGTTTACCCAGGCCTGCCTCCAGCTCCTGGACTCTTTTATTTAAAAGATCAGGTAGAGTATGAGGGGAGTTACATCAGCACACACTCATGGCATCATCGAAAACCTTAAATGCATTTAGGCTGCGCAAAGAAGTGTGTCAAGTCTTAAAAGTTAAACTAAAAAACGGTATATTCTAAAACAAAAATGGGCTGAACTAAGAGGCATCAGTTAAACATGGACAGTAACATATGGACATGTAGGATACATAAAAATGTAATTATCAAAATATGTGAAATCTTCCACATGCTGCTCATTACGGAGGATCATATGGGAAACAAAGCAATTTATCAAATTCTCATTTTAAGCGGGGACAGAACAGACATGTTACAGCAGCGTGGATGATGAAGAAGACGTGTGCACCTCAAGTGTCATGTTTTCCATCGCGACATATGGTCTGCCGAAGATAATCGTCAAGAAAACATTTTCTAATTCAGTTTACCTCTAATTATGCCACTGCCAATAATGACACATAGACCATTTCATCACATGGCATTTACAAGAATCTTATATTCACATTTGCACATATGATTAGTTGGATCACAACCTGCACATGCACATGAATGAATTTACTAAGGTGTTATAACATATTTTACATAAAAAAAAAAATATTCATATTATCTTGTTGTTTGTGTCAAAATAGTGCTATCGAAGATGTATAAACAAAAAGACGGATGGCAGCCGATGAACATTCAACATCATTCCAACAAAATGTGGCTGCATATTAAAAACAAAATGGCCAACCCTGGAGATGTTAATTGTCACAAACTGCTCCTGCTATGAATCAGCATCATGATAAAATGCAGATTTTAACTGCACAGCATCTGCTAACGGAGACAAGAACAGAATCTCCTGTCAGTGTCCATGTGGAATTAAAAGCTGGTCATCGAGGCCAATCTCTTGTTTTCTAATAGAAAGGGTCACATGAAAGGTGTGCAACAAATCAGGGAGGGATACAATTCAATTCAATTCAATTTTATTTATATAGCCCAATATCACAAATCAAGATTTGCCTCAAAGGGCTTTACAGT